>LNAC01000188.1:762083-788090 GCA_002007465.1 Ailurus styani
TTAAGATTTTATTTATTTATTTGACAGAGAGAGAGAGATTACAAGTAGGCAGAGTGGCAGGCAGAGAGAGGAGGAAGCAGGCTCCTTGCCGAGCAGAGACCTCAATGGCAGGGCTTGATCCCAGAACCATGAGATTGGGACCTGAGCTGAAGGCAGAGGCTTAACCCACTGAGCCACCCAGGCGCCTCGAAATATTTTTAATTTTTATAAATTTCTTGCTTTCCATTTAGTTAGCTGAGATAAGAAATTCAACATTAACAAAACCTTTTTTTATTTTTCTCATTTCTCATTTACTAATATCCTGATGAATGAGAGTTCTATGGAACAGAAATGCTGGACTGTGGCCATGGATAAATTTGGGTATGAATAGTTAATTCTCTGTTTAAACTCAGAGCTATTTCCAGTCCCTGAGCCTAGGGCTGGAGGGACAGTGACAGGAAATGCACCAGGAATGGGCAAGCTCTCTTTCTGAGGAAACAACAGCAGTTTGTAAACTTCAGTGGTGTTTCGTGTGTTTGAAATGAAGAGTGTGAGGCTAGGTGGATGAGGTTCTGTTCTCTCTTATTCTTCAACCTCAGCAGCTCTGCTATTATCTGCCCTAGATACTGAGAATATTAGAAAAATGTAAAGTGTTCCATTGGCAAAACAAAAACACAGAAATTTAAAAACCAACAATAAAAAATAAAGCAAATTGGGTAGTAGTATTTAAAAACCCATTCATGGGGGTGCCTGGGTGACTCAGTCGTTAAGCATCTGCCTTCATCTCAGGTCAGGACCTCAGGATCCTGGGATGGAGTCCCGCATCTGGCTCCCTCCTCAGCAGGGAATCTGCTTTTCCATCTCCCGCTCTCCCTGCTTGTGTTCCTGCTCTTGCTATCTCTCTCTCTCTGTCAAATAAGTAAATAAAATCTAAACAAAACAAAACAAAACCAAAAAACCTGTTCATGAAGCAAAAAAATCTAGAGGTAATAAATATTTTCTATGACCTTCCATAGTCACTTAACCTCTCTGAGACTTGGTACTATGAACTGAATGTTTGTGTCTCCCTAAAATCCAAAACAACCCCCCCACCCAAAAGACATACATGAAGCACTAATCCCCAGTGCCGTGGTATTGGAGGTGTGGCTTTTAGGAGGTCATTAGGTTCAGATGAGGTCACTGAGTAGAGTTCCCATGATGGGATTAATGCCCTCAGAAGAAGAAAAAGAGTCCAGAACTCTCCCTACCCTGTGAGGTTACAGTGAGAACTTGGTCATCTGCAAGCCAGGAAGTGGGCCCTCACTGGATAGCAAATCTTCTGGCACTTTGAACTTGGACTTCCAAGCCTCCAGAACTGTGAGAAATAAATGCTTGTTGTTTAAACCACTCGGTGTATGCCATTTTGTTATAGCATCTCGACCTAAGATACTTGGTTTTCCTACTGTGAAATGGGAATAATAATACTTTAAGGATCAAAAGGTATTTTTGGAAGAAAAACTAGTTGCTCTATACTAGATTTAAGGTAGGCAGAGAACAAGCAGAGGTGGATGGAAGAGAAAGTGAATATCATATTTTGGCTGCCCATCACCTGAATCCCCAACCTGTATTCTGGGGACATCACCACTGTGTGTTTTGGGAGGAGGCTAATTGGGTTTTTGACTGGGGACTTTAATATTGGAGTGAGTGACCTAGCGAAGTCTGGACAGGTTAGGGCTCATTTTGGTGGTGCTGGCAACCACTGCTCGGGGGGAGAGCACAGCCATGCCATGCGGTTCCCAGAGACGGCGGTGCCTGAGCCAGGCTGTGTACGTGATAGCAGAAGAGGGGCTGTGAGCTCCCTTTGTTCCCTACGTGGGTTCTGAGTCTCATTCTCAGACCTTTTCACAGAGTCTGTGAGCTTCTCTATATCCTTCCATTTAATTCCTCAAAGCTGAGATTAGTCAGAACTCTTCAAGTGAGAGCTGTGACAGGCACAGACGGTGACATATCAGAGTTGGGGGGGCAGGCTAGGGGCATCGTAGCAATAAAAGATAGAAGGCTTTCCACTAAAAATTTGATTTAAAGGGGATGGGAAAACTAGAAGCCCTGTTTGGGTCCTACCTTGGCAGATTCTGGAAGATATTTAACTCGAGGTCAGCTTTCCTGCCCCCTGTATTTAGAGTCTTTGTTCAGTAATCAAGCAGAGACCTATAGAGCACCTTTTTTATTTTAAACTGCTCCCTGTGCTTAGTTTTGCTAGTGTCGAATGGAAATCCATATTTTAAAACATCTCAGATCAAATTAGAAGAAGACATAGGACACAGCAGAGTAATACAGGCGTTAGGGAAGCCGGAGAACATCACACAAAAGAAGGATGATACGCGTGGCAGCTAGTCCGCTAGAATTCTAACCCAGAGAGCCCTTGACTGCTGGGGACCAGGGGAGTTAATTTCCATCTTGCTGCAAAGCTAAGCCTCGCCGTTTTCTGATGAACGCCCAGAGGAGGAATAAAAATACCACTGCGGTTAAGATTGGGTAGAAGGACCCTCAAGGTTACCTTCATGGGCAGGCACAGTCGTGAATCTGGTGTCATTTGCACAGAACCCCTTAGAGATCTGGGGGTGTCTCTGCCTCCTCCTCTGTATTGCTGGAGAAGTCACCTCACTCTACTTTTAAAATTCAATGTCAGAGGAAGCCACCAGTGACTTGTCGTGTCCAGCTTATCTGTGTACCTCTGAGAGCTATCAAAAAAACCCTAAAAAATGGCTGCATGGCCTGTGATATTTTTATAAGGAATATGGGAAGAGGCAGACAGCACCGTCACCATATTGATTTGGGACCTTATGGTAGTGAAGAGTCTCCTTCTGTAATAGCTCAGTGGCTCACGGCACAGAGTTCCTCTGGCCAACAGAGATAACTGAAATTCTTGGCTAGTGGCCCTGCCATTGGCACCTGCGGTCTGTGGAGCCAACATTTCAGATGCAATAAAAACAATGACATTACGGTTTGGCTGCTGCCTTGCACCGATGGCTTCTAATGATGTACATTGCCTGTCATCACCAGCAACAACCTGGTTGAGTTACTGAAGCCAAAAAGAAAAAAAAAGTCAACACAAAACCTTTCCACTGCTTTTAAATGTTAGGTATACTCATAACTGGGGGTTGCTTTATAGTCATCTCCTTAATGACACAGAAATACCTGTTAGAGCTTGGAGGATGATGCCTTTGTAGCAGCCGACAATAACAACAGTAGTAAAAAGAGTCAGAGTGTACTGAGCACTTACTATGCGCCAGATAAGATGCTCTGCAAAGGCTTATTAGCTTTAGTCCTTATAACAAGCAAGATAGGGGTTAATATTCCTATTTTATAAGTGAGGAAATCAGGACTCTGCAGTGTCATCTGATCCAAAGTCGCACAGCTAGGAAATGTGCATCTAGGTCCTGCTGCCTATCAAACCTTTGTTTTTAATCACTCCCAGCCCTGCATCACAGGTAGACCAAAACTTTCTCCCACAATGATGAGCGGGGCAACAGCTTAATGGAAGCTGATCACATTACAGCAGGTGCCACGAGGTACAAGTCACCTCTCTCTCACAGTACTAAGCCCAAGCTGATGTTCTCTCTGCCTGCGTGGCACCTTTGTCTACTTTCCCCATTTCTGTCAAAGCTATGCTAACCTGGGGCCACCCTGGCTCTTTCCTTTCTTTCATCCAATCAAATTCTCTCAGTCCTTTTTTGGAGAGTTTACCGTTTCCACTGAGCCCAGGCCTCTCGTGGGCCTTCACCTGGATTTTGCAATAATGCCCCTGTCACCCTGCCTCTGTCTCTCCCTTCTAGGCTGAACCACATGCCTCAGCCAGGTGAACCTTCCAGAGGGGCCCAAAACATCAGAAGTGGCATTAAATGATGAATCAGGACAGCTCTGCTCTGTCCTAGCTCTGCCACTAGGTAAGTGGCACTGGGAGTCACTTCAAGCCTCTGGATCTTTGGATTCTGTGATTACCAAAGGAGGCATTGGAATTGATGCTGTCTGAGGTCCCATTCAGTGCTGTCATTTTATCAGTGCACGAATGAGTCAGGTCTTTGCTTTTATACTTGCCTGTGGATTTCTGCTTGAACTCTCAAGCCTGGTGCTCAAAGACCTATATAAAAGTTTTCTCACACCATTTTGCAAGCTAGTCATTCCTACTCTCATACCATATACATTTCCAAGTCCCAGCTTTTCTTCCTGCTATTCTTGCTTCCCAGAAAGTCCATGTCCTGTGGCGCCTGGGTGGCTTAGTTGGTTGAGCGTCCAACTCTTAGTTTTAACCCAGGTCATGGTCTCAGGGTCTTAGGATTGAGTCTCAGGTCAGGCTCTGCCCTGAGTGGGGAGTATGCTTGGGATTCTCTCTTTCCCTCTCCCTCTGCCCCTCTCCACATTCCCCTCCTGCCCCCCACCCCCCATATGTTCTCTCTGCCTTTCTCCAAAATAAATAAGTAAATCTAAAAAAAAAAAAAAAAAAAAGTCCATGTCCTTCCTCTTCACACTCTACACTTTACACCATCACTAAGGTTCTACTCAAGAGCTGTATCTTCCACTGACAGCTTCCCCGAGTGACCTCAGGCTACAACACTAATTCCATACAGAATATATATACAATGGTAGGCCATGGCCAAAGAGCCTGGACCTGAGAGCCAGACTGCCTGGATCCAAACCCTGGCTCTGCTCTTTCCCAGCTGCTAGTTAGTTAATCTCTCTGTGCTTCAGTTCCACCACATGTAAAATGGGATCCTTTTATGAGGATCTTGGTAAGACTATTGTGAGCATTAATATATGTTAGACGCATAGAGAGTTTCTGGCACATAGTAAATGCTATGTAATATCATCTATTATTATTATTATTACAACTAAATTTCACACATTTAAATAACTCTTAGCACTAAATTGTTCCATGCATGTAGATATTATCTTCCCAAGCAAATAGCAAAGATCTTCACTATTTTCTATTTTTTTTCGTATCTTGGCAAACAATTGGTTCTTAATAAATACTTTGAATGAATGTATGAAATAAGTAAATGAGTAAAAAAAAATTAATGAATTACCATCCAGCCTCAACAGAGGAGAACAAGGGAGAAGCGGGTATAAAGACCAATTTTGTCTAATTCTGGAGGAAAGAGCCCAAATATACCTAACTTCTTTCATGTACCACCTAACAGTTTACTTAGTTTCTAAGGGTGCATGTCATACTGTAACTTGTTCTGCAGTAGGATACTAGATTAGGAAAAACGAAATGAGAACAAAAATCAATCTAATATTGGTTCTATATCGATGGGCTTTTTCAATGTTATGAAGAGTTGAGTCATAGGAGTTGAGTCTAACGGTGACTCTGAGGATGGATAGTATATTTCTTCAGCTATCCAGAAAGAAGAATCACATTTATTCATCGGGATGAACCAAGAGTTCGGAAAACCACAACAACACACGTGCAGGAATTAAGAAACTATAGTTCTTGTTTTTAACAACATACTTCTTTTCTTTTTCTTTCTTTCTTTTTTTTTTAAGACAAGGGGAGAGAGGCAGGCTAGGGGCAGAGAGAGAGGGAGAGAGGGAATCCCAAGTAGGCTGACACCCAGTGCTGAGCCCGATGCAGGGCTGGATCCCATGACCCTGAGATCATGACCTGAACCGACATTGAGAGTCAGATGCTCAAACGATTGAGCCACCCAGGGGCTCCAACAACATTATTTCTTTTAAAAAAATGGTTTTCTTTTACTACTAAATGCCTACATTTCAAATTAAGGAGTCTGTTTTGGATCAATAAGGGCCTGCCTGTCACTAGGTCATGAAAAGAACATTAGCACAGAGTTGATGCGGCAGGGTCTGTGTGCCACTGTGGATGGATGATGGGGTAAAACCCGGGGAACTGGTTCCCTGGGTGGGGACAGGACTCAGAGCACAGCCACCACACGTCTTCTTCCAAACAAACACCTGAAGGCCGGCAGAGAACCTACACCACAACTTGGAACCATTTTGGTTTGGCAAACAAAGGCATTCATGATGGAAACCAACGGATGCAAGACCCTGCTACAGCAGCCACTGGCTTCTCTTTAATGTCTTGGTTTCATTCTGAATCTTTGTAGCCAAACTCTGAGAGTTGTGAATGAGAATTTGTAATGGATTTACTGATGCTATATAATTCCATACATAAGAATATGAAAATCCTCCAAAATGTATGCGAGGGCCACTATGTTGAGAAGTTATTACAGGATAGGAGAGAAAGTGAAAAACAGGTGTGGAATAAAATGATAAATATGTCCTTATTTCATCAACTCTTCTTTTTGCCTTTTTTTTTTATTGTGAGTTCTAAATATGTCCAGATGAAATGTGTTTATTTGGCCTTGAAGCTTCTCAAAAATGGGGCATTTCATGAATGCTAAGCAATACAAATTTCCTGTAAAGCCACCAAGCTTCCTTCAGAAGTGCTCTGGAAGGAAATATCTCATACTTCTGTTACATTTCTCATCACCAAGTCAAATCAAATGCCAATGCCAAGTCGGACAGGAAGAGGGTTGTGACAACCAATTCCTCATTCCACTGAAGGTGAGATGACATACAGATTGTGTTTTTCAGACCAAGCATGCTTCTTAGGGCACTTCCTGTTTGTGTCGATCTCACAGGTGATTCAGACCAAGGTGTCCTGTGGCAGCAGTGTGGGGCAATGGGAAGGCTTGTCAGGTCTTAATGCTTTTATACAGCCTTTGGAAGACACACAAGGTCTAGAGCCTTAGAATGGGCTGGTTACAAGGCCTGAAGTGAAAACATAGCAAAACCTAAAAGTAATAAGCACACTAGAGGTAGGAATACAGTTATTTTCTTTGCTCATCGTAGGGAAGATCAGATCGTCTAACGGCTCTGCTCATCAAGTGGGATGGTCAATGGGTCTATCTCAGTTGCCCTGACGGACAAGGATATTGATTTCATCCTGGTCTTTATTGATTTCTGACATATCTCAAAAACAAAACAAAACAATTCTCCTGTGCCATCCCTCCCCACAAAACCCAAAACAGTAACTCTAATGCCCCTTTGCCCAGAGTGTTAGGGAGTATGACAGGCCATTCCAGAATGACAAAGACCTCCACTTTGATCGGTAGAATAACATATTCACAAATACTTACTGAGCTCTATGCTCGGTGCTTGGGCTCGACAAGTGAGTAAGACACAGTTCCTGCTATAATGGAGCTTACAGTCTATTAAGGTGAGCTTTCCTGTCTCAAACGGAACAGGCATGGCCAGCTGAGGCTTCATTTTCATATCAAGGGACTTTTTAAAAAGTCTTTCACCTGCTAGGGTTCCCATAAGATAATCTGCCATCTTATGTCTTTGGGGATTAAATTATTTTCATACTACATATAGCTGTCTGGCTCATGCTTCACACATTTAATGAAAAAAGAAGTCACTTCCAGGCTAGAATGACATACACATTTCTTTTGCTCAACTGAAATTGTCACAAGCACTGGGTAGACTCTCTGAATCTCAAAAACCCAGTAGAATGTGATGTCAAGAATTTGGCAAGTACCTAGAGAAAATCGACCAAACTTTAAACATTTTATTGCCTCCTCACAAAATGAAGAAATGAAAAAGAAATACAGACATATAAACTCATTGATTTATAGCTTTCAAAATATTGTCTGTTTTTCTACAATGCATTTGTTCTTCTCTAAGTGTTTCAAGTTGTTACTGAGCCCATATGGAAACACACTGTAAATGTTTCCAAAACATGAGAATTCCTCTATGGGAGTTGGGGGGAGAATAGTTACAAAACTTTCTGGAGAGGATTCACTTTGTTTAATCTACCTCTAGACTGTGAGCGACTTGAGGTTAAGGAGTGCCTTACTCATCTTTGTCACTCTGCATCTACTTCAAGATGTGGGATATATGGTAGGTGTTCCACACACGTTTGTTGAAAGAATGGATGGATGGATGTCTACATCTTGCAGAAGGAGGTAATAGGTAAAGTAAGATGGGGAGAGGTTGAGGAGGAGGGAGAAACGTTTGTGCAGTCTGGGAAGTATGGGAAGATATGTGTGCAGGGAACAGTGGCAAGTGACATTGATAGAGTTGAATGGGAAGGGGTGGTGGCAGAGGAGACTACAGAGTCTCTTCTGCAGCCACACTGGGAAAGACATCTTCCTATTCTACCGTGAGGGACAGGTTATTGTTCTGCATTTTCTTTTATTTAGTTTTTGAAGACCACATTAGCTCAAGCCACATCAATACACCTCCATTTGGTCCCTATATTAATTTATGGGTATAAAGAAGCATGCCTTCTGGAGCCACCATGTGAGGCTGAGCAGTCTGAGCACTGCACAATTCCAGGGAGCACCCTTCACATGCAGTACAATGTGTGACAGCCCAGTGGTCCCTTGAACTTCCTGTATGTATAATGGAATACACTTACACATTTATAAATATGCTGAGAAATACAATATGTTGGAAGATGCTTTTTAACTAACCTCTTTACCTGTTCCTTAAGACCAAACAATTCTTCCATTTTCCCTGGTTGTGAGAGTTATATTGTAAAAACAAATGTTTGTTTTGTATGTGTGTTGCCTCCACAGTCTAATTCTCAGTGATTAAAGGGCACCTTCTTGGAACCATTCCACACTGGATGGAATTCTGATGTTGGAATGCTTGGGTTCTAATCCCAGCTCCACCACTCAGTGTGTGATCTTGTGCAAGCTACTTAGTTTCTCTGGGCCTCAGTTTCTTTAGTTGTAAAACAGGAGTAATAAGCGCTCTCACCATCCAGGGTTGATGTAAGAAATAATTGAAATAATCTATGTAAGGTGATTAGCACAGTGATTGGAACATAGGGAGTTCTCATAGGTATTAGCAATTAGGCTGCTAAAATTATTATCATCAGTACTGGACTACCAGGTTTGGCCTGCTGGGAAGAACTCCTCCTGAGCCCCTAGAACCAGGACTGCCCATCTAGGGTCTTCCCCTTTCCAATGAACAGGCAGATATCAACATTTTTCTCAGGTCAGTTATTCCATGAGAGTTAGCCAGACCATCTCAAGCTGTGCGTTGATCTCTCACAAATACACACACACACTACATGCATACACACACTTCCCCTGTACTCCAAGAACTGCTAACAACAATGCTATAGAATCAATATGTTGTGCAGGCAGCCTTCCCAATTTCTTTTTTCTGGATGAGTCTGTTCAAGATAATTGTTGGATTTGAGAAGAAAATGAGAACCATGAGACCCAAAATATTTCACGGCTAACAGCAACAGAATGATGGTTTTTGGCAAAGGATGAGCACCAGAAAAGAGAAAGAAAACAAGCTTCATTGTTTTTGGTGGTGGTGAGTGTGTGCATAAATCAGACTGTAAGTAGGGTGGGAAATCTGTAAGATCTGGAATGGGACATGGAAATCAATGGACAAGTTGGTGTTGGGGGCATCTAGGGTCAGACCGACAATTAGAGTAACAATTAGGGAAAACTCACTGGCAAGGTGAAGACCAGGGTCCAGCAATAAGACACAGGGAATCAGAACACTTATTCCCTCATTTAATTCTTTACTCATTCATTTGGTGACTTGTTATGGAGTCCTGACTATGTGCTGGGATGTGTCAGATGTAGGCAATCAGTAGGGAAGGGACTCCCTACCTACATAGAGCCTATAGTCTATGGAAGACCAAAAGCATATTCTCAGTGAGAGGTTGTATCCTAGAAGGGCAAAGCATTATGGAGGGTGGGGGTAGTGTATGGTCTGACGAGTATTTTGGAGAAAATCTGGTGCTTTCTGGGAATAATAGTATGGCTGGGGAGCATCATGGGAGTGGAGCAAGATGAGGGTGAAGAAGTAAACAGGAGCAATACCATGAAGAACTTCTTAGAATCAAAGGTTAAAGAACTATTCTTATTTTTTTTTTACAGAAAGATTTTTTTAAATTAACATATAATTTGCCCCAGGGGTACAGGTCTGTGAATCATCAGTTTTAGACACAATTCACAGCACTCACCATAGCACATACCCTCCCCAATGTCCATAACCCAGCCACCCTATCCCTATCCCCCACCCCCCCAGAAACCCTCAGTTTGTTTCACGAGATTGAGTCTCTTATGGTTTGTCTCCCTCCTGACCCCACCTTGTTTCATTTTTTCCCTCCCTACCCCCCACGACCCCTCGCCCTGCCTCTCAAATTCCTCATACCAGAGAGATCATATAATTGTCTTTCTCTGATTGACTTATTTCGCTTAGCATAATACCCTCTAGTTCCATCCATGTCCTTGCAAATGGCAAGATTCCATTTCTTTTGATGGCTGCATAGTATTCCACTATATTTATATGTGTGTGTATTTCATCTTTAAAGAACTTGTTCTTCATTTTGAGAGCACTCCACTGTGTAATGCTTAAATATTAGTCAGACCTCAAGGACTGGAATCCAGGGGTGGGAGCTGAGTGGCCATATTCTTAAAAATGACAAAATACATATGAAGAAAATTCCACTAAGAATATTTATTGGACGGTTCTTCCTCCCTTATGTTCTCGTGAGAGCTGAAGGACTGTCCCTGCCTATGGTGGAGCATTCTTCAAATACGAACATCTTCAGCCCTTCCCAGCACCTCTCCCATTTTAGAGCTAACCTTGCGGCAGCCCACATGTTTGCTGTGGGTGAGTTTCATAAAGCTGTAAAGAAGAAAAGGAAGCCTATCATTTATTAGCTTCCTGTTGCCATGTTCCAATTCCTCAACCTGATCTCCAAGATCCTCCAACCTCTTCCACCTGTACTCATACTAACCACCTGCATGGATCCTCTATTCCAGTCAAATGATTCTCAAACCCTCCATGGATTTCCCTGCTTTGGTGCCTCTGACCTGTCCTTTAAAGGCTTAGCCTCCCTCAAGTTACCTTATCCGTAAATTGGTAACAATCATACCTTTATTCAGGATGTTACATAGATCATGGGTCTGAAAGTACCTAGCGCAGCGCCTGGTATGAAAACATTGTTCAACACATGTGGGCAGTTGGCAATCTTAGGTTCTAGATCCTTGTCCGTGTGTCACCAATTCAACACTGAAATGTTTTCAGGCCTGTGTATGAGATCAGTGCTGGGAACGGCAGTAGATTGAAGAGGGCATGCCTGGCAATGAACATGCCAAAAAAAACCTAAAACTAAAACTACAAAAGATGAACATGAAAACAAACAAAAAGCCATGCCTGCAACCTCATTTGGCTTAAGCCTACGATTCACGTTGTAAAGCCTACCTTTGACTTTTGCCTCCTTACTTAAGGTTATAAATATGCTTCCACTTATAATCCTCTTTCATCTATGTGCCACTTGTTTTTCACTTAGTTCATATCCTTTGTAGCATTATTGATACTTCTGCGTAAGTTTTCTGACCTTTAAGACTGCTATGAGAATTAAGTCAAGCTACATGTATAAGGAGTCGAGGACCTGGCACATACATTTTAGCTTTATTGTTTTTAATAATGACAATGATGACCACAGATGTCTCTTAAATTCAGAGACCAGGTCTCTAAGAGTTCCAAGAATCTCCTTCCCACTTGTTGACTTAGTGAAGAAGAAGAATAACAATAATAATGACTACTGCTTATTGAATGACTATATGACAGGACCTGTTCTGAGTACTATACATGACTTAACTCATCTCTGCTTGTGAGAACTCTCGAGGTATCATACAATATCATATTGTAGAAATAAGACAACTGAGGCATCAAAAGATAAGTAACTAGCCATGTTTGGCAGCTGGGAAGTGGCAGAGTTTGGACTGGTTGGGCTGGCCACATAGCCTATGTACTGAACTACTGCACTGTCTTCATTCTCTGACCAAGTTCTGTTCATCCTTGAAGGCCCCGCTCACGTGGACCTCCTCTCCAACTTCCTATACAGAGTTGGCTGAGTTACTCCAACTTTTATACTCCCATAGCACTTTGACTATATCTCCCCTACAGCAATGTTCACATGGAATATTATTTATGTATTTATGTGTGTGTTTATATATATGTGAGTCTCTTAAGGAAGAATCTGTAAATTACTCACTGTTGTATACTTAGCATAAGGCTTGGCACATATCTGATAAGCAAAAATATATGCTGAAATTTAATTAACTAGTAGGACCTCAGTAAAACTTGAAGTTCATGATGGTAGCTATGAGAGATTGAACATGGTTGAATGGAAATGTCAAATGAGAAGAAACAGTGCTAAGTTATTGGCTATATGGTTTTATAATATTATAATTACCCTGTTGTCATTTTCTGGGTTGGGGTAGCTAAAATGACTCCCGTCTAAGGTGACTTGTTAACCAGAGACCCCCAGTCCCTTTTAGTTACATGCCTGTCCACCCCATCCCTTTAGAGAAGTATCAGTTCATGGTAGATGTGACCGCCTTGAGACTGCCACAGAAGAAATAAGGGATGTGCTGAAACTTACACCACTTAGCGACAATTATTAATATTTCACCAGAGGTTACACAAATAAGCCAGAAGAATGACTAAAGGAGCCCCACCCCAATGTGAGCCAACGATCCACATTTTATTATAACAATACCTTCTGTAGTGTTTTAAAATTTATAATCCTCTCCCTTCCATTATTTCATCTGATTCTTGCAACAATTCACTGGAGTAGGCAGGACCAGCTGATGGGAAGGAAGAGAGATGCCTGATGTTCATGGCCAGTGAGAGATGGAATCAGAACAAGGACCTGTTTTCCATACAATGTGTACAAAACATGCCAAACAAGATGGTCAGAGGAACTAATTCGATATTGGGAGGTTGCTGTCCCTCGTGTGCACTGATATGTACTATTAAGACTTTGAAGACAGGGAAGATTTTGCAGATGATGGGAAATGGAAACTCTGAGAACTGGGCCAAGAGACAATATGCTGAGGGTCAAAAAAAAAAAAAGACAGTGTTCATGAGTTTTGGCACAGACAGATGTATTGGGTGATGATTACTTATGGAGATCACAAAAAGAAGCTCTGTCACAGAAGGAGGTCATATGTTGAATTTTATAGGATAAAATTTTTTTTAAAGCATTCTGCTTCAAAAGAAGAGATGAGATAGGCATGTGTAAGGTTAGAAGACAGAGGAATTTTCAGTCAGTGTGAATGGCCTTGGTTAACTACATTATGTTTAATGTTCATATGTGTGGCTATTAAAGAATTCTTTCTTTATGTCACTGCTAAAAGATACATCAGATTCTTTGTGCCTGCGCCCCCCTCTTAGTTCCCTGTTTCCATCTATACTGGGCTGACTGTCAGCCCTACAGGAATTTGGAGACATTCATAAGCAGGAAATGATCAGAATGTCTCCTTTGATGCCAGCACATAAACTTGCCTTGTACTTGCTCATGCTTTGTCTCTGTGGTTTCTGCAGACTCTGTGGGCCCTGGTGTCAGAAACTCTTCCTACGGACAATCCTCCTGGGTCTTGAGTGCCAAACTTGCCCTGATCTTTGAATTATTTTTACTTCTCTTTATCTCTCAAAAGTTGGCTGCTCCTTCCCCCACTGTTGACCATAGGGTTCAAGCTGGGCTTGGTTTGGCTTATGGTCACACTTGTTTGCTCCCAACTGCCTGGTACTAACAGGGATCTCCATTGTACATCTACTTTCTTAAAGAATGTGTGACTATACCAGAAACTGGCTGAAATGGGTGACATTTTGGGAACACCTACTGACAGGTTCATGTTCACAAAGACACAGCTCATGTCCATGAGCTCTTGGTGGTTGAGACAGAGACAAAGAGAGACAGAGACAGAGACAGAGGCAGAGAAGAGAAGAGAAAAGTTCCAAGCAAATGAAAAATGAGGCAGAGACATAGCAATTCCAAAGTACGCTAACGACAGTGTAGTTTGCGCAGCTGAATCCCATTAAAAAATCATGTGAAACCTCTGTATTCCTACCATTGTGATGAAGAGGAAAAGCAAATGTCTGAGAGTTTCACAAAGAAAATATTTTGTGACAAGGAGACTTAAAGTTCTGTGAAATCTCACGAACATAGAAACAGCTTGATGGGAGCCCAGTAAGTCCATGAAGGATAGCCAGCATGGGGAGGTCATGGAAGGGAAATTCCACTCCCCTCAGCCAGGGAGCATCTGTGGGAGGAAGTCAAAGCCAGGTGGGCCCCCTTAGCTGATGCAAGACCAAAGACCTGATGCACGAGGAGTGCAGACAAAGCTGTCTTTATATTCATAGCCTGTCTTTTACAAAATTATTTCATGTCAATAGATAATTGACCTTAATTCTTTTCCTCCAAATTTTTTCTTTAGACTGGCTCTGGACCTTAAAATTAAATTTAAGCCATTCTCAGCAATAAATAAGAATTAATTGAAGTGTTCCCGGTAGCCATTTTGAGTGACTGGCAGGTATCATCTCTCTAGACTTCAAAAGAGTTATTTTTATAGGCTTCATAGTGTGATGAAAAAAATCCAAACTGCATAAAAGCAACAGGTTTATATTTTATTTTAGTAATATAAAATCCATATAGATCTAAAAAATACACACTTTTTTTCTAGGGTAGTTTCTAAGGTTCTGTGAATATTTATATTGTTTTTGCACATACACTGTTCTATGCTTAGAATTCTTTGGGCCAATTAACTCCCAGTCCATAAAAGGGAACTAGAAAGGCCAAGCATGAGGAAGAATTATTACACCTTTCAGTGTGAAAAGATCAAGGCTGAAGGCAGAGAGGACCGCTGTTTACAAAACCATAAAGGGTACAGCAGGGAGAACACATCAAGGACCATTCTCAAAAATTAATCAAAGGTAGCTTTTGCCTAAGTAGAAGAAAGCATGAGGTCACACAGTGGCTACTAATTCTCTGGAAACTATTATCCAAGGAAATGTTCCAAGCAGAAAATAAAAAATAGGTGGAAGGAGATGATGAATTTAACAATAACTAACTATTGCGGGATTCTGGGAATACCTCATAGAAAGCAGCCTTTCCTCCCCCTCCCCTTCTCCCCCTGCAAACTATGCCTAGTTGTTATTTTAGAGTCAGGCTACTTAATGAGAAAGACAACTAGGCCTGTGGTCTGAACCATAAATGGAGATTTTTTGGTTCTTTTTGAGAATGACAGTCTTGGCAAGTGGTTATCTGCTCTCCACCTTGCCTCCTGTAAGGTTAAGGGGTCCACACTCCTGAATTTAATAATGTGGGAGTAAAAAAACGCAAGACATGGGGACTTTCTTCATCACCATGACTTGAATACAAAAGGCCAGTATGAGACTGGTTCAGCAGTAGCATCCTGGGAATTTAGTATGCCACCAGAATGTCACGAATATGCTTTATGCCTGATGTACAATTCCATTCCATGGCTTCCCTGAGATCTGGCTCCTCACCATATTTACTTTCTTTTAGAGTATTTAAGAAGAGTAGGAAATTGATGATGGAGGAAAGAATACCTATTTCGCCCCAAGACGTTTTCTTTTCCCCATCGTCTCCCTCTCTCCTCCCTCATCTCACACAGGCAGAGGAGTCTGTGCTGAAGGCACAGCAGGGCATTGGCATGAAATATTTCCAAGGGGTGGTGCCCTCAGAATCCCAACACCCTGGGTCACCTCACTGGCCTATAAGACCTGCTCTCCTTCTAGAGAGTGACCAGTTATGAGCTCCAGCAGTGGTGTGTGGAAGCACCAATGGAGAACAAAGAGGATTCAAGTAACCCATAAACCCACCGAGTACTCCCTAGTCTATCTTGGCTAGAACCTTATTCATAGAACTAATTTTTCTCAGAAATAAAAAAGGGAAATGACCTCATTTGTAAATCCCAGCCACATCTATAATAAAAGTAAAGGCCAAAGTCTAGGTAGCTCCACCTCCATTAGATGATGATGATAGTGATAATGACTTTTTGTGGAGGAGGGCTGGCTATGGAAGAATCACATAAAATAACTGAAAAGAATGAAAAAAAATGAATCCTCTACCTCTCTCCAAAAATTTACTCTTAAATTCCAGAGAGGTCTGTAAGTCTTTGACTCTCCAACTGTGTATTGAAATGGAACAAAAGGACTCCTTCGAAGGGACAGCATTCAGCTCAGTTGATGGAAAGTAAAAACTCTTGGAAATTAAAGAGCTCCCTTTAAGGCTTTGGGGTTCTGAATTCAACTACATTCTCTTCTCAACCACCTTAGACATTTGTTTTTATTAAGTCATTACAAAGTAAACAATTTAAAAGAGGACCTCAAAACTGTGTTTCGGACCAGCAAAATAAGTACAGATTCCAGATGTTTCTCATTTTTCTACGTCACTAATTCGAAGTCAGAAATGTCTTGTTTATTGGACTTTTATTTAATCCTAATATTTTACACATCTCTCTTCTAAGACCCTCCTTTCCTATCTCTGCATCTCTTTCTCTCACCAAAGTCATCCCTGCGGTCATTTGTCATAGATGGAAACGGAAGTTTGCAGCAGTCTAAGAAATATTTGAACTTGGGCCAAAATGAGATTTCGTAATCATATATAGCTTTTTTCTAGTTATATCTGTACCTATCTGAAAAATTAGGGAAATTTCTTTCTCCTGAAATCTTTAAAAATTGGATATATGCTGTGCTTTGTAAGTTGATTAGAGGTTAGGGAGGTCAATCACCTTTCAGGGTACTCTTCCAGTCCTCTGACCTTCCAATGCCGCTCTTGAGTCATCCAGCTGGCCTTCTGGATTTTGCTCTAAGGGCTGATGGGTAGTAGAGGAACTAATTGCAGATACTATTTGGTGCTCTCCCAGTCCTACTGGTGGGACTGGGGAGGGATTTCTATACTTTATCATGTTCTTAATTTTACCTGTTCCAGCTATGGCCAAGGAATTAAGAGAGCAGAGAGCTGACAACAGCAGCAAATCTTTATGGAAAATATAATGTAGGAGGGTTGGAATCATGCAAAGGAAAGACACTTGATCTCTTTCCTATGTGCTTGTTTTTAATGGGATGAGGTCTAATGTGACATTCTTGAATTAACAATTCTATTAATATAATTATTTTTTATCATAGATAATATTTACTGAGGTAGGCACTGTGCTAAGAGTGCCTGGGTTATCTTCATTATTTCTTACAACAATATCATTTTACAAATGACGAAACAGTCCTAGAGATGCTAGTACCTATTTACTCACGAAATAGGCATGCTACAGAAAAGAAATCATGTGTATCTTTGCAAAAGAGTGGTGTCTTAGCAAGGGCATTTGGGGGGTAGCATTTAGCAATCATTTCAGAATGAAAACATAATTCATAGGTTTAGCAGACAGTTCAGAGGTATTCAAAGGGTTACACCAAATCATATTAAGGTTGGAGGTGAAATGGTTTCTGGGAAAGCTATTAAGACTGGCTTCTGGAATTGGAGATAATGAATACCACACAGATCTCAAACACATCCTAAACACTACAAGAGAATGTGAACTCCTTTTGGACAATGCAATCCTTTGCAAGTGACTTCAGAGGTGACAATTCAACACTTCCATCCCACATGAAAATATTAATTTGTAAAGAGAATGTCCTACAGATATTAGGTCTAAAAAGCAACCATCTTTAGAAGTTGGCCGCCCTTTTATAGGTGTGTCTAATATGACTACAGAAGCGTTCATTCCAAAGGCTAAAAAGGGATTTAAATCAGTTAATTAGTTGACAACTTCTACTGCATACCTGGTTTTGATGGAGTCCCATATTAGATAGTATTTAAATTGTCATAAAGACAGTAATTACAGGTTTTTATGCAGTAGGATTTTGTGAAGCAAACTTGAGCTTGCTAAATGAGTAATGAATAGATGAATCTGCAGGAAGAAGGAAAAAAATCAGTGGAGAAAAGAAAGGAAGAGACATCAAATCCATCATATCTCTTTAATCCAGAGGAGATATTTTCGGTTCCTGGGGTCCACAAAGTCTATCTAAAGCAGCAATTGTCAGACTTGTGTGTGCATCAGAATCACCTGGAAAGTCTGTTAAAGCATGAGGAAGCACCAGAGAGTTTGCATTGCTAGCAAGTTCCCAGGTGGCACTGATGCTGTTGGTCTGGGGACCACACTTTCAGAACCACTGAAATAACTGGAGATCCTGTTGGACCTTTCCCAGTTTACATTCTAGGTATTTGTCCAGAGACAACATATCTTTGGATTTTCTAAACTTGGATTCTTTTGAAACAAGCTTTTCAGTTTCACATTTAGTACTTCTTACCTGCTGAAATTCAGTAAGTTTTCAACCAGAAGAGACTTCATGAGAAAAAACTGGTTGTAAAGGCTGTGGAGAGAAAGATGAGGCAATCAGGAGAGGAAACAGAAAATATCCTATCATTATAATTAATAGTAACTTTTAGATAGAGTAAACACAATTATCCCAAGGATATAGTCATTGTATTTTCTACATTGCTTTTTATGCAAATTTTCAGATAAAGAAGATGCAATTGGATCAACACAGTGACAAGTAAAAAAAGGAAATTTCATGATTTAGAACAAATTCTATTGAATAGAAGGTGATAATTATATCAGAGATACAACTAAATATTCTAAACAGCAGTAATGTTTATTTTGACCCAAGTATTGTTTGCCTAAGATCAGGCATTATTTTCAGTAACCAAAGCATTAATTTTTTCTCATGTTCCAAAATCTACTTCCTAATGTAATGATGTGGTCTATTTATTTGACAATTTATTTTTTTTTGATTACTAAATAATATGTGGGAAATTATGAGAACTGTAAAGAAGCACCTGAGAGGCACATATGCATGGTGTTTGTGAATATAAGAGTATGGAGAGAGAGCATTTTCAGTAAAAGCACTTTGAGAGTATTTTATCAGTATTTCCCAGTAAGGAAGAAAATACAATGCTTTTCTTGGTCAGGCAGTCAATTTACACCAGAACGGGTCCCTTCACTTTAGCCTTTGGATTCCCTATCACATCAGGCTCAGTGGACTCAGGGAACCACAGGGGTATTGTTTTCATACTTCTGGCTTTTCCAGTGGAGCTGGTCAATTCAAAGTGAACACTATGCTCACTCCCAGGCACTTGTGGTTGGCCTGGCACACATGCCCAGCTGTTCTGACCCTGAGGCCTTCTCTAGGCAGTGGAGAGATAACTTTGTCCAGCACACTGTGAAACTTGCTTGTGGTGAGGGCCACTTCTTGGCCACTCATCCTCACTTCTACACAGGGACAAAGACAGTGGTCAATCATTTCTGGAGCTTCAGTGCTCACTCCACTTCTCCTTTCTCTACTTCTCATTTCTGGATTAAGGCTGATTATAGCTCATGGTTCTGCTGCTTCAAATCACTCTAAGATAGCCCAAGAAGGTCTGACTTGTGAATGTGAAATATTCTCTAAGTGAGCCCACCATTTTCTTACTGCCTAAATCAATGGAGGGTTTCTTGCAGACAAAAGTTGGCTCAGAAAAATTTTCAAAGTCAAGACTTATAAAGGACCACGTTGCCTCCGTTGGACTATATACAGCCAACATTTTTATTCTAGAAGACACGATGAACTTGTAGCTATTTTACCAATGGCTTCTTCTTAACAATTTATGGCAAGTCAGTGCTTCTCATCTCAGAAGGGCACGGTGCCCACAGACTTGGATTTGTTAGCTTGCCTAGTCTAGAAATTCAGGAACTTCAAGACATTAAACTCATTTCTAGTATAACTAAGTATTCATGTGTCAGCAAAGGCTATTCTTTTTCCTTTATCGAAAAAAACTGCAAATATATATTGATCTTTGAAGTTGACATAAAAGAAGTATTAGACATGATTTTTGCTGTGGAATTGTTTATAATGAGGTTGGAATATAAGACCTGCACATGTGGAATAATTAGAAACAATGAGAGAAACGACAGAGTTTATTTAGCATGAACTGTGAAGTACTGACCATACAGCTGTATGATGTCAGAGAGTTGGGGACAGCTTTAGGAAAGAAGTGATTCAAGTAGATTAAAGGATGCATATGATTTATATAAAAAGATGGGTGGTCTTTCTCCACATTTTACTCAGAAAATGAATGCACTAGTTTATACAATTTAATACCACCCATTAAATATCTTTGCAGAGGTCTAGAAGCCTCAAACTGGTCACCAGTGGGCCAAAGAACTTTTTATCTGACCATCGCTTGCACTGTTTTAAAACATATTTGAATTAGTTCTCAACATTAGCAAGTTGAAGGACTTTACATTGAAATGTGTAGATTTATGTTTTTCTCTTACAGAACACTGGACAGTCTGTTAAAACCTGGCTTATAGGTAACAATGAATTAGAGCTGAGTAAAACACCCCCATTCGATGGGGCACTAACTACCCGGTCTCCAGTGCCCAAACAAAATCCCATTGCTTCCCTCACGTACCATGCTTTGCTCACGTATATCACCTACATGGCCTTTGTGGGCATTTGAACTTGTGAGTCCTGCTGTACCTTACCAGGGCCTCCTGCACAGGGGAGGTGTGACCGATGCTCCACTATAACCAATTCAGTCAAGATAAGGGATCCTGTCCCCTCAGCCTCACTTTTGCGGGGTAAAGCAACTTACACATGGAAGGACAGTTGATAAAATATTGTTCTCAATCTACAGAGGAAATTATCATGGACGACACACGCGAAGTGTTGAATTTCCAATTCTGCAAGTACATTGGTGATCATGACTCCGAACGCACAGTCCAGAGTGGAGGTTATCAGGCTGTGTTTACATACAAGGGACGGATGTTCCATTAACTCCTTCAGTTCACTTAATGTAGGAAGATCCATGCAAACTACAAATTTAATGCATGAAAATTTGGAGTGAGATAGCAGATGATTTGAGGTTGATTATTCTATCTTTCAGAAAGTGTACCTATTTACAAAGAATTTTGTTTAGGCGGAGTTGTTCTTACATATTTAGAAATATAGTCAAATTTACCTGTAAGGTAGGCCTCTGTGTCCTGAAGTGGGCCACGTCTGTGTGACTATTTACTGTGCACAATCAATTCCTTATTGTATGCTCTGAGGAAATGTACAGAGCATCCAATGGTTGGGCAACACAAGCAGAATGTATTAGATTTAGAATGAGTTTCATATTTGTATTGGAACAGTCATTCATTTGTTCACTTGGCCATCCCAAACACGTTGATTTGTTTAGCCCAGCCCCGTGGGCTTCATCTTGGCCCTTCTATTAACTAGCTCTGTGAATCTGTCCGAATCCATTCATCTCTCTCGGTTTGGGTTCCTCCGATGAGGCAGTCATATTAAATTATCTCTGAGCTCCCTATAGATGAAACATGCCAAGTTCTCAGAAGAAGGTTCCTAGAATAAAGGGAGACAATCTGTTCTGACTTAGGATTGGGGTGCAATCCTTTGCACGTAGGTATCTCCATCCAGCCTGGTCAGTGTGCAGGCCAGGTGCAGGGCTCATACCCAGTTTGGAGACACTAGCAAGGACTCCACTGGTGTTTCATATCCAGCTTCCCCTTTGGTTTGGCCCTACAGTCCAATGGGAAATTCCTGGGATTTCTGGTTGTTAAATACTTTATCACTGATGCTCATGAGCCCCTAAGAAATCTCTGTTCCCTTTTTCGTTCAGTCTCTTCTTGCTAAGAGGATGAGAGTCCATCTTCCTTCTTTGAGGCCACTCGGAGCGAGGAGGGGCCAACTTGCAGTAAGATGGAAAAGTTGTAGAAAACATTACATGAAGTATTTGAGTTGCTCATTGTTTTAAGAAAAAGGAAAGGAAATTCTGTGCTTTTTCCTTTTTTTTTTTTTCTTTTCAAATTTCACCTTGTCTTAGCCAGGAGGGAGATTCTACTATAAAATAGTGCTGGGGTGGGCGCCTGGGTGGCTCAGTGGGTTAAAGCCTCTGCTTTCGGCTCAGGTCATGATCCCAGCGTCCTGGGATCGAGGCCCGCATCGGGCTTTCTGCTCAGCAGGGAGCCTGCTTCCTCCTCTCCCTGTCTCTCTGCCTGCCTCTCTGCCTACTTGTAATCTCTCTCTCGCTCTGTGTCAAATAAATAAATAAAATCTTTAAAAAAAAATAGTGCTGGGGAAAGGGAGCATGAAAGGACAGGGTCTCTTTATGGAATAGGAGTCTGGGGACAGAGGCGGCTGATTATAACTGCATCAGCCTGTTATTTAGAGAAGTCAGCCCGTAGAAGACCCCAGGGAGCTTTTGGCAGTGCTACCCCCCTGGGTCTCATGGGTCTTTTCTTTTATACTTAAAAAAACCCCAAAAGATACTTATTGTAGAATAATTATGGTATCTTCAAAATATTTATAAATTCTCCAAGTTTCTACCCACCCCAAGAATTATACAGCTAACATTTTGATGTATATACTTCCAGCAAATATAAACATGTATATTATGTAGAGTTAAAAAAGGGATATCATAAATATTCATACAAATATATATGCATGAACATATGTATGTGTACATATTACATATACAAATATATCATATACATACTCTATACATATTTATATCACATACATTTACTGTACACACTTTTTTTTAATAGAGGGAGATAGAGAGAGAGTAAGAGAGAGAGAAAGGAGGGACAGAGGGAGAGGGAGAGAGAGAATCTTAAGCAGACTCTACACCCAGTGAGGAATCCAACGTGGGACTCGATCCCACGACCCTGAGATCATGACCTGAGCCAAAACCAAGAGTCAGATGTTTAACCAACTGAGCCACCAAGATGCACCAAGATATTATTTTGTAAACTTCTTGCTTCACTTAATATGTTATTACAAAATTTTTCCTACTCCAGTAAGTATAGAATTTCAGATAATTTGTAGTGAATGTATTATTCTGTACTGTACTGGCATATTATAATTTATTTAACAAATCCTCTATATCTGGGCATTTAGACTCCCCCCCCCATTCCTAATGCAGTTGGTAGAAAAGATTTCTTTAAGGCTTCTGGAAGAATTCTACAAGGCAGAAAGGCAAAAATGGATTGTCCTCCATGATGAAAAAGTAGCCATTTTGACGTTCTGGGGACAGCAGAGAAGAAGGGGTACTGGGGAGGATCTGAATTTCCGAGGGCCTGAAACCAGGCAGGAATCTGCACATTAGAGGAAAATAGGTTTTTAAGAAATTCCCAAGGACTTTTAAAACCAGGGCAATCTTGTTATCTAATGCTGGCCATCTATTGGGCCATGCTGCAACATAACTTTCTCCTGTGACCAACTGCTTTTTCTGAGAGACTTTGGGAGGGAAGTTACAATAAGTAACAGGCTGTATTACACATTTGAGTTGGCAAAGGGCAAAAAGACACAAAGCTGTAGGATAAACTATGTAAGTGTAATAAAGAATGTCATGTTATTCAGGAAATAGAATAGGAAGTACACAGTAGAGATATTACGCCTCTGAGAATCCTTGGCAGTGGGGCATACTAAGCTTCCCTCCACAGTGGGAAGATGGCCTGAGTCACGTCATACTGAAGTTAGAAGGACTTCATGAACTTGGAGTGTTTGGATATGCCCATGCAGCTAACACAGCATTGAAATGAAAATCTTTATGTGTTTATTGACTAAATTCCAATTTACAAGTGAATTCTGAATTTCCAAATTAGAAGTAAAACTTAATGTACTTTTTATATACTTCTCCCTCATAGACTTTCCTCAGCCATTTTCTCTTTTTTTTTCTCCTTTCTTTTCTCTGAACTAGAATAAAACACCTTTGCATTAGGTGATCCATTTATACTTCAAAACTTACAAAAGGATATGGAGAACAGGCTGAATCATGCCTACTTAAGCCTACCTTGGTCTTCATTAGAGCCAATGAATGTTATCTGGTTGTGTATTCTTCCAGATGTTCTAAGCACACACAGCATGTATGAATAAGAGTCCCTCCCTTTTTGTTTCCACAAATGGCTGCATACTCTACGAAGAGTTTCTGGCTTGCTCTCCTCATTTAATATACTTCAGCAATTGTTCCATGTTCATACCCATAGAGCTGTCCAACGACTCTCCAGTCCAAGTGAATACACCTAATTTATCTAGCCACTCCTTTTTTAATGGGAATTAAGATTATTTATTTCTTTCCCCAAAGAACAATTCTCTAGTAGTCCTGGACATATGTTTTTTTCATTATGTGTGGGTACATCTATTTATCTGATAAAGTTGTAGGAATGGAATTTATGAATCACATTGTATATTTATTTAAAATACTGATAGATATGGTTAATCACCCTCCAAAGAGGTTGCACCAATTTGCACATCTACTACAAGTGTGTGAGAGCATCCCTTTCCTTATATGCTAATCTAAATAGTGTGATTGTTTTTTAAATTCTTGCCCATCTGAGAACTGAAAATTTCTATTCCATCTTAATTTGCATTTTTGTATTGTAACTGAAATATAACATTTTAAAAAGACCTTTAATTCCTATTATGTGCTCATTTTTACATTGTATTGTTTCTTTCCTTTTGATTCATAGGAGTTCTCTACATATTATAGAAATTAGTTCTTTTACTATATAATATACAGTAAACATTTCACCTGCTTTGGCTTTTTTTTTAAATTTTTTTTTAAGATTTTATTTATTTGACACAGAGAGACAGATCACAAGTAGGCAGAGAGATAGGAGGAAGCAGGCTCCCTGCTGAGCAGAGAGCCTGATGCAGGCCTCGATCCCAGGACCCTGAGATCATGACCTGAGCCGAAGGCAGAGGCTTTAACCCACTGAGCCACCCAGGCACCCTTTTTTTTTTGAATAGTTGAATGTACTGACTTTTTCTTTTATGCCTTCTTTTTATTGTTTGTAGTTTTTTGGGGGGAGGTGTCATTATTTTTACCCTTCGAGAATTAAAAAATAACAACTCAATTTATATTTTCTTCCAGTATATTTACAGTTGCATTTTTTACATTTAAGTCTTTGGGTCCATCTGGAACTTATTTCAGTATACTCCTCTTCTCCTCAGATTTCCCTTCTCCTCTTTTAGGTTTAGGCAAGTTGCCAAGCAGTTGTGATGGCCTGTGCACGGCCCTTTCCTCTCTGGCACACTTCTTCACTGAGAGACCCAAGCAGAGAGTGAGCTGCTCCAAGTCTTGGTTGAAAGGCGGAGTGGGGCACAAAGGTTAGAGGAAAGTGAGCTTGGGAATGGGACAGTCGCAGGAGTCTTTATGCACTTCCTCCTGGAAGATTCAACAGCTGCTGGTAGAAAGTTTGAGAATGAAATTGCTGGATTCCTGGGTGTATTCTTCAAGCTTTACTGCTTAAAGCGTTTTTGCTGTGAATTTCTCCAGAGGACATAAAATGTGGAAATAAGATGGGATTAAAGAGAAAAGAGTTTGGATATAAAGAAGAACTTATTGAGACAGAAGCCTACGATATGTTGGAAAGCCACGTGTCTTGAAAGATGTAGCTGAAAACTTGTTCTGAAATAGGAGTCCTTAAAACCCTTTATTTTATGGTTTTACTAGCTTTCCCATCAGAAAACAGACAATTTTAACAAAGAGGTATCATGTGCATTAATATCTGTAAGCCTAGCACCATTAATAAAAGAGGTTGCAGAGGGTGTCTGGGTGACTCAGTTGGTTAAGCATCTGACTTTGGCTCAGGTCAACCCGGAGTCAGGCTCCATGCTCGACAGGGACCCTGCTCGAGATTCTCTTTTTCCTCTCCCTCTGCCCCTCCCTTTACTCGTTCTCTCTCTCTCTCACACATAAATCAATTAAAAATGATATTAAAAGAGGTTGCAGAAATATAAATTAGCATTATCACAGACGTATTTTTGATAATTTTTGTAGCACATTTTAGAGTAAGAGTATTTCCTGTCCAACTTGAGAGTTGAAGAAATTTGGTAGAGGGAGAGGTAGATGAGACCTTAGTCTCAGTACCACCTTGTACTGATCTTGAGCAAGTTACTCAAATCTTACATAAGAGACTTGATGATAAAGTCAATTAGACAATATTAGAAACTATCCAAACCAAGAACCAGCAGCTAACATAGAGAATTTTAACCTTACATATTGTGACCCCCAGAAAGACATACATTTTACACTTTGTTCTAGAATGACACTTTCTTTTTTTTTTTTTAAAGATTTTATTTATTTATTTGACACACAGAGATTACAAGTAGGCAGAGAGGCAGGCAGAGAGGGGG
>LNAC01000188.1:788123-820205 GCA_002007465.1 Ailurus styani
AGCAGGCTCCCTGCCGAGCAGAGAGCCCGATGTGGGCCTCGATCCCAGGACCCTGAGATCATGACCTGAGCCGAAGGCAGAGGCCTTAACCCACTGAGCCACCCAGGCGCCCTAGAATGACACTTTCATATACACGCAAGACTGAAATTAAAGTTACATGAAACAGTATTCATCTTTACTTCATGCATTCTGGTTTTTGTCTGTCTTTTAAGCAGGCTCCACACTTAGTGCAGGGCTTGAGCTCACTGTCCTGAGATGAAGACCTCAGCTGAGATCAAGAGTCAGATGCTTGGGTGCTGGATGGCTCAGTGGATTAAAGCCTCTGCCTTCGGGTCAGGTCATGATCTCAGGGTCCTGGGATCGAGCCCCGCATCGGGTTCCCTGGTCAGCTAGGAGCCTGCTTCCCCCTCTCTCTCTGCCTGCCTGTCTGCCTACTTGTGATCTGATCTCTCTCTCTGTGTCAAATAAATAAATAAAATCTTAAAAAAAAAAAAAGAGTCAGATGCTCAACCAACTAAGCCATCCAAGCACCTGGATGCATTCTGGCATTTTCTATTTGATTTTATTCTGTTCCATTCCATCCCATTCTTTTTCTTTTTAGAATAGGTGGTCAAAACACACTAAAGGGATTTGTCAATGCTTTGACACTCAGTTTGAAGAAAACTCGGCTAAAGGAAAATGAACACTCACCTACCCTGACACATAAATTTAGGTAACTAATCATCATATATTAAAAGTTCCCTTGTAATTCATGTAAATGAAGCTTATAAATAAGTATGATATATAAATATCACATATTTTCAAGTATGTTTTAAAAGAACACAATGTGTTTGGGAACATTTTTTTCTGTAGAATCCAAATAGTTATCTAAATTAAATTATTATCTTACATTAAATATAAATTATTATTAGTTATCTACATTATAATTCAGAACCTAGGTAAAATTTAAAGTTCCATATGACTGCTTCATAGCAACAGCTGTTATAACTTAGGAATGGGTGATTTTCTGACCAACTGGACTACAAATAATTTCAACCAATCAGAACTAAACAATGCTTCCATCATTTGATGATTACATATAGCTGCTTAGTGACATTGGTGACCAAAACTCAGGAATTCTTAGCAATAACTCGGGTCAATTGAAAACAGATTTTTTTCCCTGGCTATTGTCTAAACATAAACTAAGAGTTTGTTTGTTAAAAAAAAAAAAAAGGTCTATCATAAAAGAGAATGTGACACAGGAAAATTAGTCATGTTGAACATAATAATAAAATACGCCTTACTCATGACTTCCATCTAAAGTCTTGTTACTTCCAGAACTGCTGTGCTCCCTCAGCCTCTCTCTCTCTCTTTCCTCTCTCTTCATTGTTAACAGAGGAGGTTGTTCTTGGTCCTCAGGGTCTCTCCCTGCCATGGATGGTGTGCTCTGGTTCTTGGTGATTTGTTATAACAAAAGGCAACCACCACTATCACCACCCACCCCCCCAAACTCTATTTCTGAAGACTGAAAACAAGAAGGAATGTTTCTTTCAACTAGACCCCAAAACACCTTTGAGCAGGAAGCCTACCATCCATCCTTAAACCAGTAGGCTAATGTGGTATTGTTCCAGGAGCATCTTGAAATCAACTAGGGCTCAACTACAGCTGCCCCTCAGTGGGTTACAGTGTAACTGGCAAGTTTACACCAAGTGTAACAACTTCCAGCGAAGAAGTCATAATCACTTTGGGGAAAATATATCATTTGACCATTTCATTTCCATTGTTCTAAAAGTTGCCAGACTTGTCCTGCCAGGCATTAGTGTCAAGAACTTTCATCTTCCTTGGCTCCACCTCCTCCCTGTGTGTGTAGAGCAGAACAAAGGGAGGAGGCCCCACAGCAGTGTCATCCAAGGAGCCAAACAGAAGTCTGGGTTTTGAATGAATAATTACTTTTGAGTTCTAAAAGCTTTTCCGTGGAAGTCTGCACTCGTGACTTACTGACTTTACAAACAGAAACAAATCCAAGCTGGTAGTACAGGACTGGAAGTTAAGCGACAAGAACAGGTCTACAATGATTCCTGCTGTGAAAGATAATTTCCCTGTGTTTCTTATTCTCTACAAATACATACATAGGGGGCATTCGCACATATTTTTTCCTGTATTTTTAATTTAGAGAACATCACACGTGCTGATAAACCTGTTTCTCTAAGTGACAGGGTACCCGATTTTGGCAAATACAGACTTCTACATGTACGTGAAGTCACTCTGTAACTAGTAGGTGAGCTGCTTATTTAAACATCTGCTTTTCCTTACGCTTGGAAGAAGGCTGTTGCCCTGAGGCCTTTCAAAAAGGGCCCTTGACCTCTCTTTCTAAGGCTGTTGTTCTAACTCTTCAGAGGAAGGTTGTTAATTATAACCTTTAAACCACCTATTATTCTGAGCTACTGCAGTCCATAATCTCTCTGACGAAGCTGTCCTTGGTTGGGTCTCTCTGGAACCACAGAGCTCTATGCTCAAAATGGAGGCCTCTGAATCTCCTTGGGTCCTGACAGGTTGTTCCATTTTACCTCCTCTCTTCTCAAAAGGACAATTTCTTTTTCATCCCATCATTTAAAAGCCATAAGGGAGAGATTTTTATCTAAAACAAGGTTTCACAGTTTTCTTCCCAGTTTCATTATTATAGAGAGGAAAGTGAGGATCTGAGACAAACTGAAATCCTATAGTGAGTGCCTCAAAGATCAAAGACACGAACAGGAATACATTTTCTTTCGCTCCCATGAGTAGACTAACCAGGCTTAGGAATTTATTACTTTATTTTAAAATATTTTATTTATTTATTTGTCAGAGAGAGAGAGAGCACGCGCATAAAGGGGTAGAGGCAGGCAGAGGGAGAAGCAGGCTCCCTGCTGAACAAGGAGCCCAATGTGGGGGCTCGATCCCAGGGCCCTGGGATTATGACCTGAGCTGAAGGCAGACACTTAACTGAGTCATTCAGGCACCCCAGCCTTAGGAATTTAAATGCTTTAAAGTCGTGACAAATATGAGTACAGAACAGAGAGAGACTCAATAAAATGGAATGTAAAACTTGAATATCACCAAAGGTGGCCTGTAGAGAAATTAGGGTCTTTCCTTGGGGTGTGAAGCGACATGGAGTAAGTAGTATAAATAGTCAATAGAGTTATAATAAATGCAATCAGTACATGGCTGCATTTCCAAGAAGAATTTTTCCATGATAGAAGTTTAAACGTTGGTTTTTAAAACAATGGTTTTCAAGAGGTAAAGCAGTTAGTACCTAGAAAGTTTATGACTTGTAATTCTATTTATCTTGCAGGAATTCTGCAAATAGAGTTGTTTTTAAATATCTCTAAATGTGCAGTTAAAAAACCTTAATATTGGTGAAGAGACCTGCACTTTCAGAGCTAAGTTATCTCAAGCATTTCCAACAGACATCAGTATCATCACGGACCTTCTCATACTTTATCTTCATCTTATTACCTATCATTACTGAGATACACATTTAATCAAAGTTATTATGGCAACCACTTTAGGTTTTTTTTTCCTACTATGGTTCTAGTTCTCGTTAGTTACGATTTATATGAATGAAATAACTTTGAAACATATTTAAAGCATATATACAAATTTTTGAAAAAAAATTTTTTTGACACATGGAGAGGTGGGATTTTTTACTCCTCCCCTTGAGCGTGGGCTGTAAGCAATATTCTATTACTATGGAAATGACACCATATAAGACTAGGTCGGCAAAGGCCATGCAGCTTCCTCTTGGTTTTCTTGGGACACTCACTCCTGGAGGACCTAGACACTTTGTATGAAGTCTGGCTATTCTGAGACTGTCATGCTGGGGTGGGTGGGGGGCTTACTTTAGCTAGCAGCACTATGAGCTCCCAGCCTGTAATCAACATGAACCACTAGACATGTTTGTAAGAAGCCTCAGAATCAATCATTTCAGCCCCCAGTTATCAAGTCACCCCCAGCTGTTGGCTTTCCCTGGCTGTGTGACTGACCTTATGTGAAGAGATAGGCTATCTTTACTGTGTCCTGTCTGAATTCCTGACCCAGAGAATCCAAGGGTGTCATAAATGATGGTTTTATGCCACTAAATTTTGGGGCAGTTTGTTATGCACCAATAGTAACTAGAATAATCGATAATCACTATAATGCAAACTGTATTTAATCTACCATGTTTAATTCAATTCAGGTTATAAAATCTTATGCTGGAAGAAGGCCTTTACTGATTCAAATCTCCTTGATGATATGTCTTCCCAGCCCATTATGATTTAGCCACTGCACAGAAATTGCATTTGGGTTCGAGTCAGGGTGGAGGGAGGGAGGAAGGGAGGGCAGGGACAGGATGACTTGGATGTTCTTTTGTAAGAAGTAAAATGGAGAAGATTTATCTAGGTTAACACTTCAGGGGTCATACACAATCACCATGCATGACTGACTTGTGCTCCTAGTTATTCCGAACTATTTTGGCACCAGGGTTTTCATGAAATTATGACTCCAGTATGCATATACCTGGGCCAGCTTGAAGATCTCAGGGTGCCATGTGGCCTGAACCATGCTCCTGCCCTCTTCCACTAACTGATGAATGGCATCATGTCTGGCTCCTGGACAGAAATAGATGTGTCTACCTGGGAGAGACCTAGCTCTAATTTCCTGACCTACCTCCATTAGTCCCCAGATCTAGGCGATTACTGATTAATATTTACATCCTGATCAAGAAAGCAAGATATTCATTTTTAGATCATGGAACTGGTGGACCTGGGGATGGGGTAGGATAGAGATGTGGAGGTGAGTGATGGATATTTACTTCGCAATGATCTGTGCTCCTCAAACTCATTTTTCAACTCATCTTGAAGAAGTAATTTATGCTAGACTTGGGCCCTGGAAGGCTGATAAAACAAGCCAAAGTGAGACTCTTTGAATTGGGCCAAATTCTACAGACTAAGAAAATGAAGTGAACTGGTAACACTGGAAATACAGTTTTATAGAATGATTTAACATTGGGATCTTTCTACAAGATCAGATTTACTAGGAAAGATGAACTAATATAGTATTAATTTTTTCCCAGTTGGGGTAAGGTTACAAATGCATCTATAATGATTTCTTCCTTTTTCTTTTGAATGAATCATGATACTAAAAAGCCCAATTAAAATAGCCTGAAAGGATCATAGGCATCATTCAGAAGACTTTGACCTTCATTTTCACCGAGTAAAGTTGGTATATCCATTAACAAGGAAACCTCTCCTCCCAGGAATGAGTGCTCTTCAGTTCAAGACTATTTTTCTGAAACTCATCAGGTCAATGTTAGGTTGAAGTCATTAACAAACCACCCAACCCTATTGTCAAATGCAACACAATCTTTCCTTACACGTCTACTGCTGTTGACATACAGCTCTGTTACTTAAACGCACGATTCACAGCTTCAGGCTCTGTTTCTACAAAAGATACTTGTTTTCTTCTACTTTCTAAGCACTGGTGGTTTACAACACATTCCTAATGGTGGGCCACAGTAGGTTCTAGTACAAAGGAGATCCCTTCCACTGTTGAAGGGACTTTAAAATCGAATTGTTTGCTTTCACTCAATTTCATATTCTAGCACTTAATGATTAAACATGTCTTTTCTGTAATAGGGTTAGGGTTAGAGGCCACAAGAAGAAGACAATATTGATAGTCTGGGAAAATAATGTTGTCGTATATATAAGAGGATCACAGTCTCAGTAACCCCTTTCCTCTGTAGTCACACATTGCTAGCTAGAGTCATCTGAATCCACCGAGTCACCCTTGGAAGGCAGCTGATACAAACAGCTCTTTCAGAAGAACTTCATTTGAAAAAAGTTATCTAGATTCAGAGGGCAAATATTCTGTACTCAGAATTAAGCTCAATTTTAATCCCAAACTGTGACACTTACAATTGGAATGGCAAGTTGCTAACCCATAGTCTTCTGATAGTAGGGAAAGGAACTTAAGAATATGGTCTTCATAGATGTCAACAGTTAAAGATTAATTTCATTCAATAAATTCTATTTTTAAAGTACAAACATCAGATTACTTTTTCCCTAATACCAAGATAATAGACTGGAAACTTTTATTCAGGAGGGACCGGGAGTAATTTTGGAGTTTAGAGAAATTCATGGGAAAACAAGTCTGAGCAGAATACAGAAAGGACCTTATCCAGGACTCTGGATGTCTAAAGAAAAGAGAGAACAATGCAAAGGGATTCATTAGGGATCACCTACCCACTTGGTCACACAAAATCCACTGGAGTTGAAAAGTCACCCCATGCTTCTTTTGACATGCTGTTGTCAGCCTAGATAAATATTACTACATTACTACATTATTACATTTATGACTACTTTCACCCTATATGAACATCACTACATTTACCATTCTTGTAGTTTGCTCTATAAATTCATAGGACACTGATATGAAAGCTTTGAAGAGTTTATCAGAGAATATTCAAATAAGTACAGAATTAAACTTAGTTTTATGTTGGGTTATGCCCATTTCATTGAATAGGTGAATGTCTGCTTTCCTCACACCTAGATTGTAATATAGAAAACAATGATGCAAAATATAGATCAATATATACCTATTCCACGTCAAGTGTATTATAACTTCCTAGTGTTTACTACTGTAATTGAAGATGCAAAAGGATTCTAAAACATAGTCCTAACAGAAGACCTTCAAAATACAAAGACAAAAGACTAACAAGTATCATAAAGGGGAGAGAACAGAAAAATAATAAATTACTATTTACCACGTAAAGACTCTAGGAAACCTGAAAATGGCAGTATAAGGCATCCAGTTCTTTCTACCTATAAACATAAACTCACACCTTTAAAACTTCCAGAGGGGCACCTGGGTGGCTCAGTCAGTTAGGAGTCTGCCTCTTGATTTCAACTCAGGTCATGATCTCAGGGTCACGATCTCATGGTCATGAGATCAAGCCCTGTTTTGGGCTCCACACTGGATGTGGAGCCTGCTTATGATTTTCTCTCTCCCCTTCTCTTTGCCCCTCTTCCCCCACACTCTCTTTCTCTCTAAAAAAAAAGAAAGAAAGAAAGAAAAAACTTCCAGAAAAGGTGTTTCATCACTTTGCATAGCCCATTTATACATGCAGGCTCAGGGAAGTGGTTGAGCAGATGGCAGGAATTAAATGTGCAGAAGGAAAATGGATACCTTATTTCTTTTTTATTAGAGAAAGATTAATGAAGGAGATAGAAAACATTCAAAGTACTTGAGGGTACTGAAATTCGAGGATCTGGAGAGCAGAAAATTCAAGATAAAGTAGATAAGGAAAACGGCTGAAATGGGCAAAGAAAGCACAGAGGCCTGAAGGAAGCTGGTAGAGAACTGTGAAGGACGCCAGAGGGGAGACCAGCATGGTGATGGAAACTCCAGTGTGCCTGAGAGTCAAATCACCGAGGGAGCTGGTTTTCTTAAAAAAAAAAAAGAAAGAAAGAAAGGGAGGAAGGAAGGAAGGAAGGAAGGAGGGAAGGGAAAGAAAAGCAAGTACTTAGACCCCACTACCAAATGATTCTGAATGGTTTGGTCAAGACTAGTGCTGAGGAGTCCACGCAATAACATGTAGATGAGTGTTTCTGATGCAGTTAGTCCAAGGTCTACACTGAGAGATGCTTAGAAAAGATGACTATTGAAGTCTTGCAGAGGAGGGCAAAAATCATGATCTTTACACAGAAGTGGGGGGGGGTGGACAAATGGTCTTTTCCTAGTGAACTTACAGATCTTCTTTCTTTCCCGAGTGAGAGTTGGCACATTCTCTGGGATGAGAGATACCAAACGAAGTGAAGTATGACTTGCCACACAGTGTTTATGTGCAACTTTTTCTTACTTAGCAACTTCATTTATCTCAAACACAGTCAAGCTAAGAAATGGGGCCAAAAAAAAAAAAAAAGCTTCAGAGAAGACAAAGGTGACTTAAACAAACCCACACACAGTTCTCATAAAATAACTCCTCAGGGCCTTGCTTTGAGCTTATTTATTTTTGTTTTGGAAATGTCTAAAAACTTGGCTCTTGGATTTCTTAGCTCATAGCAGTTAAAATAATAAAATTTGGCAAGGAGAGGTGTAGAAGGGTGTTAAGCGGTTGGGGACAGATGCTAGAGGCACACACATAGGTGGCCGCAAGAAGTGATAGCTGACAGCGAAGACATCTTGACAGTAAAGAATATGAAAAGCAGATAAAAGAACTCATTTAGAAGAGGAGCAAATTTTTCTCAAATGATTAACAACACCTATGAGCTCCTGTGTTACTGTTACGTTAGAGCAACCCATATTCATTTTTTAAAAATTTATTTATTTGAGGGAGAGCGAGCATGAGCAGGGGGGAGGGGCAGAGGGAGAAGCAAGCTCCCTGCTGAGCAGGGTGCCCAATGTGGGGCTTGATCCCAGGACCCTGAGATCATGACCTGAGCCAAAGGCAGATGTTTAACCTACCGAGCCACCCAGGCACCCCAGCAACCAGTATTCATAATGGTGATCTCTAAGTAAAAAAAAAATAAAATAAAATGGCTAAATTATGCTTAGTATATCTCATTGAAAAAGACACGGAGTTATGACATTTTTGAAGAGTTCCTATTTAAAATGGCTACAGTTTTAGGTCTTGAGAGAGTCAGCTTTATTATATTATATATAATCCATATTATATATTCAGCTATATTATATATTATATTATATTATATTATATACAGTTCATATTATATATTCAGTTATTCATTTGCTCTCTTATTACCTCACCTTAGTACCATGCAAAGTGCCAGGAGAAAATAACATGGTCCCTTGAAAAGCAAAATGCGGGCGCCTGGGTGGCTCAGTGGGTTAAAGCCTCTGCTTTCGGCTCAGGTCATGATCTCAGGGTCCTGGGATCGAGGCCCGCATCGGGCTCCCTGCTCAGCGGGGAGCCTGCTTCCCCCCCCCCTCTCTGCCTGCTCTCTCTGCCTCCTTGTGATCTCTCTCCCTCTGTGAAATAAATAAATAAAATCTTTAAAAAAAAAAAATAAAAGCAAAATGCAAGAGTCTGAAAATGTAAGCGTCTCGGTTGAGAAGAAAGGTCAGAGATCTCAATCTGGATTTGGGAGCACTTATGTAAAAATTTCTACTGAAGTCACATGAGTGACTTTCCAGAGAAGGAAAGAGGGCAGCTCAGGGTGGAGCCACGTGACAGCCTCACTCTCCAGGAATAAACGAAGCATTGCTAAGTTACATGTAAGATGCCCTTCGATCCTCATACAACTAGGATGACTATGAATTGGGAACTTTGGACATAATTATGGGCTAAATCTTCTTTGAAATAGAAGTTTTGTATAATGTTCCTTTCACTCCCTTGCCCATCAAGGGTCCGATCTAAATGCATAAATTGGATCGAAAATAAGAGTTGCTGGCAAGACAAGGTTGACTAAGCCCCATGTGATGAAGCAATTAAACAAATATCACAAGTTTCAAGTTTCAGTGCCAAAGGTTTGACTCTGATCATTGAAGCTCTCACCTATTCATAATGTCCAATTCTGCAAAGTAAACTGGTACTATGAAATGTTTTGACACTTTGAAACAAAAGAAATACCTTCTAACTATTCATTGATTGATACAAAAAAAGAAAGTGCATGAAAAGACAAAATATATAGTGCATTAACATACCAATCTGTTACGCTGAGCAAACAAAAGTTTCCTAAATTTTACCGTTGATGTTCAGGGGCAGAAGGCAGTGGTAATCAAGACGGTATATTCTGAGTTTGCTGTGATGTCCTGTCAAGCCTCCTGCTAAGTCATAGGAGCAACAGAGTTAAACTTTAATTCACTCACCAAACATATGGAATACTGACTGTAAGGAAGGCCCTTCGGTAGTTATATGGGAGACATGACGGTAAATGATATTTAGCCCTGGCTTTGAAGGAGCTTATGAGAAGCTGAGGTACCAACAAATGACTGGCAGGGAGTGATTACAGAGTGCCTTTGCATATCTCCCGTTCCAACCTTCAAACAAATTATCCAGAGAGCTCTGGATCTTACATGGGATGTAAACTGAACCCAACATGTAATTAACAGCAATTTCAACTGCTTTATCTTTTCTTTACTATATCGCTACCATTTATCAGTTGCCTTTTTAACCAGGAACAGACAGCATCAGTATCTAAGGAAAGCTAGAATTTATGAGGGCTTGGAATGAATCAGTTCCAAGGGCAGTTTCTGTATGGCCCACTTGTAAAAATAAAAGGCATGTGATTTATATATATAAGATATATATTCCTAGAAAATATATCTTTATACTTATGTTAATATGCTTATATTTATGTATTTATTTTATGTAATGAAAAAATCACATAATAAATATAATAATGTAGTTATATAATAAGACAAATATTTATATTTATTTATATAGATCTAAATATAAATATGCGTGCTTATATGTATAAATACAGCCAGGCACATAGGAGACAATCGTTATTTATTTGTTGAATGAATAACAGAACATAAAATCTGGATTAAATTTGCTGTGAACTCTCTGAGTTGTCTATTTATGATGTGCATTATTGGTATTACTTGAAACTGTTAAATTTATCACAGTAGTTAGATAGACATAGTCAGTAGAACTCTTCCTTGGAGATGAAATACTCTCCAACATGTATCCAAAGATCACATGTTCGGCTAGAAAATAAAGGGAATATACTTTTGCGAGATGACAGTCATCAGGTGGCCCGTAGGTGAAATGATGCCTAAGCTTTCACATCACTGCCCTTTTAAGCAAGAAAGTTACTTGAGAAAAAAATGCAATGGAGAGACAGTCCACATAATGCAAACTATTAGTGTTTCTTAGTGAAGGCCTTAGTGCTATTTTAAATAAATATTTTAGACGAGTTTTAGATTTACAGCTAAACTGTGAAAACAGTACACATAGTTCCTACATACCCCATGCCCAGTTTCCCCTATTATTAACACCTTACATCAGTATGGTATATTTATCACAATTAAGATATTTATCACAAATAAGATACATTATTATTAACTAAAGTCCATACTTTATTCGGATTTCTTTAGGGTTTTTTTTTTTTTAAAGTTTGCTTGTTTTTACTTAATGTTCTTTATCTGCTCCAGGATCCCATCCTGGATCCTACACTACATTTATTTCTTTGGCTCTTCTTGGTTGGGGAAGTTTCTCAGACTCTCCTTATTTTTAATGGCCTTGGCAGTCATTTTGTAGGATCTTCTTTATTGGGTTTGTCTGACATTTTCTCATGATTAGACTGTGGCTATGGGTTTTTGTGAAGAACACCACAGATGTGGTACCATTTTCATCACATCATATCAAGGATACATAGCATCAACATGATATCGCTATTGATGCTGATCTTGATCACTTGGTTGAGGTAGTGTTTGTAAGGTTTCTCCTCTATAAAGTTACACTCTCTCTTCTTTTCATACTGTACTCTTTGGAAAGAATTTACTCTGCATAGCCCCCATTTAAGGAATGCGGAGTTGTGTTCCATCATCCTGAGGCCAGAGTTTCTACATAAACTATATGGAATGTTTTAGCATGGGACATTTGTTTCTTGTCCCTATTTATTTATTCAATCATTTATTTGTATCGGTATGGATCCATGGATATTAATTTTGGGTTATAATCCAAACACAATTTCATTCTGTTGCTTAAATGATTCCAGCTTTGGTCATTGGGAGCTCTTTTCAATTGGCTCCTTTATTCCTTTGACATACCCTAATGATTTTAAGTTTTTAGTTAGCACTTCTTTATTGGTTTTACAAGATGCTTCAGGTTCATCTTATATATTTTTGCTCTGTCCTAAAAATCATCCATTTCTCCAAGGATCCCTGGTTCCTTTTATTGAAGAATGATCTTAGAAAACAAAATCTGGGGGCACCTGGGTGGCTCGTTAAGCGTCTGCCTTTGGCTCAAGTCACGATCCCAGGGTCCCTGGTTTGAGCCCCGCATCAGGCTTCCCGCTCTGCGGGAAGCCTGCTTCTCTCTCTCTCCCACTCCCCCTGCGTGTGTTCCCTCTCTCTCTGTGTCTTTCTCTGTCAAATAAATAAAATAAAATAAAATAAAATAAAATAAAAAAGAAAAGAAAAAAAGAAAACATTCTGGGCACTAGCTGTACTTGCTGTTAATGAGGTGTTATTAATTTTATTAATGAGGTTAATGCTATTTTGATGTTTGGGTGGAATCTTGCCTTCATCTTCCTGGGGGTCCTTATAGTCTCACTTCTCCCTTCCCTCTGTCTAGATTCACAGCCTGCTCCTCTTCCTGGTAAACCTCATTCCATTTCTTCTCTGAGCTACTCATTATCAGCAACTCCTTCAGGGTTAAAGCAGCATAAGAAAGAGTCACCAGGAAAATGATATCCTTCACAGATTTTTGTGTCTCTTAGAACTAGTTAGTAGGTATCCCCAATGAAAATCTGATCCATTCTTCTATTTGTCAGGTATTTCTGATCTGAGGCTTTTGGCTAAAGCATCAGGGATCTACCCCTTAGGGAAAGTGACCTTTCCTTACTAACAGAAAACTGGGCCCCAAATAGCTAAAACAATACTGAAATTGTTAGCTAGTTCAGTGATCCAACAATGTCAACCAAGACCTTTTGAACTTTCTGCCATGCTATCTTAGTCCTTGTCATCAGGCTAGCTACCCTCATGAACACAAGATACTTGACAGAGGTCTAGGTGTCATATCTAGATACAAAGATAATCTACTTCTTGCCTTTGTAGTATGAAAAAAAAACTCTATAAGCTCTTGACAGATATTTTCTTACGTCTCACAGGTCCAAATTGGGTCATATCTTTACCTCTAGATCAATCATTCATAAATTACATGGGATTATCATAATTGGTTTAGACCAAATAGAGTATATCCTTGAGCTTTCCTGAGGGATAGATACCTAAATAAAATCTAGATTCTATCAGCAGAGAAGGGGAAGATAACTACTAGGTAACTCACCAAAAATGTGTGGTAGAACAGCTAAAGCATTATTACATTCCCCGGCAATCCAGATTAAGTTGGATTTCCTTGTGTGTGTGTATACACACACACATAAACACACACACACACACACACACACACACACTTTCAGAATCATTATATGTCTTCATAGCATGTCTTAACCAGGGGTCTTGAAAGCAGAGCCTGAAAAAGGCTTATTTGAAGGTAATTTATTTGGGGATTGATCTCAGGAAACAGAAGTGAGGGAATAGGGGAATGAAACAGGTAAGGAAAAAAGCCAATAAAAGATATACTATTGATTTGGCCACTGCTGTGGGCAACTGATGCTTGAACCTGCTGGAGTATTTTGAAGAGCCTTATGAAAAACATCTCAAAACTGCCTATCCACAGGATAAAAGGAGGAGACCATTAATTTATTATCTTTACTCTCCCATTGATGAAAGGTGGCCTCATTAGTGTTAACACCCTCCAGGCTGGATAACTGTGAGCTCTGAGCAGGTTCCCACACTTGAGCATCAGAAAAGCCCCAGGGCAAGAAGCAAGAAGTAGCTATGGGCTAAGGACAGACACTGTCAATTACAACTCTGTGAGGCTAGCCAAAGGATGTCTGGAACTTATTGCCACAGAAGTGTCTGGATAAGAGATAGTGTTGAGAGGATGTGAAAAAGAGGAACAGAAGGAGTATCCGATGCATAGCATTTATCCTGACTATAATTATTCATCATTTGTAGGAATACTTAATATAAGTCTCCCCCACCAGGCTGCAAGCTCTGTAAGAACAAATATCATATGTGTCTGGATTACTTCTATCCCTGTCACCTAGCATAGTGCCTGGCACATTGTAGGCATTCACTGAAAGTATAGGAAGTGAATGGACAGATGGATGGATGTCACAAAATGAAGAAAAAGGTAAGCCAATTGCCAGACCCATCATTCCAAAAACAAAGTGTCCAGTGACAAACTCAAAATCAGCTCAGCCTCCCCAGGTATGGGACCAAATCATCTGGAACTCTCTAGGTTCCTGAATCCTTTGAGGAGTTGGTTTAGGAATGGGCTAGGTCAGGAGAAATACACTACCTAGTGCTTGGTTTGGAGAATACCTAAGGGGAGGTGTCCCTTCCTGCTGCATTCCAGTGTGTATTTGATGTGGTTCTGGAGGACCCACAGGAGTTCTCCTTTAGGCATATTTCCTATGGAATAACTCTTGGATATCTGGAATTCAGTTCCTGAGGTTTCCTTCTGGATCAGTTTAGTAGGGACCTGACTCTACCAATGGGCCATGGAACTATGGTGCATAAAGTGGCCACCTGATCTGACTTGAATCCCAACAGTCTCGGAGAGTACTTGCCAGTTCAGGATGGAGAGCAGAATCAGGGGTACTCCATGGCTCACAAGTGGCCACTACATTGAGTAACACTACTTGGGGTGCATCTTTCTTGTGTCTTTCTTCTTACAGTGGTGGATTTATTGCCATTTGTCCATTGAAACTACGTGAAAACTTTTCAAGGTAGTGACTGTGTCAATTTCCATTTTTCAATCAACTCTAATACTTGTGGATGCTGAATACTAAAGATGACTAACTATTCATTACCTTCATAAAACATTTTAACCATAAAAGAAAATGTTCTGGTTTCTTTCCCATGTTCATCAGGCAGCACACAATCCTCTGCTTGTATCTTGGTGTAACCCAATATGAGAACCTGTCTGATTAAAGCCATGTCTCCATCTTTCAGAGTTACGGGCATTTATAGGAAAGAATATATTTTAATGTCCACTGTGCAAATGCTATTAAGGCTATTATCCTGAAATAACATTTCCCATCACTTGGCTGGGATTTGTCTGTTTTTGACATCTGCTTCCCTTTCTAAATGCTATAGAGACTTATAACTTCAGTAGACCTCCAGGAGCAAGTAAATCTGAGACTTTTTATAATTTAGTCCCAGGAATATTTTTAGAAATGAGAAGAGCTTATTTGCAATGTATTAGGACCTCTCTCTCTCTGATTGACTTGCCAATTCACTGAGCCAGGTCAAAAATGTTGGCAGCCTCCTCTACTTGGACTGCCATTACCTATGGTAATTGACCAGCAAAACTGACATCTCTGGACTCCTTCCATCCACTTAGGATTTCCTGCAGGAGCCACTGAGAATCTAGGTGTGGTTTACAAGAATGACATTTTGTGCCCCTTGATGATGGAAGGTACAGCCAGTACTTTAAAGCAGTCAGACCTGGCATTCAAGTATCTGTAGGATTTCAGGCAATCTAAACAGCTCCCCAGCCTAAGCCAGAGGTTTGAAGTTCTCAGGCGGGAACTGTATGACTTGTATATGTTAGTGTTCTGTCACACACTAATAATAAAAATTAAAATTAATAACAATGGGGCACCTGGGTGACTCAGTTGGCTAAGTGTCCAACTCTTGATTTCAGCTCAAGTCATGGTCTCAGAGTCATGGGATAGAGTCCTGTGTTGGGCTCCATGCTCAGCAGAAGGGAGGGGGTTGTCTGCTTGAAGTTTTCTCTCTCCCTTTCCCTCTGCACCCCCCTCAAATAAATAAATCTTAAAATTAGTAATGAAAATAATAAACAAATAATCCAATTAAAAATGGGCAGAAGACATAGAGAAGGCCAACAGACACATGCAAAGATGCTCAACATCACATGGCATCAAGAAATGCAGATCAAAACTACAATGAGATGTTACTTCACACTTGTTAGATGGCTAAAATAAAAAACACAAGAAATGATAAGTGTTGACGAGGATATAGAGAAAAGGGATACACCATTGGTAGGAATGCAAAACCGTATGGAGTTTCTTAAAAAAATTAAAGACACAACAGGATCGAGTAATTGCATTACTGAGTACTTACCTCAAATACAAAAACACTAATTCAGAGGGATACATGCACCCCTCTGTTTATTGTAGCCTCGTTTACAATATTCAAACTACAGAAGCAGCTCAAGTGTCCATCGATAGATGAATGAATAAAGAAGATGTGGTGTATATACATAATGGAATATTATTCAGCCATAAAAAGAATGAAATCTTGCCATTTGCAACAACAGGGACAGACCTACAGAGTATTATGCTAAGCGAAATAAATTAGAGAAAGACAAATACCATATGATGTCACTCATATGTGGGATTTAAGAAACAAGACAAATGAACAAAGGAAAAAAAAAAGAGATCAAGAGACAAGTTAAGAAACAGACTCTTAACTACAGAGAAAAAACTGATGGTCACCAGAGGGGAGGAGGGGCTGGGCATGGACAAAATAGGTGATGGGGATTAAAGACTACACTTGCCATGATGAAAATAAAATAAAACAATAAAAAACAATACTAGTAATAATAATAAAGAGGGCAAGAGAAACCTTTTGGAGGTGCTGGCTACATTGATGGTCTAGATTGCAGTGATGGTTCCACAGGTGTAGAGTTATCTCCAAACTCACCGTTTCATCCATTAAGTGTGTGCAGCTTTTTCTATGTCAACCACCCTCTATAAAGTGGTTTCAAAAATAAATGTAAATTAAATGATTGTCATTACTTTAGAATTAGGAATTTCCCATAAATATTCGAACGTTTGGCTTCATTGGGAAAATCAGAAGGCTAACCTTGGGCCTGATATTGGCACGTGAATGGGGCTTGCTAGTGGCTGCCCTTGGGAAAGGAGCAGGCCTTCCAGTCTGCAGACTGTCTGCAGGAGGTGTCAATCAGCATCCCGTTCATATCTACTTTTCCTGCAAAACCCCTACCCGGCCCCTGTTGGCAGGGGATCCAAGTGGCGCTTGTCACTTGTAACTGTCTGCCCAATCCCTAAAAACATCCCACTACTTAAAGCCCCCAAATTTCAAAGACAAAATGGTGTCTAGATTTACAGTGCTGAATCCACCCAAACTGGATACCAATCCTAAATCTTTGTGCAGTCCTGGGGCGGTAAGTTATGGCAAAGGGGAGTCCGCGTAGTAAAGACCTACCTTTACTGGCAGTCACCTTAGAAAAGAATGTGGCTTTTTCTTTCATGTACACTTTGCATGAAAGCTCATCAAGAAATCTACCCCCATGAAAGGAAATCCAACATAGAAAATTCAGAATTTACACAGAGAATACATTAGTATATGTTTACTCATTTATCATACACACACACACACACACACACACACACACACACACAGTGCACTGCTGTGGGCTAAGCAATATTCTAGGCACTAATCTGTTTAAACTATGACTTATATTCAATAGCATGAGAGAATCAAATTAAAAAAGTAGATCGTAAATTTATAAGTATATTAGGATTCTGTCTGTGCATGTGTGGCTTCTGATAGTTTCTATAAAGTTAGTGAGTGACAAATGAAGCAAATATTTATCCATATACTCAAAATGTATTAGCATACACGTACATGATATGTGTTAATGTATTTTATAGTATATGGATTTATTGGTGAATTTATTTATATAAAATATATTTATTTGCATATTTATTGTAGGCTCATTTATATAAAGATTTTGAAGCCTATTGATTATTTGTATTTAAACAAATTTTTCTCTTCTATAATGAACCTATATATGCATTGAAGTCATTTTTAAAGATTATAAAGATTATCTCTGCTTCAAGAAGGCCAAAAGTACTGAAGTTTAAAGAAGTATCCTAAGAATACAACCTGGGTCTGATATTTGTCTATAGGTCAGTTACCTGTGGCAAATAGGACAAGGTTTTTACTTGGAGCAGGCAGTGCAAGGATTTAGCTACAGATGCTGGGGTAAGCCAAGGATGTACTAGGGTCAGGGATGGGCAGAAAATGCTGCAGGTGTTGAAAAAAAAGTGTATCTAGTAGATAAACCATGATTTCAGACCATTTCAGCAGAGACAAATGGAAGTTATTCCAATAGAACTTGAATCCAAGGGGATCTAGCACAGAGCAATGGAGTACAGCAAATACCATGAGTGGCACCAGGGACCAGCAAAGTGGGTGGGTATTCAAAGCATTCATTATGCATGGTCAGTGCGCCAAGTACTAAAGGTTGCAATATTATTATGCAACACAAGGAGGAAACTGGGGCTCAGAGAGGGAAAGGAAACCAGTATTTTGGTGAACACGGCACTGTACAGTCCCAGACATGATGAAAACTGCCCAAAATCACACAAGTAGTAAGTGGGAGAGTTGAAGTTCAAATCCAGCTTTTCTGAGTTTATGTCCAGTGCTCGTAACACTCACTTGACCACCCTGCTCCTACCTCCACATCCTGAAGCTTCATCTCAGGAATCCACTCAAGCTGGGAGTCGTGGAGTGTCTCTGAAGCTGCTCTTTGATGAGGCGGGTACTGGCACAGCCTCTAAGAACTCTTTCCTTAGTGAAGCATCGACACACAGGCACAGACGTGATTTTCATCATGTGTCAGAGAAGCAGGAGCCACCCACTATTACATGATACTGGCTGGCTCTGATTTCCAACCATTTATTGAATGAAGAGATGAACCAATAATAGGAGGACATCATTACTTCTTCCAGAAGAAATGGTGTCAGTGAACAGGTGAATTTAAGACGAGAAAGGGAGGGCACACGTTGTTCCTTTCTAAATGAATACCTCTGTGTTTATCATGTAGCTCTCATTATTAGCAGGCACGGCATGGGCACCATTCTGTGGGTGGCCAGGCCAGTGGACATGTTCTGGCTGAAGGGGAGTTGATGTTTAAGGCATGGTTCCTGTCTCTAAAAGGTTTATATCCTAGCCGTGGAAATAGGGCACAGCTAGAAAAAAGGAACACGGTGACAAAGGGCCCAGATGGAGAGTGTCAAATGAGTTCAGGGAAGGGAACATGGTCTTTGCTGGAAAACACCCTTCCACATCCCAAGCCTGGCTCTACAGGCTGATGGAGACCTAGAACTGTCCAATCAATTCCTAAATAAGCCTTTTTTGGCCTGACATGTTATTCTATATTGTGACAATGTGAGTGAGGAAGACTTTCTTGGTTAATAACAAAAACCAAATTCTGCTTTGACTTAAGTTTTTTATATTCACTTTTTCTTTCAAGGTTTTTGGAGGGAAGTGTATGATGCTCTTTATCCATCCATCCATCCATCCATCCATCCAACCATCCTTCTACAAATTCATCTCTCCACCCATCTGTCTATCTCCAATATGTCATACACTGAGCTACCTGATGGGAATCTAAGACCTGGGAGGCAGTAACCCTGCCTTCAGCGCATGCTCTGCCAAGGAACACCACCACACCCACTTCTTTCTGAGTCTACTTAGCAATCATATCTGGAATATGAATGCCTCCTAGATAGACTGATAAGCTATTTCAGTGGATTAAGTATTACAGGCAAGCATTACCTCTGGTTCTCAAATGTTAATATGAATACAAATCATCTGGGGACTCAAGTTAAAATGCAGATTCTGACCTAGGTCTGGGATGGCCAGATTCCACAAGTCTAATTAGCTCCCAGGTAATGCTGCAAGTCCTCAGACTACATTTTGATAGGCAAGGTTTGATAGTACATTAAGATGACTTCGAAGTCTAGACTTAGGAGCACCAGAGTCACTCTTCATAAATTTGAGGATAGACAGACCAATACCAAATCCACTTCTTTCCTGCTTCAGGGAAACATCTTTACAGAAGTGTTTCAGGCTTTCACTGAGAACTTCCTTCTCCCACATGTCCCTTACCAAAAATTAGGAGTTTAGTCCAGTTGTTTTTCTATTTCCAAAGAGTTTCTTCCATTCTCTCAATGGCAAGCTGTGGCTTCAGAAATCCACTGAGAATTAGAAGCACTTGAGAATAAGGAGAGGGGATCCACAGCTAATTACCCTAAGCCTACTAGGCTATGTGGCAGATCCACAGAGGCATCTGCAATTAATTCAGTTGGCTACAAGCCATGGGGTACCTACCAGCTTGCGGGTGATTTAGAAAAAAAAAAAAGAAAGAATGAATGAGTTAGTAACCTTTCATTTAAAGGTCCAGGGGGAAAAATGGGGACAGACGCCAGATATGTGTACATTACTTCCAGAGCTGGGCAATCGTGAACATTCTCATTAATTTTCTGGCAATGCCTCTTTTTCACTTTTCTGATTTTAAGTGGCACTTGACCTTTGGAGCCACACAGACACAGCCTTATTGATGCTTTCGTGAATAGTGAGAATTCCTTTCTTTCGAAGATCCAGAAATCTTTGGGTGTCATTCTTTCGTAGAAGGAAAGAAATTGGTAGTGACCTCCACGGTCTGATGTTGGGCACACATTTCATTTTTTTAGTAAAAGATGATTTCGTGGAAACACCTCATTAACATTTCTGTGTATTTCAAAATGAATGCTGTATGTTACTTACAAACTCTGGATTGGTATGGAGTTTCTAGTTCAATTACATAAGACCCAAGATATTTTTTCAGGACCACAGAGTGCCAACATCTCTGCAATCTCAAAATCTTTGGAAAATGTGCCCATACTCCAAAATGCTTACAGATGTGACTCTTTATAGTAAAACACTCTTCTTGCAATATTTGGCATTTCCTTGGGACCATCACAGAATTATTCAGTGTGTTATATTTAATGAGGAAGATAAAGGTGAGCATCGCAATAATTAAAAACAAATCACATTTGGGTGGGACACTATAAGAAAGTGAGTTCCCAGGGGCTAGAAAAATGGTTCACTGAAATCCCTCCATACTAATAGACACTGTTGGGCTCTCGGTATTCATCGCCAGAAGATGTGTTTGGTTAGGGCACACTGGACTAGGATATGAATCATGGAATGCCACTCCAAGCCTATTACAGAATGTACATATGAAATAAACCAGAAAAGGTTGCATTTTAACCTCTGTGACTCACGTATTACAGCTTGTGGCTTCCAGAGAAGGCTACAAATCAGGATGGCATCAGGCACAGGCTGAACAAACTTGCAGCCGAGAGAAACAGAAGCATGGGCTTCCCAGCAGAGACCACAATGCTCAGCGTGTCATATGTTACCTTAGATAGAATTATGTAACCTGTCAGTGGTGGGTACCCTGGGGATAGAGGGATTTGTACCTTTTTTTTTTTCCCTAGCATAAATATTTAAACTTCTCCATAACATCAGAGTCACAACTTACTTTCCTGGAATGAAATTCTAAAACAAATTGACAGCCAAACATGCTGGAATTTCTACATGCCAACAGGTTTGTTTCCATTCCAGAACACTCTAAAGTTTTCATGTCTCTCAGTTTTTACTGTGACAATGCTTCCCAAACCTCTAAGGTCATTGTCTCCTGGGCTCTGGTCCTTGGTCCGCAAGGAAGGCACCAAGAGCATGCCAGGAACACTCACCTATCATCTGAACTGTCCGTTTGAAATCTCTTTAAGGTGGTGGTACAATAATAATAATAATAATAATAATTATTATTATTTTTGCTAGCATTTGCTTTTGAACACTCTTTTACCTGGGTCTCAAAATCAGTTCCCTGTGAAGATACCATCTTTATTTATGCCCCCTAATGACGAAGGTCTTTAATGGTCTCAGAAGTGCTCAGAGCTGAAACCCAGCCTGAGAAGATGACGTGGGCCCATGAGTTGTTGTCATATTTATTTAATGCCAGTGAAGATGATTTATAGTAGACAATTGTTTGATGGTTGCCCAACACTTACCTATTCTTACTGTACTGGCTCCCCAATTTTTTGGCGGGTCAATTATCTCCTCCCCATTAGATTCGGTCTGTTACAGGGCTCTCAAACCAGAGTCAGGCTATGTGCTAGTTCACTCAGAGTGGACTTCAGGAGTCATGCAAGAACCACAAGAAAGGTGGCTTTTCTCTTGCCTGGTACACATGATTTTGGAAAGAACTTTCCACTTTAATGGTGGAGTCTGGAACTGCTGGGCAGCCACATGGAGGCTGGGAATGGGGGCAAACACACTAGAAGGCAGAAAAGAAATGAGCACCCGTGACCTAGTCAGGGCTCTGCAGCAAACTCTGTTCAAAAGCAGACCTATCCCTGGATTTTCTTCTTTTGGAACCAATAACTCACTTTTTGGCTTAAGAGATTTTGGGTCAGGAATTCTACCATTTGTTACAGAATCCCAAAATGGTCAGATTTTCCTACCAAGTATTTAAAATTGTTCATCGTTTGGTTATTTGCCATTTATACTGAAATTCCAGTGAACCGTCCCAAGAAAGACAAAAGTAGAGTGATCATTTTGAATTTAAATATAATCCTTCTCATTTTTTCACAATTTTTTCCTTTTCTTTCTCTCCTCAAATGTTTTTGTCAGGTTGAAGATGTGAACAAGCCCTAAGATGAGTTGGTTAGGTCTTCACTGCTTTATTTTCTGTGTCTGAGCATATTCTCTGGTGTGCTGCCAGGGATAAATCATAGATTATTTATCAATTTGATAAGTAAACAATGGTGATTTGGTTGCATTATTTTTTAATGGCACACTACTACTACTACTGGCTAGCACTTATTGAGTGCTTTGTGTATGGGGAAAACCACATGAAGTGTTTCACAGAAATGAACTCATTCTATCCTTAAACCTGTCTGGTAGGCAGTGCTGTGGTGGTAAACCAGCTCTGAGGAATGGGGAGGGAACCCTAATTTACAGAGCTCACCAATTTCTGGGATATAAATACTCCCGTCGTGGCTGACTTTAAACAGCCAATGGTTTAAACAGTGGCTGGAAAAATGCTTGCATATTTAACAATCAGCCCTTGGGAGCAGTCTAAAGGACTCCAGCACATTCCTGGAGGAACCTGAATCATGGACAGGCAACACAGCTTACTCAGATCCAGCGGTTTGTAAACCCAGATTTGTCCTCTTCCACAGCTCACACTCTCAATCTCTACTTCTTCCTAACCAAGAAGCAGATTTTCACCATTTACTCGAGAAAAGCATATGGGAATGCAAAGACTATTTGAAATATCTTGACATACACAAGGAAAGGTATTTCAAATAGCTTTTGCATTCAGATAAATTAGCGAGACTATTTAAAGAGTACTTGCATATTCTGTATGTTATGGGTAAAGAGCAAGAATTTATATTAAATATGACACTTGTATCAACCTCTTTGATTGATAGTTACTAAATTTTTCTGGCTACAGAACATTTTGAAGGTAATCTATGTCTCATCTGTCTGGGAATGCTGATAAAAAATGAAATGATTTAAGAAGAATGGAGCACCAATTAAGAGTGACCTATCAACATGTTTCAGCTCTAAACCCTGTCCTAATTCAAGTGTTGCCACATTTCTTAATCAAGAAACAAACCTGTCCAGAAGTTTCCAGAAAATCTGTGTGTGGGTGTTGAGCCTATGAAAAATATTGACTTATAACCATGGATTTAAAAACATTGTGTGTGTGTATGTGCGTGTATAAATACCAAATATTCCCAAACTTGGAAAATGAAGTAAATTAGAACTGATAAGATGTCATTCACAGTAATTTCCTTTCATTACCCATGCAGGCTTGCCTTCAAAGTGTTTCTTGGTTCACAAGTAAAGGATTTTGCATATATTGTTTATTATTTCAATCTCAGCCTGAAAGCTGCAACAAAGAAAAACTGGTAAACAGCAGATAATAGACAACTTTTCGCAGCAGAGCTATCTGAGTTCACTAGGTAACAGGCATGAAGGCACTTTGGAAAATTCAAGGCTCTATACAAATGTGGGGAATTGCTATTGAATAAAAAAATGTCAAAGGTAAAATTTCTCAACAGCCCGATTTACACTCATTATCTTCAAGCTATAAATTTATAAGAAAGCAGAAATTTCCCTAGCTAACATACATAGAATAGGAAACTTAATCATGAATGCAGTCCCAAGAACTACAGATTTCGTATCTCAAGCAGCATCATTTTAGTTTTTAGGAAACTTGCTCACCTCTCCAACGCCTACCAAAAATATTAAGAGAAAAAAAAAATCTCTACAGGGAATAAGATAGAATTCTTTATGTGAATATTTATGTAAATTCTTGACTTAAAAAAAAACAAACCTCTACCATGAAGAAGTTATTGTTCACTTTATTTAGGTAGGATAATCCTATTGAGATTAGACTTTAAAAATAGTTTTTATCTGTTGAAGTTACATAATAAAATATTTATGGATGAAATAATATGGTTTCTGAGCTTTGGTTCAAAGTGTCTGAAATGGAGAAGGGGGCAGAGGGCATAGAGAAAATGAGAGCTGGCCATGTGCTGATAACAGATTGAATCTGTGCTGATTAGGTACATAGAGTCTGTTTACTAGTCAAAGAATTTTTATGTGTTTGAAGCTTTCCATAATAAAAATCTAAGAAAACTCACTTCATATCAATACTTGAAACTTTGTAGAACATTTCTAGGGCTTTATACCAGGATATGGGGAAAATTAATTGCCAAGATATCATTATTATTGACTTTAATGACTGGTTTGTGTCCATTCTGATCCAGTCCTCTCTCACATTGCTGCCAGAATTATATTTCTAAAACTTAAATTAGTTCATGGAATTCTCTTGCCCAAAAGACCTCTTTTGAGACCCCATCACTTAAAGGATACAGTCAATGATTCTTTCTTTTGTAACCCCATAGCATTTTGGTCTTATTCTCTTATAGGATACTCTTGTGTGGTATTGATCTTTATCAGTGCCCTGCTTTTATCTCCTGCAAGACTGTGAGATCCACAAGGATGGAGGATGCATCTTTTTATCTTTCTATTTTCAATTCTTGGCAGATTGTCCAGCATATGGTAAATGCTCAGTAAATTCTTGGTCAGTGGGATGAATGTGAGATACAGATTATATAAAAGTAAATGTTTAGAACAATGGAACTAGAACAGGTAATTGTAATGATGATCAGATAGCTGGTACTTGTTTTTTGCTCTAGCCTTTCTAAATAATACATGAAAATTACTTATAATCAAGACGTAAACAATATTTACACAAGATACTTAAGTATCTTTTAATTGAAAAAAGGCAAAGGTGAATAAAATGCATTTAATTTCTTAGCTATTTTTAGATATACACACCTAAAGAAAATAGAACTACTAGGAATATACTGTCCTCAACAAATAGTATCCTGGTAATACTGTCAGTACAAGATTGTCATGCTTTAGTGTCTAATCATAATCACAAAAAATCATAATAAACTCGGGTGCTTTCCCATGGGCAACAAAAGAAATAGATAAACTGGACTTCATCAAAATTAAAAACTTTTATTCATTAAAGGACACCCTCAAGGGAGTGAAAAGACAACTCACAGAATGGGAGAAACTATTTGCAAAGCATATTTCTTTTTTCTTTAAGTTGTATTTAATTTATTTTAGAGAGAGAGTGTATGTGCACAAGCAGGGGGAGGGGCAGAGAGGGAGGGAGAAGGAGAGATCTTTAGCAGACTGCCCAGTCAGCATGGAGCCAGACATGGGGCTCCATCTTAATCTTGAGATCATGACCTGAGCCAAAAACCAAGAGTTGAGCACCTAAGCAACTGAGCCACCCAGTCACCCCAGCAAATCATATTTTTGGCAAGGGTTTAGTATGCTATATGAAATAATAGGAAATTCTACAATTCAACAACTAAAAGGCAGATAGCTTAATTAGAAAATGTGATATATACATACAATGGAATATTATTCGGCCATTCAAAGGGAATGAAATTTTGGTATAGGCCATAACATGTATGAACCTTTAGGACATTATGTTAAGTGAAACAAGCAGGACACAAAAGAACAAATATTGTATGATTCTACTTGTAGGATGTCGCTAGAACAGCCAAATTAGAAGAGTCAAATTCATAGACACAGAAAGTAGAATGGTAGTTACCAGGGGCCACGAGGCGTGGGGAGTTGTTGCCTAATGGGGACCAAGTTTCAATTTGGGATGATAAGTTTTGGAGACGGGTGATAGTGGTGATTGCACAACAATATGAAAGTACTTGATGTGACTGAACTGTACACTTTAAAATAGTGAATCTCATGTTATACATATTTTACCATGATAAAAAAAAGAATGAAAAAAGAAAGAAAGAAAATGAGCACAGGACCGGAATATACTTTTCTCCAAAGAAAATATACAAATGGCCAGCAACTGCATGAAAAGATGTTCAATGTCATTAGTCACTGGAGAAATGCAAATCAAAATCACAATGTAATACCACTTCACACCCACTAAGATGGCTATAATAAAAAACCCAGAGCATAACAAGTATTGATGAGGATGTGGAAAAATCAGAATATGCATATATTCCTAGTGGGAATGTAAAATAGTACAACCAGTGTCCAATGTGCAGTTTGGCATTTCCTTAATAAGTTAACATAGAATCACCATGTGACCCAGTAATTCCCTTTCAAGGTATCTATCCAAAAGGATTGTAAACTAGTGTTCAAGCAGAAACTTGTACACAAATATTTATAGAGACACTATTTACAATAATCAAAGGAGGAAAAGATCCAAATGTCTATCAACTAATGACTGGATAAGAAAAACATGGTATATCATACAGTGGAACATTATTGAGCCATAAAAAGGAACAAAGTTCATGCTACACCATAGATGAAACTTCGAAACATGCTAAGTGAAAAAGCCAGATACAGAAGATCACACATATATTTCCGTTTATAAGTTATATCCAGAAGAATCAAATCCATAGAAACAGAAAGTGGATTAGTGATTGTCAGGTACTGGAGGAGAGGGAAGGATGTGGAGTGTTTGCTTAATGGATTTGGGCTTGCCTTTGGAGGGGATGAAAATGTTTTGGAACCAGATAGCAGTAAAACACAGTACTGTGAATGTACTAAATGCTACTGAATTTATACTTTAAAATGGTTAAAGTGGAAAGTTTTATGTGTATTTTACAAAAATAAAAAATCATGTTTTCCAAGTCCAACTCCAGAGGTTCTATTGTGGGGGGCCTGGTACGTAGTTCTAACAAGTACCCCATTGATTTGATGCGGGTGGTTTTGGGAAAATTACTTCGAGGAACACTGATACTCTGTTCTATAGATATTTAAATTGCTTCCACAATAAAAGCCTCCTACCACATAATTTAGCAAGGAAAATGTCTCAGAGGCATTGCACATTACCCTTCTAAAGTTCCTACTTCCTAAGATGAAAATTGTTAACGACTTTAAATGATACTTCTCCAGGGCCTGGTTACATAACCATGTGTACAGTGTCCCTGCTCAAAATTTTTCCCATGACATCTGGAGTCACAGTCCTGTTAATTGATCAAGGCTCATCCCTCCTATGTCCTTGAAGGATGCACATGTTTCTACATCCTACCAAAGGATCTCCTTTGACTTCTGTTCAAATCCATACGTAGTCAAGATCCTTGAAAATATGGTGGGTGTTTTCTTTCTCAACTTCTCTCTGCCTTCCACCTCCCACCTCCATCCTGATTTAGTCCCAGAACAACCTCAGGAGATGTGCACTATTTTTAATCCATTCTACTATGAAGAAAATGAGTCTTAGAGTGAGTGGTTGGTGACGTGTTCAGAATCATACAACTAGTAATAGTTAAAGTGAAAAAAAAATCAAACTTAATCTCTAGATCTCAAGCTCTGCAAGGGTATAAGTTCCATGACAATAGAAACTTTGTGCCTTGAATAAAAGAAAATAATGAGTACTATTCTTTTCCCTGAATCCAGAAGAGTACCTCAGTCAATGCTCAATGAAAACTTAGAATCAAAACAGCATATAAATGATAGACAAATCTTTGAGAGTAGAGGAAATCTAAGAAAGAAAATCCAAGTTCAATAATCTTGATCTGTATAGAGATAAAACAGTTAGCAAATTATTCAAGTCAAGTAAAGTCACCCTGATTTGGAGGTCTGCCACCATTTTGTCCAGGGAATTTTGTTAGGTAGCTACTGGAAACTCGCCCATGATCACTTAGAAATCTCTGGTCTAAGATACCTCACATCTATATTAGTGGCAGAGATTCTGAGTTCAGAAAGAAGGACTCCAAACTATGATTTTCTTCTTTTACTAGAGAGGTACTCTGAAATGTGAGACGGTGCTTTTTCAGTGTTTACCTTAATGTATCACTCTAAGAAATATATATCTTTGAGTGTTGTGATTTCATAAACTTCTTTAACTCTTGTTTCAGTGTAAATGCTTAGTATTTTAAAATTTCCTCTGACATTTAGACACCATAGCTGGCAAGATATAATTTTTACTTTTGAAACATTCTCCTTTAAATNGTGTAAATGCTTAGTATTTTAAAATTTCCTCTGACAAGACATTTAGACACCATAGCTGGCAAGATATAATTTTTACTTTTGAAACATTCTCCTTTAAATTTTATTTTATTGGCAGCAAAGCAATGATTTGGTTCATTTACTTATGGAATTTATAATTAATTACCTATCCTAAACAACTAAAAATGAAATACTCAAACTATTTGTACCCTATGGTCTAGGAGACAAAATGGAATGATGAGTATCAGGATGAATAACAAAACAGAAAATGAGTTTAGTTCCCTGGACTGTAATATCTCATTTGCAAAATTAGTTTGGCTTGGATCATCTTTTGTAAGCTGTTCTATTGAACTTTCCCTGAGCCTCTATTCTGAACCAGGCATGGTGCTAGATGATTGAAACACAAAGACAAAACACAGTTTCCCCTACCATGATGGTCTCATAGCTTCATAAGGTAATGTTTCACTATATCTAACAGATCTCAAACCCCCTGGAGCAAAGCCTCATCTCAGATGTGTCAGAATCCTCTAAAATATAGCTCAAGATGAAAAAATCTCTACTTCCCAAATTTCTCTCACTACATGCCAACATTTTCCTTCTCTCTGGCCTGACAACTGGAACACGGAGTCCAAGAATAAGACAGGAAGTACATTACACGCCAGCAAAGCTGCGGGCCTACTTCATCTTTCCTTCATTCTCCAGACCCCCCTCACTGGTCTTCCCTCTCTTATCACCCCAAACCTCAGTATTTCCAACTGAAACACCACAGTTGAACCCAGATTTTAAGAGAATTTGAATTAAGAAACAAAACAAAACCAAATCATTTTGTTCTGACTATCGTCACTGATCTCAGTGAAGCACTCAGAGAGGACAGAACTGAAGGCTCCCGGGCACTCCTTCAGGAGGGTCAGCTAGCAATGTGCATTTTCTGCTGCAGTGTTCCAAGCAAATATTTTTCCTGCTAGTCACTGGAACAGCTGGTTGGGGATTTCCCTATTTTTGTTAGAGTGAATTGATTTGGCAAGAAAAATGGATGAATCTTTTCAATTCCCCCTCTCCTCCTCTTTCCCGCCACTGCCTCCTCCCCTCGCCTTCCCCACAAGTCAGCTGTACCTCAGGAAAGGTAAGAAGCTAGTAAGAAGTCAGACTGTGGTTATTCATCTACAAATGACTCAGATGGCTGGGTCTTTTTTTCTGTGTTTCTTACCACCAAGTAAGGAGATTTAATGGGGGGGAAAAATCCAATGTTACTGGCTACACACTCAATGCCTCTGCCCTCCTAAGACAACCACATTCCATTCCAGAACTTAATTCCCCAGAAGGAGGCCAGATTGGTTGGTATGTGCCCCACCTTCAATTTGTTCTTCCACCCCTCACCCCACCCCAAGTTCTTAACGATAGCCATATTTCTCCAATGCTAACCATTCATTCATTCTTTCATTCAACAAGTAGTTGTTAAGCATCCACTATATGCCAGGTATAGTGATGAGAATTATACTAGTGAAAAAAATGGGTCAGGGGGTTACAGTCTGTTGGGGAAGAAGGACATCAGTCAAATTGTAACACAAATGAGAACATACGCTGACGTGTGTGTTGAGGAGAAACACAGTATTTGTGATGGTCTGCAGAAAAGAATCAGACATGGACTAAGGTGAGGGGAGCAGTTCAAATCAAGAGAGCTGAAGGCTGAGTTAACCAGGTGGAAAATGAAGGAGAATTGGTGAGATCGAAGCAAAGGCAAGAGCTAAGGCCCTACAACAAGAAGGAGCTTGGCATAATTAGAGAAACCAAAAGATCAGAAAGGGTAGAATTCAGAGAAAGAGGGAGAGAGTAATACAAAGTGAAGCTACAGCCACCAAAAAAACTCAGACAAATATAAAACAAACAAACAAACAAAAAATCCTATTCGAAGTAGTAAGTGAATTCAGCCAGGTTTCAGGATACAAGATGAATGTATATAAGTCAATTGTATTTCTATACAATAGCAGTGAACAATCTGAAAATAGAATTTAAAAAACAATTTCATTTACAATATCATCAAAAAGAATAAAACACTTAGGAATAAATTTAAAAAGTGTAATACTTGCACTCTGAAAACTACACGATGTTGAAAAAAATTAGAGAAGACCTAAGTAAATGAAAAGGCATCCTATTTTCATAAATTGGAAGGTTTCATCTTGGCAATACTCACCAAACTGGTTATAGATTCAGCCCAATCCCTATTAATGCCCCAGATGATTTCCTTGCAGAAATTGACAAGCTGATCCTAAGATTCATAAGGAAATTCAAAGAACTCAGAATGGCCAAAACAATTTAAAAAGTTGAACAGAAGAAAAAAAAAAAGAATCTAGACAGACTTTACACCCTTCGCAAAAATTAGCCCAAAATGAATCACAAACCTAAATTTAAAATGCAAAAGTATAAAACTCCTGAAAGATAACATTGGAGACAATCTTGGGGATGGCAATGACTATTTAGACACAACATCAAAGGTATGATCCATGAAAGAAATAACTGATAAGTTGAACTTCCTTTTTTTTTTTTTTAAAAGATTTTATCTATTTATTTGACAGAGAGAGAGAGATCACAAGTAGGCCGAGGCAGGCAGAGAGAGAGGAGGAAGCAGGCTCCCCGCTGAGCAGGGAGCCCTATGTGGGCCTCGATCCCAGGACCCTGAAATTATGACCTGAGCTGAAGGCAGAGGGTTTAACCCACTGAGCCACCAGGCGCCCAAGTTGAACATCCTTAAAATTTAGAAGTTCTCCTCGTGAAGGACATTGTTAAGAAAATGATCAAGTAAGCCACAGCCTGGGAGAAAATATTGGCAAAAACAGATCTGATAAAGGACTGTCATCTATAATATGCAAAGAACTCTTAAAATTCAACAATAAAAAAAATGAATAGCTCAATTGAAAACTGGGCAAAAGACCTGAATAGACATACCACCAAAGAAGATTTACAGATGAAAGCACAGGAAAAGACACTCAATATCACAAGTCATTCGGGAATTGCAAATAAAACCAACAACAAGCTACTACTGCACACCTATTAGAATGGCCAAAATCCAAAACACTGACAACAGCAAATGCTGCCAAGATGTGCAGCAGCAGAAATTCTCTTTCACTGCTGGTGGGAATGTAAATCGCTGCAGCCACCGTGGAACACAGTTTGGCACTTTCTTACAAAGCTAAGCATACTCCAACCATATGATCTAGCAATCACACTCCTTGGTATTTACCCAAATGAGTTGAAAACACATCTATACAAAAACCTGTACATGAATGTTTATAGCAGCTTTATTTATAATCATCCAAACTTAGAATCAACCAAGATGTCCTTTGGTAAATGAATGGATAAATAAACTTAGGCACATCCAGACAATGGAATATCATTCCACCTGAAATGAGCTATTGAGCCACGCAAGGACAAGGAGGAAGGCTAAATACATCTAACCCAGTGAAGGAAACCAATCTGAAAAGTCTACAGACTATACGATTTCAACTATATGACATTTTGGGAAAGGCAAAAACTATAAAGCCAGGAAAAACAACAGTCATTGCCAGGGGTTGGGGGGAGGGAGGGGTTAATAAGTGGAGCAGGGAGAATTTTTAGGGCAGTGAAACTCTTCTGTATGATAACATGATAGATACACGTCATCATGCATATATCTAAATCAATAGAATGTACATTAACAGTGAACCTTCATATAAACTACCATTCTGGTCCTCAGGTGATAATAATGTTTCAGTGTAGGTCCATCAGTTGTAACAACATACCATTCTGGGATGGGATGGTGTTAGTTAGGGAGGCTGCACATAGGTGGGGGCAGAAAGTATAAATAAACTCTCTGTGAACTTAAAACTGCTCTAAAAAGTGAAGTTGATTCTTTAAAGGTTTTTTAAATTTATTTACTTGAGAGAGAGAGAGCAAGTGAGACAGCAAGGACGAGCGGGGCGGGGGGGGGGAGGGTGGGGGAGGGAG
>LNAC01000188.1:820283-1290808 GCA_002007465.1 Ailurus styani
GATCCCAGGACCCCAGGATCATGACCTGAGCCAAAGGCAGATGCTTAACAGACTGAGCCACCCAGGTGCCCCTATAAAGTCTATTTCTTTTTTTAAACCACCCAAATAAATAAGAAACACCACTATGTCTTAGCCCACCATGCATTCTCCCTAATAGGGCTAGGCTGGTTTCTGAATGATCAAAACTAGAAACTAAAATATTTTCCAGACCCCATTTTAAATATGGGCAAAGATTTGAAAGAACTTTTTCTTCAAAGATGATACACAAATGGTCCATAGACACATGGTAAAATGCTCACCATCATTACTCAAAGGAAAGCAAGTCAAAACCACAAGATACCACTTCACATCTGCCGGGATGATAAAAACTTATAAGACAGATAATAGTAAGTGTTGACAAAGATATACAGAAATTAGAACCCTCTATCTTGCTGGTGTAATTTTTTAAATGGGTCAGTCCCTTCGGAAAACAGGTTGGTACTTCCTCAAATAGTGAAACAGATTGTTACTATATAATCTAACAATTGCTCTCCAGAGAGGAAGGAGGGAAGGGAGGAAGGGAGGGATGGAGGGAGGCAGGAAGGAATTGTGGCAAATTCAGAGAGACAGAAAGTAGAGTAGTAGCTGCTTAGTACTGGGGTGGTGGGTTTGTGATGGAGGACTAAAGTGTGCGAAAATTGTGGTGATGGTTGTGTATATCTGTGAATATAGTAAAAACCACTGGACTGTAAATTTAAAGGGATGAATTTCATGTAAATTATACCTTAATTTTTTTTTTTTTAAGTGGGGTTAGAAAGGTAGGCAGATACCAGACCTTTCTAGGCCCTGGCAGCTGCAGAGGTCCTGGGCTTCCCTGCCTCAGCCAAGAGATGATGGAACAGGTTCAAAATGTCCTTTCAGCTCCCCAAGTGTTGGAAGAGAAAACCGTCCAGAATATCTAAACTGTGCAGTCCATGTGTGGTGGGGAACAGCTGGGTTTCCATTGTCTGTGGATGAACAGACCACTGCTCTGCCCTTCCCCGGAAGCAGGCTCTTTATTTCCTCTCAAGGGTCACCCTGGGCCAGCCAGTATGACACCCAGCTGAATGACCATCCCTGGGCCCCATGCTTTCCACGGGGGAGTACCTGGCACATGCTTCTCAGTTTATCTGGGTTCTTGTTCCTCTAGCCCGCTCATCAGTTTTTTTGGTCAAACTCACCAGAAAGTGTAACCTTTTGGGTCACACAAATGACCTTGTTCCCAAGCTGCAGGGGAGCCCTTTGTCCAGCTGCTCCCTGCCCCACTTCCTGTGGTGGCAGATATTGATTTTTCTCATGACAAAGCAAGTATTCACCCGTTCTGGAAGGCTGAGAATTTTAATCCCCAGTTTTTGAGGAAGGATTTTGACACTGACAGCCCTGTAAGTAGGATGTGAGAGAAGGAAAAGCTGAATAAAGTGACTGCTGCCTGGGCAGAGGAGAGACTGTGATATTTATACAGACCTGACAGGTATTCAAATCAGGAAAGGTAGAAAAGTTTTGAGAAGCAAGCATATCAGATTGTCCTCCCAGGAAGAACCCAGGCTCCAGGTACTTCTCCAAAAAAAATATCCAACCATCACAACCCTATTCACTCTCCAACCACCCAGCACTGTTGGGACTGAGTACTGAGCACTGATGACCAAATCCCACATTGACGGGGTTCTGGTGACAAAACCGATGCTGTCTTTAGCTGTGATGTGAAGTGGGAAATGGCAGCGTACATACAGGAAGTGGGTTGAAGCATGTGGTTCAGGAAAAAATAACCAGCTAGTAGCCTTTGGAATGAACTCATCTCCAGCCATCTGAACTGTGTGAACAAGTCCCTGCAGGCAGACTGGAACGGGGTGTGTTCCCTGCGTGCCCCCACCCTCACTGATGAGCCTCCCTGGTTGTGCAAGGAGCTGGCAGATTTGCCTCACCCACGTACGACACCAGGCGATGCACGCCTGCAAACTGGGTTCTCTCCCGACCCACCCGGGAGTGCCGACGCTGCTGTTCCTCCTCACACTTCCCTCCTATTGGTCTCACTTCAGCTGACAGGGACACAGGCTGGGCCCGAAGGAAAGGAGCCTGCCAGGGAAACTGAAAACAGGGGAGTCCTGCCAGTGTGTGGAGACGAGGACGCACAAGGGACGACTCCAGGCAGGGCCCCGAGGCGCTGTGTGAACGCAGGCTAGAGAGGGATGGCCTCCTTGGGAAGGGAGGTGAACCTGGACCCAAGGCCCTGGAAGTGTCAATGGAGAGCATGACAGTTTTTGACAGAGTTCAGGAGGGTCCTCCCCTTTTAAAAGAGGGAATTAGTAGGTCTGACAAACTGGACAGAAATACCTGAAGACGATTATCTCAATGTGTCTCATTTGGTGAACAGGCCCAAGGTCACCAGCATTCGGTGAGACTCAGCAGGAGGTCAGGCGGTGTGCAAAACAGAGGCCGTCCTCATCACCACGCAGCGGGCTCCCACAAAATGCCAGTGTCTTACTCAGACACTGAGCTCCTGGCCTCAGGAAAAATCATTTATGCCATTCAGGGCGACTCATGTAAATGTAACGTGGAACCTGTTTTTATCCAGCTTTTTATTTATTTTATTTATTTTTTAAGGCAACTTTTCCATAAATCAAACCACCCTAAGAAATAAATCCCATAAATACTGCTGAATACTTGCCAAAGGCTCTCCCGTGGAGCAGTTCCCCACCATCAACCTGCCCTTCCCCAGAAAGAACCTCAGGTGCTCTTTGAAGCACAATGAAAACCCAGGCAGGGCTTGGCTTTGTTCACATGACATTGTGATTCCTCTGAAGTGTACTCTCTTTGCCGTCGGGTTGTACTGAGGTAAAGCCAAGAGCCACACACGCTGTGTAACCCAAGCATCCGGCAGACACGGAAGAGGCAGACACAGTTCGTGTTCGTAAAAGACGAGCATTTCCAGACTGTTCCAGGGGAACATTCTTCAGAGCGACCTAATAGCAGTGCTTCGTCCCCCAAAGGGCTTAATAACACTTGCAACATTTACTGCGAGCCTAATAAGAGCCAGGCAGCATGCCAGGCGCTGGGTTGACAAAGATTTACAAAATGAGGTTGAGTGGGTCCCGGGATAACCTAGGGCTGAGCTCTGTCTTCTTATTGCTGTCACCGTTAGAAGGTTAATTGTGGTTTTTTGGACTAAAACCAATGGATGATAGAGTCTACGAAAATATGGACTATAATGATGTTGATATTTCTATCTGGAAGACTCAGAAGTAAAAACTTCCTAGAGATGTTTGCTTAAGGTTAAGGTTGAGAAAGTCATAAAATCTATAACTTCGGTTATGGTGTCCAGTTGTTTCTAAAAGCGGTCAACAAGGATTTACTGAATATACACTAAGGTTTTGGAATGATTTGTAAAATGATTTGTAGTTAGAGGTAGTCTCTGCTGTTAGAGGTGTGAGGCCATGTTGGAGGACACACACACACACACACACACACACACACACAGGCACACTCCAGGAGTCCAATAGATCATGTAATCCCTGAATGGTACCGTAGGAAGTAACAATATAGAAAACAATATAGGAATTGCAGGGATGAAGACTGCAGGTATGTTCATGGAGAGCTTCATGTAGGAGTGAAAAAAGTTAACAGTGTGCTTGGTAAAGGGGCAAGATTCCTTGCAGCAGGGAAGAAGAGAGAAGTTACTCCAGACAGTAGTACAGGGATGGCCAGGCATAAAAGGCAAGAAGGAAAAAAGTGGGTCCAGGCAACCACGAGTTTTGCAGACTAGCCCTGGCAAAGAGTGTAGTAAGGCAGAGCGTGGCTCCTATGCCTAGAAAAGTCGCTTGAGCACAGAATAAGAGGATCAGGCGTACATTATGTTTACATATCTTATTACCAGTGATGCTAACCTTGATCTCTTTTCTCAGGTGGGATCTACCAGGCTTCTATGCCATAAAGTAAGAAAGATCAATACATACCTTGAGGAAGACACAATACGCTTTTAAGTTTAACCTCCATTATTAACATTTTCCCATAACTAAGTCTACATGATCAACAAAACAATAAGCCAAACCCTGATTTGTAGCATTTGCTGGTTTCTGCAGTGCAAACATTCCCACCATGGCAGCATGAAGCTTCCAGTGTGACACCACGAACGGGAAAATGGGGTTGGGAAGAGACAGCAGTAGCACACGGCTGCATGGCATGCCTGCCATCCCCACACAGTACACGCACGTCACCCTGGGAGCAGGCAGAACGGTGACCCATCGGGAAATAATTAGAACCTTAGGAGCTGAGTATTCATTACTTTTGTTTGGAATCTAATTTATGTAATTATAAGTTTATACAACTTAATTTTTCAGAGTGGCTGCATTTAACAATGGCCTCACCAAATTGCTGAAAAGGTAACAGTTGGCTCTTCCGGAGCCGGGAGGTGGGGACTCGGGCATGGTGCTCTGCAACCAGGTGGCCCGCCAAGGCACCTTGTCACAAAGCTGGGAGTAAGCAGTTAAATCTCTCTTAGCTCCTGTGGTCTGGCATTTGTTCCAGTTACAGGAAATGTGCACTCTAGCTAGAGGAAAGAGTGAAATGGGCTGTGTGGGCTCTTCATTGCGAGGTATGGCTGCCAGGTGCCTTGCCAGGTTGGAGACCTTGGATGTGTGTCTCTCCACATAGAGGGATCTGTGCTGAGACACGGTGGCTAGGAAGCCAGACCCTCAGTTAGACACCTGCTGCTTGCTTGGTGAGAAAGTTCAGTTCTTTTTCCTCACCCATAAGGGTGGAGCGATTGCTAATGAGTATATCATAAATATAGATACAGACACAGAGATAATATTGGTAAAATGCCTGGTCCCATACCTCAGCTCTGTGGGCATGTGTGCGTAAATAAATATAAATCTATACAAATATATCTTATAGAATTTATATATTAAAATATCGAGATCATATTTATTTATATACAAAATATATTTTTATAGATTTTCTCTCTATATAATGTATAGAATGACACACATGTACATGTGTATAGGTATGTGTGTGCATTTGTATTTTACACTTCCATAGCGTTTGGTTTTTTTTAAAGATTTATTTATTTGTGAGAGAGCACGTAGGGGAGGGGCAGGGGGAGAGGGAGAGAGGGAATCTCAGGCAGACTCCCCACTGAGCACAGGGACTGACAGGGGCTCCATGAGGGGCTCGACCCCAGACCCTGAGATCATGACCTGAGCGCAAATCAAGAGTCAGATGCTCAAGGGACTGTGCCACCCATGTGCCCCTGTAGCACTTCTTAAATGGAAGGTACTTTGCTATGTGCACTAACACATGTTAACTCTAGTCATAATCTTAAAAGGCAGGTAGGTATTATTATTGTTGCTATTGTCATTGATATTCTTTTCTTTAGGGATGTGTAATATAATGTAGAAAAGTTAAGTGACTTGTCCAAGGCCAAAAAACTAATAAGAAGTAAAGAATCTGGGATTTAAGCCCAAGGAATTTAGTACCAAAATTAATGTGCTTTCAGACACTCTGAAGTGTTAGTTTTCTTTCCCAGTTAGAGGAAAGGCATGAAAAGAAATACAAAACACCATGTTGCTACATCTGTGGGCTGTTCCGCTGGTACGTCCCAGGAGACACACTGTTACTTCTGTGTGTCTCAGAAAGAATGACTTGTGCTTGTTGGAGTCAGTTTCTGAGTATGAGAGGAGGTATGGGTGCTTGTGGAGTGCGAGAGACCTTACCAGCAAGTTAAAAGAGGAGAAGGCAACACCCTCTGCCCAGAAAGTTCTGCTGAGCCCTTCCTGGCAAGTGGGCATCAGTGGCGGTGAGGGTGTTGACTCCGCAAAACTTCTTGAAACTTCTTCCTCCACTGACTGACTGACTCTTCTGGAAGATCCCTCTGCACTGACATAATTCAGTTCCATTCTACTCTACCAGAAAAGGATCATAGTATATCAGAACTCTCTAATGATTTCTTTTATGTTTTCAAAGTTAGGAAAAGCAGATTATCAGGACCAGTAATTTCCAAACTTTTTAAAATGTTTTTGGAATAAGAAGAAACCTTCTTTTTTCCCTTTTTTCCAAATGCAATCTTACATGGATGCTCAATATATAAAAGAGGGGGGGAAAAGTGAGGCAGCTGGTTGTAGCTAGGTAGGGGACCTTGGTGCTCTGCCTTTTGGGCCCTTTTTAGTGGTTTTTGAGAAATCTCTTGAAATGCAGGGGTTTTGGGTGCAGATGGAAAGTTACAGATCTGGCTAAAACTCATCTTAGCTGAGGGCTTGAGAAACAGAAAGATAAAGTGATTTTCCCAAAGCCACACAGCAGACGGAGCTGCGAATCTTCCAGTTTCTGAAGCTCCTCATGCTTTGTGTGTTGCATCACGGTACCAACCATGTGACCTCGGTGCTTTCTGGCGACCATTTGGAGAGAGACAACACTGGTGTCTGGAAGCCACAAAGGCGCTCCCACCTCTTGGCTGGTGCTCTGCTGGCCAAAGTGGGAATTCACCGGCCCAGACCAGGGCACAAGCCAGAGGGCCAGGCAACTGCTGACCAGTGGGCCTGCCCCCGAGGCTTGATGAAAGGTTCCTGTGCCATTTGCAGAACAGATGCTGAGACAGAGGGATCATATTTTACTGTAATGGAAGCCACTTTAATGGACGCCTCACCCATCTGTCTTCTCTACAGGTACAGCAGCGGCCCTCCCTCTTTATCTGCTGGAAGGTACCGTTTTCTTTATTGTCAGGAGCATAAAATACACACGGACATTTGAATGGGCATCTTTGGAATGCACAGAGAGTAGATGCTCAGCACAAAGCAACTCCTAAATATTCTGTAGGGTTTTCATAATTCATGAAACCTGTTATTCTGTGGAGATTTTTCTAGATAGGCAGCAGAGAAAGGAGAGCGAGCTACTTTCCTCAAGGGTCTGCGTATCTGATCTACTTGCCCCATTTACCCAAATATTTACATAGGGCTATCTCTTGATGACTAACTCTCCTAGTAGTGACCTGTTTCTTGCCCTGACTCTGGAGGTTTTGGAACAAGCTGTTTAGCTATTTTGGGCCCTGGTTTATCAATTCATGTAAAGGACCAGTCTGCATGTTATCATGAGGAATACACTGAGTTGATGTTTATAAACCGTGGTGATGTTCTCAGATGAAAGATCTGCAGTGAATATAAAAATACTCCTCTGTGATGATTAATGCATGGTCTTTGCTAATGAGATTATTTAAATGATGGAACAGTGGCTACTAATTTAATCATACAGAGCCCCACTGAAGTCTCAAAGCACTTTTCTGACACTCAATGGTGGCAAGTGTTACTTAATCCTCACTTTGGAGACAGGGAAGGTGAAGCACAGCAATGCATGTGCTTTACCCATGGGAAGATGTTCAGTTTTACTATGGAAAAGTTTTCAGGGTTGCTTCTCTTCCAGAACATTGTCCAGATTCATTCACCTTGTCCCTCTTGCCAGGCATTTTGTAAAATACCCTGAACTGAGACATTTTCCCTGGACAAGGATTGCAAAGCTCACAGGAAATCCATTTAGCAAGTCTTTACGGAGGTACTGGAAATACAGAGATGAGAGACATAATCCATGTTCTCAAAAGCCTTACAAAGCAAAAGGAGAGGAAGAGCCACAGCAAGCGAGCGGTGAGCTGGGAGCCTTGTGCACAGAAGGAGAGTATCCAGATGAAGAGTTAAGGGAGGGAAGGGACGATATGAGAAGTGACACTTTGTTTGTTTTCAAATGTGCTTTGTTCATGAATCTTAATTTGGGTTCCCTCAGACACTGTTGCTGGGGCAAAGATTTGAGATTTGTTGAGAGGCTTATTCAGAAGATGAAGAAAGCACCATAAAATGACAGGGAAGGAAAGACAGTTATCACTGTGGGTGACCAGAGCTTATTTCTGGGGAAACACACATCTCAGAGGCATCCCTGCAAGGAGCAAGGGAGCTGGGGTATTTGTGTCCCAGTTCCTACTGGCTGTGGATGGGGCACTGCTTCTGGAGGACATTCATTCCCTGACATTTCTTGCCTATGTCATGGGGGACAAAGTAGGCTCCAGACACTAGAGGACATCTTCAAATAAAGAAGTGCTGGCAGTTGGAAGTCCTGTGCATTTAGGGATAAGAGTGAGGGTGGCAAGCAAGGCACAGTGACTGCTCCACCTTTTGAAGAAAATCACTGCTTAAGTGCAATGTACTCATTCTCTAGTGTGTCTCTTTGACTGTCCAGTTTATAGACTGCTATTTATCATTTTCAGTCTATAGAAGACAATTCTTTTTAAGAGCAGGGACAGGGCTGGGGGAAGATCGACATATGGCTTACTACTGATACTTGTGCAAAAGACACAGCTCATTCCTCTTGTCCTGCAGGTCTCAGAAAAGACGTCTCCTCCCTAGCTTTCTTCTTGACCCTCCTGTGCCCTCCATAGGACTCTGAGCTCACCCATCTTGTGGCGCTTATAACATCCACTTGCACTTTTTGTACTTACTCAACCATCTTTGAAAGACTCAACTTCCTGAAGGCAGAATTTGTGCCTATCAGAACCTCATAAGTGATGCATGTGATCTTCTCTTAAAAGAACAAAACTTGGGGTGCCTGGGTGACTCAGCCAAGCATCTGCCTTTGGCTCAGCTTATGATCCCAGGGTCCTGGGATCAAGCCCCGAGTCATGCTTCCTGCTCAGCAGTCTACTCGTGCCTCTTCCCCTCTCCCTCTCTCCCCCTTCCTGCTTTCCCTCTCTATCTCAAATAAATGGATAAGATCTTTAAGAAAAAAAAAAAGAACAGAAATAATAAGTCTTTTCTATTTTATGACATTCCCTTTAAAGCAAGCGTATGGGAGGGTGTGTGAATGTGTGGCATCCTCCAGAAGAAGTGTAAGATGAACTGAAAGTAACGAGGTCAGTGATTGTGATGGGAGTAGCACAAAAGAAGGGGGCAGAAGGAAGGGGGATCCACCAGGATAATATATTCTCGGGGTTAAAATTAAGCAGCAAGAAGTGTTACATCATGTGAAGGGAGAAGACTCCTTAAAAACAGGCCCGAGGAGGGCACATGATGTAATGAGCACTGAGTGTTACATACAACCGATGAATCACTGAAGTCTCTCTCTGAAACAAATAATACACTATATGTTAATTGAATTTAAGTAAGTAGATAAATAAATAAAACATTAAAAAATTAGAATTTAAAAAAAAGGAGAAAAAAAAAAACAAGCCCGAGAGGAACCTCCCTGCTGTTTTCCACAGTGGCTGCACCAGCTTGCATTCCCACCAATGGTGCACGAGGGTTAGGGTTCCTCTTTCTCCGCATCTTCATCAACATTTGTTGTTGTGCTTTTGATTTTAGCCATTCTGACAGGTGTGAGGTGATATCTCATTGTGGTTTTGATTTGCATTTCCCTGATGATGTGTGATATTGAGCATCTTTTCAGCTGTTGTATCATTATATTGTACACCTGAAGCTAATGTAACACTATGCTGACTATACTGGAATTAAAATGAGAGAAAAATAGCTAGAAAGTCATTTCCCTAAGGTACTTAAGGTAAAAAAATTTTTTTTAATTTTTTAAAAGATTTTATTTATTTATTTGAGAGAGTGAGAGATAGCACAAGTCAGGGGAGGAACAGAGGGAGTGGGAGAAGCAGATTCCCTGAAGGCTTGATCCTGGGACACTAGGATCATTACCTGAGCCAAAGACAGATGCTTAACCGACTAAGCCACCCAGGCGACTGGTTTAAAAAAAAAAATTAAATTCACTTTTTGTCAATTCTGCTTTTCAATTTAGGTAGTTGGGGCATCTGGGTGATGCAGTCAGTTAAGTGTCCAACTCTTGGTTTTGGTTCAGGTCGTGATCTCAGGGTTGTGAGGTTGAGCCCCATAACAGGCTCCCCAATCAGCATGGAGTCTGCTTGGGATTCTCTCTCACCCTCTGCGCCTCCGGCCCGTGCCCTCCTCTCTCTCTGAAATAAATAAATAAATCTTTAAAAATAAATAAATACATTTAGGCAGTCAAATAGCTTGAATGAACATATTATTTTGTATTTAAATGCTTATTTTATTTTTTCTGATTATGAATTTTTACCCTACTGCAGAAAATTTTTTAAAATACAGAGAGGTTTCAAAATTATAGTCCTAATTCCCCGGTGATAATTACTGTTTACACTGTGTTGTATTTCTTTATAATTCTTATCCTACGTAGATCACATCTATAACTTATATTTTTGTAAAATGAGAAGCATACAAGAATTTGCATGTCATCTGTGCACAGGTGCCATGCTAATCTTCCCGTATTGCTCCAATCTGGGTACACATGTTGCTGAAATATTGTACATAAAATTTTATATTATGTGTTGCATTTTCAATTTCTACTATATTTTGACTTTGCCCACAGCAGGATTTCTTTTCAGCCTGAGTCCTTCGGGCCAAATCTAATTTTCTCTAGTTGCTGGAGGAATTTCTGGCATAGAAAGTATTTTCAATCTAGGGGGAAGGGCAGCATTCTCTTTCCAAATCCCCAAAGGGGCACAGTTGTGCAAATTCATCAAACCTATGTTCTTAGGATGATGTTAAGGTATGGATACATGTGGCTGGATTTTAAATTCATGCTCCCTTTCCTAGAGCACTTTTTAAAAATGTAGGAGGGAAAACAGGCATTCTCATTACAGTGCCACTACTCCCAAAACATAGTGCCACAGGATTTTATAACAGCAATATGACGGCCAGGAAGCTAAATGACAAAGCTAACTGAAAAACGTGAAGCCAGTCTGCAGAGGCTAAGTTTAATTTGCTCACCATTTTGTTCTTTTACCCCATCCCTACTCTCTGGATTTATGTCTTCACATAAAAATAGCCACATGTAAAATCTGTAACTAAAAATGACATTGTTTGGATGTTATTCATAACCTAAAATTTTGAGGTTAAGCCAAGATAATTTCTTGGCATTTAGAAATAAGATATTTTATATATTAATCCATTTTTTATTTGATGAGTGGTCTTGGATAAATTAGTCTGAGGTGTGTTTAAACCACTTTTAAAATTCTGCTGAAGAACAAATCTAAGGAACAACTAAATTAAGAACATCATCTTTTCACGTTGTATTTCCACAGATGAGTCATGTAAATGACCTTTAATCCTAGTACATTGAAAATGACTACTACAGTTAAAAGCATTCATTCTACACTCCACAATTTCAATTGCATGTTAAGTGAGTTCTCTGCACTGCTCAGAGAAAAGCCTACATACATAAATGGGCTTAAACCAGATGGGACCAGAAATATGATTTGTTCAGAGATAAGCACTTATGGTAAATAAACACCGCTTCTACTCTTCACAAACTTATCTTGGTGAGTTAAAGGAAAGTAGAGAAAAGGAACTTTAGAACCGATCTTTTCATTTCACAATATATATTAAGGTTCCTGTGTGTCAGTTACAATGCCAGGAGCCCGGGAAGGAAGGTCTCTGTGTGGGACTAGCTTGTTCCTGAGTGAAGGAGTCTCAGTGTTTTCTATAGAAGAGATGTGAGACGTAGACCCAAGATATATTCCAGGGGAAAGAAAAGGAATAGATGGGGCCAAGCCTGGGATTTGTGTCTACAAAGTACACAGAGCAATTCATTGAACTTGGCATCCCTGGGAGACTAATCCATCATATCACGGCATCTCTTTAGTGAAAATTTATAATTTCAAAACAGTTGGCCCCGGTGAGACTCTTCTGGCCTCCTCCTCCTTCTCCTTTTGGCTGAGCTTAAGACCTACTTCTTGGCCGGGGTGCTTGAATTTAAGTTTCTTAACCTGCCCACCTCTATCAAAAAAAATCAATGTTTCTCTTCCAAATTCTTTTCTAAATTTAAGTAAAAATGACAGCAATCCTTGTTTTTAAGCTATATATTCTCTTTTGGAAGATAAATTACATAAACATGTAAATATTCCCTGAAGATTCAAATGCATTGTGTTTCATCTCTGAGACACATCAGTATGATTATTAAAAGAACATTCAAGTAACACTTCCTTCAAATTATGCACTCCAATCTTATTTTAGCTCTTACATTCTATTATAGTAAAGGTACTCACTTTACTATGAATTGTACATAATATAAATACTGTGCCTCATAGTTTGACTTTAGTACATTAACGTATGTTCTTTCATGATGTCAGTTTTTAAAATCAACCTTATAATACTCTAGCTTATGTACAGTAAAATGAACCTATATTAGCATACACTTTCATCAAAAGTCCATGTCTGTGGAACTCCCTCCACACTTGAGATACAGAACATTTGCATCACCTCAAAACGTTCCTTCAACTCTCTTTGTAATAACATCCTCCTCACCCCCAGCCACAGACAACCATTGATCTCCATTCTGTTACTTTCTGTTACTATAGATTAGATTATCTCTTTTGCCATTATAAAGTGTTCATGTTTTGTGATGATATTTTTTTTGATCAACCTAATATTTTTTAGATTTATCCATCTTGTTGCATAAATGAATAGTCCATTCCTTTTAAGTCCTGGATTTAATTCCTTTTATGGATATAGCATACTTTGTGTATTTATTTACCTCTCGGTGGACATTTGGTTTGTTTCTAGTTTTTGGCCATTAAGAATCAAGCTGCTGTGAACATTCATATATAAATATTTGCACAGACATATATTTTCATTTATTTGAGTAAAATAGCTAAGAGTGGGGTTGTTGGGTCCTAGGGTACTTTTGATTAACTTTAGAAGAAACTGCTTCTTTCCCAAAGTGTTTGCACCAACTTATATTCCCATCAGCCATGTGTGACAGTGCTTGCTCCACATCTTATCTCATTTCAGCCATTCCAGTGGGTATATGGTGACATTTCATTGTGGCATATAATTTGATTTCCCTGATGACCAATGAGGTTAAAATGTATAAAAGTTATTGGAAAACACTACATCAAAAACTAATGACACTGTAAGGTGACTAATATAACATAATAAAAAAAAAGAAATGAAAAAAATGGAAAAAATCAAAAGGAAGAGAAAAAATAAATAAAATGTTTAAATGTGTTTAGTGGCTATTCATATATTTCTTTGATGAAGTATTGTGTCAAATCTCTTGACCATTTTTAAATTAGGTTGTCTTTTTTATTATTTAGGGATAAAACTTCTTCATACATCTGAAGACAGATCCTTTGACAGACATATGTATTGTGAATTTTTTTCCCATTTTGTGCTTTGCCTTTTCATTTTCTTAATGCTGGTGCTCAAAGAGCAGAAGTTTCGGACAATACCATTCCTTAGAACCTGGGAGGCATATCTGTTTACAAGTAAGCTTTGCTAATGAGTACAGGGACTAGCTCTTCGGATGTAGTGCCAAGGGAAGTCTTGCTGCCTGTTCCACAGTGATTGATAATGTGTCTGTGGCAAAGAGTCCCAGGGATCATCAAGCATAATAAGATTCATCAGTGGTGTATCTCTCCAAATTCTGTGCTACCAGGAGTTTCTGCCTCAGTGACCATCTTCATTCCTTTCCTTTCTTCCCAACACTTCACAGAAAGTCTTCCTCATTTCACAGAACTAGTAAGCAGGGAGTACAAACACTATTTCATTGGAGTGTGAGGGGTCACCATGATCTCCTTGTTGCACTGGGAAAGTAATATAAAAGTTGAGTCTGTTCTAGATTTCAGGAGTAGAAATCGCTGGTATGTTGCCTTAGAATCTAACTCAAGCCTCTCCTTGGCTCTAGAGAAAGCTACCTTGTCTTAGTTTCCTATGTTTTCTATAAGCTGAATGTTTTCTTTAATGGGAGAGCTATAACCAAATAGCTACAGCTATTCAAAGGAAAATCATACTATGGTAGCAATAAAACAATCCAGATCTCCCGGTAATATCCTAGCTAGGAAGTCAGTTACTACTCAGAGTGGGGTTTCTATCATTTTTTGTCCCCAATGGTTAAAATTTCCTGAAGCGGGAGAAAATACATGGGACCTCAGAAATGAGAAGAGTCACAAGGAAGTTAGTTTCTTCTTAGATTATATCAGAGATAAGATTAATAATAAGAAGAAAATTGACTGGGCGCCTGGGTGGCTCAGTGAGTTAAGCCTCTGTCTTCAGCTTGGGTCATGATCTCAGGATCCTGGGATTGAGCCCTGCATCGGTGCTCTCTGCTCAGCAGGGGGCCTGCTTCGCTCCCCCCCACTTGCCTCTCTGCCTACTTGTGATCTCTCTCTATGTCAAATAAATAAATAAAATCTTAAAAAAAAAGACAATTGACTATCACTATAACACACAAGATTTAGTATAGTTTATAGAGAAGGTTCGTATATATTTTCTTATTGGATCCTTACAATAGTCCTGGGAGGTAACCACAAGGATTGTTAGTACACTTCCCCATGATATAGAGTTGGAAATGAGGTTCAGAGAATGAAAGTGTCTTGCCCAAGATTTTACAGCTACTTAATAGCGAAATGGACTAGTTGGATTCTGATATTCTTTTTTGCTGCCCTTGGAGGATGACCCCCTTACTTGATGGGGTGCCATGGATGGTATATCTAAGTCTACATTTCTCTTTTCCTCCTGATTTTCAAATAATATCCCTTTTTTGTGCCATGAGAGAAGATAAATTATCCTTACTATAGTGTATCCTTATGGTACAGTCTGAACAGTATTTAAGAAAGCTCAATTTTTAAAACAAAGCTTTGATACAAAGCTTTACTTAATTCCAAAGGAATGAGCCCCTTGGAAATCATGACCCCGTGAACCCTCAGATTCTTTTTTCTATACAAACTCTATTTTATAAGAAATTAGCTGGAACATGCAGAGAGGATTTTTTTTCTTTTACTCGGATGAAACTTCCTTAATTGTTTTTATGTTCTACTTGTCCAAGAGAAACTCCTTAGCTGAGGCATGTCTAGTCAGAAATTTCATTACCGTGGAAGGCTCGGAAGGACAATGGCGCTTGATAGGTATAGACAGGAACCTGGGAGGAAGGACCACAGAGCTATTCATCACTTTTGTTCAGCTCTCCAAGGAACAAAGTGAGGCAGTGCTATCTGTGAGCTATCACATCAGGTCAAACTGGAAAACCAACTTGCATTTGAAAAATGATCTTCAATGGCAAGCATGGCAGTGGGTGGCCATTATTACTCTAATAGGATTACATTTTCAGGCCATTGTTTTGCAGAAGGTAAAGTGTAAAGGAGGTAAAGGAAAATCCAAGGACTGAGGCTGGGTCATTGGACAAAATTTGAGATTCTATCTTCCCTGCCAACAGTTGAGAGCTATGACCAAGAAAAATACAATTTAATCTCTCTTTCTCCAACAGCTATATTTCTGCATACTTATTGGCCTCTATAATAGCTACACGAAAGATAAACACTCTATTAATGCTTCATTAAGAATTTTTATATCTATGTGACAAGCGGTATAGTCTTCGCTCAGAATAGAGTACTTCAGAGCTTTGATTCCAGCGGCTCTGGATTGGAAAACTCATTAATGCTGTTAGAATGACTGACAGCAAACTCCTTGGGGGAGAGATATGGTCTTATATGTATGGAAACAGTCAAACATGATTGGTCAACTTTTATAAATAAACCATTGGAAAATGTAAGTTAGAGGGAGGAATACATCAGTTACAGATTGTTTCCTTAATCGTCTCTGTTAATTCCCAGTTTCAAATTTTAGGCATTTTTCATGACAAAAATAATAATTAAAGTATGCAGCAAAGCTCATCATTCAGTCATTTATAACACAACATCTATCTGTAATGACAAAGGGAATTATAAATGACATTACAATTTGGAGGCAAAATTACAAGATCTTTTATAGTTAAGATAACTGATCGCCATCTTGACCAAGTTCTAAATTTAAGTCACCATCTCTCAGCTCAGACTGGCATCAAGTTAAAACAGACAAGGAATTGTTTCCAGTGGAGAAGATTAAAATGTAATTATAAATACATCTATCTTCCTTTGCCCAGGGACTCTCCATCCCATAATTCCATTTGCATAATGGGTTAGTTTGTTTGTTCCCTTTTAAATGTTAAATTTGGAACATTTTATTCTAAGTGCCATCAAAAAATAAACACATGAAGTTCTAAGCCCACAGCTTTTCATATTTATCTGAGACTAAGAATACGTCCATTTTGTCTGTATTTGAGGAAGCACAGCACTTTCTCATTTTTTACACACCCAAGATGACAAGGATTTAAAGTTATAAATATAGACAAATGGAAGTTAGTGTTTCACCTCATTCTCAAAGACACACACACCCTCACTCTGCTTCTTCTTGAAGGCATCTGGAAGCTCCAGTTTGTGCACTGCCTTCTGATTCCCCTGCTCCCTTCCCATCTCTGATGTCTTCTCTTCCTTAGCTGTATTCCTGAGTGGACACTTGAATCAGTGCATGCCGACACTCTTTCCTCCTATGGGTCTCCAGTGTAAATGGGCCCTGTGTCTAATTGCCTGGATAGCAAAGAGTTAACCTAAAATCCAGTCCCTGCAAATGGAGAATTTATTATTCAACTTAAGTGGAACATGTTTTGCTTTGTAAGGAGAGTATCTTGGGATGCGTAACAGCTGAGTTTAGTCCTTAAAGGAGGGAATCCATGGCACAAGTTTGCCCAGTGGTCAAACTTTTTTTTTTTTAAAGATTTTATTTATTTATTTGACACAGAGAGAGAGATTACAAGTAGGCAGAGAGGCAGGCAGAGAGACAGGGAGAGGAGGAAGCAGGCTCCCCGCTGAGGAGAGAGCCTGATGTGGGCCTCGATCCTAGGACGCTGAGATCATGACCTGAGCCGAAAGCAGAGGCTTTAACCCACTAAGCCACCGAGGCGCCCAGTGGTCAAACTTTTGGCAGGAGGAGAAACTTCCACATTCTCCCAGATGTGAGCACTCGCCCATCTCCCCAGTACAGCCTGGCTCAGGGCTAGGAGACAAAGTTAACATGAACAGCGGCCAACATGCCCTGATGTTTAAGAGTGGTGATCAGAACAGTGACCTCCCAGAGGGTTAGAAAGTGCCACCCAGGAGTCCTTTGCATTGCAATAGTCACTACTTTGCAGCATCTCAGCCCCTGATGCTTAAAACTGCTGGTCTAAAGCTTCTCCCATTTGATTTGAGTTGCCGAGGCTCTCAGTAAGGAGATTTTATGCCATTTAATGGTAAAAATTCAGCCTCCCTGATGGTTTTCTTTAACACAGCTATTTGAGTAGCCAGGGGATGGGGTCTCCTTGGAAACATCAGAAGCAACTCAGCTACTCTGTCTCCTGACAACGATCTCCCTGTGTCATTGGCTGCCTATTTCGAGCAGTTGGTGTCCTGACTAGAACTGAACACCGAAGACTGTACAGTAAGGAGAAGCAAATTTGCTATTAAGGTCAAGATGGGAGGTAGGCCCAAGTGACAGTGGAGATTCTGTCCAACCAAGACCCTGTGTTCAGGGAGCATGAATACCTCTACACAGGGTTCCAACAGATGGGGGCACCGGTTATTCTAGAAGTGGGGGCTCAACAGGTAGGTGGGGCCCAACCATAGGGAATTTGGGCAGCAGATATGTTCAAATTCAGGCAGTGGTATTTCAAAAGACGGAGGGGGAGGCTGAGTGGCTCAGTGGTTTAGCATCTGACTCTTGATTTCAGCTTAGGTCATGATCTTAGGGTCGTGAGATCCAGCCCCACATCAGCTGGGTAGGGAGTTTGCTTCTCTCCCACTTCCTCTTTCTCCTCCAACCGTCCCCCACCTCAAGCAAGCACACACACACGCACACACCTGCACACACATGCTCTCTCTCTCTCTCTAAAAATTAAAAAAGGGCGCCTGGGTGGCTCAGTCCTTAAGCATCTGCCTTTGGCTCAGGTCATGATCCCAGGGTCCTGGGATCGAGTTCCACATTGGGCTCCCTGCTTGGCGGAGAGGCTGCTTCTCCCTCTCCCTCTGCTGCTCTGCCTACTTGTGCTCTCTCTCTATCTTTCTGTCAAATAAATAAATAAAATCTTTTAAAAAATAAATAAAATAAAAATTAAAAATTTTTTTAAAAAGATGGAGAACAGAGGCCCTCCTACTGGGCAAAGGGCCTTGTCAGAGATAGGCAGGTCTGAGTAGAAGGAGCCTAAGGTATGTCCCAGAACCAGTATTCAGAAATGGGACAAAGGCAGAGCTAAGATCTGGATTGTGAGACAGGAGTGGGATAGAGTACCTTGGAATTTGGGAACAAGGTGAGATCATCATTATCATCAGACCACTGAATGAGGAAGAGTATGAAGTAAGGCTCTGTTTCCATCTTACAGCACAATCTAAGAAAAAGAGCCAAAGAGGCATTTTCCTAGGAGAGGGGGTAGGGACACCACCGTGGTTGAATCAGAGGGTCAGGGACCCAAGGTACACATGTAAACTGCTATTGGTTGATGAGACAGAAAACAGATTGGAGGGCGCCTGGGTGGCTCAGTGGGTTAAAGCCTCTGCCTTCGGCTCCGGTCATGATCTCAGGGTCCTGGGATTGAGGCCCGCATCGGGCTCTCTGCTCAGCAGGGAGCCTGCTTCCTCCTCTCTCTCTGCCTGCCTCTCTGCCTACTTGTAATCTCTCTCTGTCATATAGATAAATAAAATCTTTGATAAAAACGTAGTACCACAATTACCCTCCCCACATATTTTCCATCTCATATTGCTTTCTTTCTCTTCTTGTCATCATAATCTTAATAACTGCTTTTGTTAACAGTTTATCTTAAAAACTGTTGAGAGGGGGATGACTTTTGAAGAATGTGCTAAGGTGAAGCAGTGTTTAGAGAATGATCCCCCTCCCTCTGCCCGGCTAGATTGTGCTTGGGTACTGGCTGCATCCGGGGTTAGGTGAGCAGGCTGAGACACGTTGGGGAGGGAGTCTAAGAGCCCAGAGAGGATGAGCGTGACATTGTATCACATACTGTGCACCTTCCGTGGGCCAGGTAGGAGGCAGGATACTTAACATACATTATTGAATTTAATCCTAGCAAGGTAAGGATTATTCTTCTCATGTGCACAGATAAAGCCACTGAGGCTCAGAGAGGTTGTATCACTTCTGTGATATCCTACAGTTGGCTCCTGTGCCGTCAGTCTAAGCTCTCTCTAGTATGGGAGCTGAGAAAGCTGAAATTGCTTGCTTCCAATCAGGATTACAGAGGAGAGAGGGGGGCATCATCTGGGGAAATGCCAGAGCCCAGACATGAATAAATGAGGAAGGCAGGGGATGAACAAAAGGGTGATAATAACATAGAACTTCAGATATGCCTGAGCCCAGGTCAAAGACTAAGCTATTGTTTAACTGACTGACTAATGATAGATAGGTGCTCCTTAGTTTAAAAATACAGATTCAGGAAGTAGCTGAGAACATTGATTAAATGGGTACTAGTTTTCTTAGAACATAATAACTTTCACCCCTGCCTTTGCCAGCCAGATTTTAAATTGTAAAGCCAAGCAGCCATTACAAAGAAAGACCTGGCACAGGGCATTTGCAGTAGGTGTTTAGTATGTGACAGATTTGTGGATCTGGGCTGAGAAGAACGGCCAAAGGAATCAGTTCCTCAGTATTCTCTGATGAGTAATTTATATGACATTTTCTCGAAAGAGGTAGCAGCCACATAATATTCCTGCTGACATGGACGGCTCCTCTCTTTCCAATCAGAATATCCAGCCTATTTTGGTTATTGGAACCAAATTTTTTTAAAAAAGATTTTATTTATTTATTTGCCAGAGAGAGAGAGAGAGAGAGGCAGCGAGCGAGCACAAGCAGGGGGAGAAGCAGGCAGAAGGAGAAGCAGGCTCCCCACATGGAGTCCCATTGGGGGTGGGGGGGTGGGCTCCATCCCGGGACCCTGGGATCATGTTCTGAGCTGAAGGCAGAGGCTTAACCGACTGGGCCACCCAGGCATCCCGGGAACAAACTTTTAAACAAGACTGGAGTGTTGAGAGTCCTCTCAACAAGGAGTGGGTCAGGGTGTTAGTTCAGAGAAATGTGGGGAGCCTGTTAAAATGCAGAGTTCCAGGCCCCCAGAAACAGGACACTCTTCAGGTGATTCTCATGCAGATGGTCCTACAGGGACACTTTGAAAAAGTCTAGCGGAGATCCCCTTTACATCAGCACCCACTGCATTCGCCAGAGCTGACCTGAACTGGACAGTCCCAATTTTGAGAGTAAGGGTAGGCCTTCCCATCTGCCCGTGAATGGTCTTTTTTTCCAGTACATATCAGTGCCCAGTGCTGGGGAGGAACAGGAGGCCCTCAAGGGGCTCAGTGGTCAGCAATGTTGTGGCCAATTCCAGGAGACACTGTGGCAGCCAAGAGAGGAGTCCTCTCAATGCCAGCTACAGTCACCTCACCACTGAGCCCCAGTCTTTGCTTTTCTTTCCTTCTGTCCGCATGACCAGAAGAGGGGTGCTTTCCAGAAATAAGGGACATAACAGGGGACATACAGGCTGTTCTTTCTCCCAATTTCTCTCCCCCTCCCCATGGCTACTGGAGTCTACCCATTTGTGCTACATCCTGAAGACTTTAGTTCTTTTTACCCATCTTGAAAAAAATGAAATATTACACCAACTATCAGGAGGAGGTTGTGACTTCCTTGCATGAGCCTGCTTTAAGGACAAGGAGCTGCTGAGACAGAAAATTCCCCAGCGGCAGGCTTGATGGATGATATGACATTGTCTCCTGGGGACATAGTGATTTGCAGCAGCATTTCAAGCAATCCAAAATAAACTATCACTCTGCACAAGGGGTGACAAGCTTAATGTCTACACTCTTCATCATAATTCTGGTAGCAGAGCTTCTCAGACTCTAGGTTAACTCCTTTCACTTTGGCCAAAAAACCTGGAGCAGGAACATGGGAGAGATCATAAGATAATCGTTCTTTGGATGAACACCTTTCATCTGACGATCTCCAAGTGCTTTATAAATATTAATTATATTACAACAACACCTTAGTATGCCTAATTATTATCTGTCCACCACCCCCAACTCCATAACAACCCCTTAAAGATGAAACACTTGAAGGATAGCCTGGCTAGACTTCAGTGTCTGGGCTTATCATAGAGGCAAAATCCAAACCTCAATGTTATTCATTTCTAGAACAATATTAAAGAGGACTAAAATGACTGCAAGGATCACATGATTCCTATGCACATATACACTATGAAATACTCCTACTAGAAGAATAAAATATTTATGTTGAATTTATCATTTAATTAGAACTATTAATTTATCATTTAATTAGAAGAACTATTCTATTAATCCTAGCTTTTAACCAATCTTTTCCCCTCCCAAGAAACTTAACTTCCTATTGTTTCCATTTTTCCACCTATGAAATGGTGGCGTAATGGGGTTCCCTAATCTTTTGTATTATTCTATCAGTCTATCATAACTATTGATGGCTTATGAGGTGATGTGTTCTAAGACCTACAAAAGGTATTTATCTTTCCCATTAATAATGGCATACCCTCACAATTTAATATGTATTATCCTCATATGTCACCCAAACCCGAAGAATTTTCATGATCAAAGCTGTTACTCATATTATCAGAATTACCTTCCTCTTCATATTAGTTCATGGCCACTGGCCTATGTGATAGTCTTATTTGAGTCAGTCACAATCCTTTTTTTTTTTTTTTTGAAAGCTGGTACTAAAACCACCACCAAGATTTATAAGTTAAAAAATAAAAAAATTATAGTTAGAGACCAAACATGATTCTAAAATCTGTGTTTCTAAAATCTGTCCCTGCCTCTATTCTGTTTGAGGAACATCAGTTTCTCATTTAATATGTTTACCTGGAAACAGCTACCTGGTGGTAGGTTAAAAAGTAGTGGGGCTTCTTGAAGGGACTTGGGACAGAGTTGCAAGTGAGTAAAGCAGCTAAGTTAACAGTCTTTGCAGACCAGCTCTCCAGACTCACTTGGACTATTGTCCGTGGAGGAGGCGGAAAGAAAGAGAAGATCGTCATGCCCTCCAGAGGATCCCAAGCAGAGAGGAAAGGAGGAAGGTGTGGAGCAGGGCATGCACACAGAAAGGTCAGAGATAACACTGTCATTGCAAAGGCCTGTGGGAAAATGGAGAAATTAAAGAAGGCAGCAAAGATGGATCCTTCAGGTGTTAGCCATGGAGGTATAATTCCAGAAGGAAAGAAAGATTTCCAACTTCCGGATAAGACAAACTGCAGGCATATTTGGTGGAATTGATGGAGATGTGATATAGTATGTTTGTGTACTAAGATTTCTTCTAATATCTACAAAGAAAACAGCACATGCTGCTAGTGGTAGGCCAATGATAAATCTTTCTACAGAGATCTCATTTATGAGACAAGGGAGAAACATCTACAAAGGAAGCCACTGATTGGAGCAAAAATCATGAGTCATAAAATATCCTTGGATCTTTTAGTAATCATTAAAATTTTAGGAGAAAAATAGAGAAACAATTTCCTGAAAAAAAAAATGTAATGGGAAAACTGAGTGCGAAGGAGAAAGAGCTGCACAAAGACAGGCATGAACACTCACTCGTTTAACGCTGAGCAGCTTTGGCTATTTCCATGCGGTGTCCTCTTTGACGCTCCAAGCAACCAGATGTGTTAGGAGCATAAAGGAAACAAGCGACCTGCCTCAGGTTGGTGACTTGGTCAATGAGCCCTGGAGTCTGAAAAATGGGTTCAAATCCTAGGTTTGTTACTCCCTAGCTATGTGACCCTGGCCAGTTAACTGCTCTGAAGGTCTCAGCTTTCTCACAGGGCTGTCGGGAGAATTAAATGAGATTTTGCACTTGAAATGCTGAGCACAGAGCCTGATGCATCACGGAGAATGCATTCAGTAAATGTTAGTTCACATTGCCCTGTCACAGGGGCCTCCCTACTCAGCCCCAATGGGGCTGAGTTATTAAAAATAAACACCATTCAACTTTTCTGAGCTGATACACCCAAAGGAAGCACTATCTTCCCAAATGGCCACTTTGGGTGCTATGTCTGACTTGAACGCTGTTGTTCTCTTTCTACAAAATAATTATGGATTGTCTCTGTTGGGAACGTCCTCAGGTCTTATTTAAGATATACACACACATGTGTATATTTATTAATGGCAAATCTTGGTCCTTCTGGAGTGATTTTTTTTTTCATTTAGAACTTGTCATTTAGAGTCAAATCTAATGAAGAAGGAACCTAATCAAGAGGGGATAAAATTAAAGTATACAGATTGATTGTGTGTGTGTGTGTGTGTGTACCTTATAAATCAACCCCAAAGGCAATTCCAAGTGAGGATTTGTGTAAACCTTGTGAAAAATGGTGACCAGTGATGTGAAGTGTATAACTTCCTGAACTTATTCCTTGAAGAATGTCCTTCATCTATTCTTGACTTTTAAAATACCATTTAACATAAAAGTCTCATTTTTTTATTATTTTACATGAGCCATTGGTCTCTACTCACTTTTTCAGAAAGGGAATGCTGGGAAGGAAAGAAAGGAAAAGGCCCAGGAGAGAGGAATAAGGATGGGAGGAGGGAGAAAGGCCAAAAGTGAAAGGACAAGTCAAGGCAGAGAAAATCAAACCAACTTAGAAACATCACAGAGGAATCAACCTTGTAGGCAACAGACGTTAATTACAGTTTGCTTTTTAAGACATAACTCATGCTACTGTTTGTTTTGTGAAGGGGGAAGAGTGCTTATAATGGGCTGCAATAAACTTTCCAGTCAAGGCTAAACATTTTTTAAATTCTGTTCTGAGAAAGTGTATTTATTAAAATACTTTAGCCTTTTAAGAAATGAAACTGTTTCTTAGAACATGTATTTCACTGTTTCCTTCATATTTGGGACAATCGCTCACCACCTGTTCACTTTTTCCCCTTGGTCTCCTCAGGGCTCCTGGACAAGCAGGGGCTTGTGGGAAAGGAAGGAAGCACTGAGAGCTCTCTTATGTGAATAACGTGATTGGCAGAAAGTATAAAAGAGGCTTCTTCCCCGGTTCACAAAGCAGATTTTCTTCACGAGCTGGCAGGGCTCCCAGACAATTTGCTCTGGGGACAGACTCTGGCTAAACTGCTGCCAGTGTCGCCGCTGGGGCCTCCAGATTGATGAGCTGGGGCAGCCACAGGGAGGGAGCCCTGACGAGGCAACACCAGGCAGGGCCAGCCCGGGTCACCCGCAGGAGATGCAGCCATGAGTACAGAGCAGGCGCTGTGCTCTCCTGTTCACTCACTGCCCAGGCTCTCTGTCGCTGAAACAGCAACAGGAAGGGCTGAGGGGCTACAGAGAGGAGAAGTTGGCTCCAGGGTCCAAGATGGAGCTGGAGGGGTCACAGTGGAGGGCCAGGAATAGTGAAGGATGAGGTGGCTCCCATCTGCCGGCCCAGGGCTCAGGCCTGTTCCGGGTGCTCAGAACAGCTTGGAGGGCAGAGTAACCCTGTTCTCAGGCACCAAGAAGAGGGTCATCAGCTTCTTTAGTTCCTGCAGGTTTTAGCTCAGCCAGACCTGATTTCTCTTGGGGAGACTTATAAAGATGATTTTCCCCAGTAGTAGAGTTTTAGAAAGGGTTTATGGTGTTGGGTCATTCAGGGTCACTGACTGATTTAGCCCCTGCTGTTTTCCAAATATCCTCAAAAGGATTCTTGGCTAACTTGGATATTAACAGAAAAGGTAGGGTCATATTTGCCTCTCTGTTGTCTTAAATGTCCTCCAGCCAGACTGCCCTGAAGCTACTACAGAGCTGGGCCTGGGTGGTGAGGGTAAGCTGGCTGGTCCACCAACTTCGGCTTTCTCTGTTCTTTCTACTGACGGAATATGCTTACTGGGAGCGTGTGTGCACGCATTTGTGTGTGCGCACTTCACCATACAACTAATTCCTGATTAGTTTTCCCAAAATTCAGAAAATATAGAAAAAGGTAAAGAATACCACCAACTCAGAATAGGCACTGTTGGTACACTAGTGCCTATTCCTCGTGATTTTTTCTATGCAAGTATTTTGAAGCGAGATTATAGTCTGCGTATATTTTTAGAACCAACCTTTTTCACTCTACAGTCAAAAAGCCTTCCATGTTAGAAAGTATAGATCCATGCTAACATTTTTCATGGTTATTTAATAATCCAGCATAAAAATGTGCTGTGGCTTATTTAATCAACTGCTTCTAGTTAGACATTTCAGATGTCACTCGTTACTGCAGGTTGAGATAAGGGTCTCACTATGTTACTGCTGGTAGAAATAAGGGTCTTTATATAAGTATCACTGAATCCTTGTCAGAGCATTCCCTTAAGATGGGTTTTTCAAAATGGAGCTGCTGGGTCAAATTCCATCATCTTTAAAAGCTTTGATGCACCCTGTCAAAATTGTTCTATAGGAAGTCTCCACCATTATTCCATCCTTCCAACAGCAAATGGAGCTGTCCGTTTTCCTCCTCCACGGGGCCTCGAGGCTGGGCATGAAGAGTCTTGTTCATCTTTCCCAGTATGATGGTTGTGATATCTCATTTGCTGCGTTAATCTGGCATTCAGGGCTTTCTCTTCTCCCTCTGGCACCTTCCATCATCTCTTGTAGCTCTTTTCCCACCGGTATCTCATTCAACAATAAACATCAGTATGGCGCTTCTGTAGGTAGGCACTGTACTCAACATCCACGCTCCAGAAATGGCACAATCTTGGGTGTTCTGGGGGGTGACAGGGCAGCTTGGGGGAGCAGGACAGAGCTTCAGAGAGGTGGTGATATTTACAATAGGTGTGATGCAGTGGTCATCAAAGAAGATAGAGCATAAGCGAAATCAAAGGCCAGTGAGGTGAGGAGGGAGGATGGGTGGGAAGCCAGACTGAGACGGACGGGCTCTGGGCACGACACCATGGAGTTGAGATTTTATTCTGTGGCAATAGCAGATACTTAAAGGAAAGATTTTTAGGGGTGACTAGTGATAAGATTTATATATAGCAAGGAAATGAAAAAAAGGGGGGAAGCCAAAAGACCAATTAAATGCCTGTCGCAACTGTGTGAAGAAGCTGAGAGCTGGAAAGAAGTCAGGGGCAGTGGGACATTGAGCAGAGAGACAGAGGAGATAGAATTTCAGGACTGGTGACTGGGTGGGGAAGTAGGGGAAAGGTTCAAGAAACCTGGAGCACAGAAAGTATGAGCTTGGGCAAAAAAGAAGAGATGGATTCAATTTTGAACATGCTACAGTTAAGGTGCCCACTGGACTTCAGATGGATAGATCCAAGGGAAATTGTCAGTAAATTTGGGGGATGATTAGCACTTAGGATCTACACACTGGCTATCAGGAGCCCTTCCCTACCTGGATCCAGGCCTGCCACCCTGTATTCTATGCTTTATCCTTGGCCCTGACCCATGAGCCCCATTTCCTTCACCCAGAGGTGCCCACTTTGCTGTGAAAAAGAATGGATCTAATGTAGCCAGTTCATATAAAATTTTGAAAATTAAGCTACCTATCTTACAGTGCCAATGATAAGCTTTTTTAAAAAGGACATTTGTCTAACACAAAGAAATGATTCCTTATTTGTGTGGCAAATGGGAGCTATCTGGGGGAAAAAAAAAGCCTTTCTGAGCTCTCTTAAGTCATACCGATAAAGCACCATCCACCCTGCATCGGGGTCGGGGCTCTGCTTCCTTGCTAGAGATCCAAAATGCAAAAGCACTAGCAGCTGCGGAGGAAGGATTCCTAACAGGAGTTGGCCTTCAGACAGAGCTCTGCAATGTAAGACCTGCTCCCAGGAGCCAGGTTTAAGCCCCAGGACCTGAAGAGGAACAAGGGGTGTGGCGCCATACCATTGGCTGCTTGGCTTCCCAGCTAGGATTTGAACAGCTCAATTCAAAGGACAGACAGCTGCTGTCTAAAGTTAAATAAAAACAGAATAAAACAAATCTGGATAATTTTAGCCTGCCCTGTTCTCATCAGCATCCTAATAAATCTTTACCTAGAAAGATGAAAAGTGCTTTTTGAGAGTCATACTGAGGTAGAAATGTGTCAGTTCTCGGCTCCCATTTTTCAGCAGCTGACAACCCAGTTCATCCCTAGAGCAGGACGACCTTGCTCTGACCTGGCCAGAAATTGTTCTCTTTTCTTTTACTCCTGTCTACTTTTCTCACTTCAAGCTCCCTTCAAGCCCTCTTGTCCTGGGATGTCAAATCAGAAGTGACTAGTGCTCTCCAGCAACACGGTTCTGGCTGGACCTGTGGGATCGGCAACTACCCACCCTGCCGGCTCCTTCAAAAGCCACCCCACATTCCATCTCGTGGAATCAGGAAGGAGTGTATGATAGAGGCACCTTCCTTACCAGAACCAATGAATGAACAAACTAAACCTCTGTTACGTCAACAATAAGGACTTGACAAGAAAGGAGATACTTTAATTAAAGCAATATTGGCTCCATAGTAAGTATCACTGTTGCAGGGTCCATGACTTTCCCCTTTCCAAAGATGGGTATAATTAGCTACATGTCAAAAAATTCAAGGTTTCTTAAATAACGCCAGGAATCTGAGAGAGAGAAAGGCAGCACAGAGAACATCACCGAAGTCCATCTGCTCAGTCAGGGAACCGGGAATGCAGAACAGGGGGATAAATGGCTCCTATCAAGTGCTGAAATTACACAAGATAAATCATAGCTAATGCTCTAGAATATTTCCTGCTAGAAATGCCCCAAAGGCTGTTTATTTAAAATGATGTAAACACCCCAAATGAGGAAGCAAGGCAGAAGGGAATAGGGCACGGAGAGATTCTGAATTTCCATTTCCAATCTCTTATTCAGCAACAGCACGACTTTCAGCCCAAGTTGTTAGAGTCTGAGGCAGAGGAATTGATTTATACTACGAAGGAGGGCAAGAGAAGCTCTCTGAAGCAGCAGCAACCTTAATGACAAGCCACCCTGATAAACTGGCACATTTCTTAGAAGTATTTATGGCAAACTTCCCTGCACCATCAAAGATCAAAATGGTCTCCTAATTTAGGCCAACATTTCTGAAACTGTTGACACTTTTGATAGAAATTAACCTAGAAACAGCTCCCTTCGCTGCTTACTGGACGGGCTTCCCTTTAGGGTGCCTCAGGTGTGTGTGACTCACACCCATCTCTGTAGACGCAGCATCTTCTATGGCCTCCACGTTTTTTCAGCCTCGTAAATCTTCTGATACTTGCAGACACATTAAATATCCAGGCCTTTCTGTGTCCACACAAACAAAAACGAGTTTAAAAACAGTCGAATAGTCTGGATCTTGCTTCATTCAAAAAGTGTTCTCTTGACACACACACTACATGATACTACTTCTACCTTGGTTTATACCTTTAACATTGCCCCATCACTTCCCAAAATGTGTACCTGCCCAAAACCCTTTATAAAGTACAGCTCCAGTAACATTTGGGTGGATTTTTAAAAAGATGATTGTACATGTGGGCTAGTTCCTTTTCTCACCCTACAAACTTGGCACCTTCCTATGTCATAAATCTCGATGTGGCAGCAGCAGAACCAGAGTGACTATATTCTGTTGGGACCTGTGTGTTCACCACCAGCATGGCAGGAGCCCTGGCAAGGTCTTCTGAGACACGGCATGCTTTCTTGCCAGTGTTCAAGCCATTATTTCACAACACATCAGAATATTTGCAATCGAACAAGCTTAGTTCAGATAGGAGAATCAAGTGAGCTCAACTAGGAAAAAAATACCTCCCTACACATCTGTCCTGATTGAGAAAGCTGGTCACCAGAGAAAAGGGGTCTAGAAGAACAGTTTATGCAGAAGACCCAAAGGACTAAACACCTGAGAAAAATATACACAGACCCTGGCTTGCTGTCCTGCTTTCTTCTGCAAGCCAGGCCTTGTTTTCCACCCTTTCCCTATCTCTTCTGCCTTCCATGAGCAGGGGACATTGCAGTGTGGGACACTGATTGTGAACATGGGCCCCAGAGCTAGGCAGCCTGGACTCAGGCCCTGACTCGACCCCTAACTTCCTGGATTGCCTGCGTTTCTCTGTAACTCATTTCCCTCATCTGTAAAATGGGTTGCTTCGAGGACGAAATGACATAACGTAGTTGAAGCTTTTTGCACAATGTCCCACATATAATCTGTCCCCACCACTCAACTCTTTGTTCCTTGTTAGACCATGAAGAGAGTAAGTGTGGACGGATCTCTTCAAACATAAAGCAAGAGCAACTTTAGAACCGAGTTCCAGTGTCTATTCAGTGAGACTTTAAGTGTTTTATGTATAAATCCCCCCATGTAATCCATAAGGTATCTAGAAGAGATAGCATGGGACGCTTTACACTAGTGATTCCTCAACTTGTCATTTCCTCCCACGTTGACTTTGGCCTTGGCTGAGTGCTTACCTCGGCCGGCGCAATCAGAAAATGTGACACTAGTACAGACTTCGTAAGTGCTGGCACATTCAAGCTTGTACCTCTAGAATGCTGTTGCCTCCATGTGAGAAAGCCTCACCTTCTTAAGGATGAAAAGAGCACAAGGAGCCAGTGAGGCCCAGCTGCCCCAGCTGAGCCCAGCCCCCAGTCTTCAAGATCTTTAAGCTGAAGGTAATTGTAAGAATAAGCCTGGGTAACACCAGACATTACCCCAGCCGTCAACTCAGAGAAGCTTGAGAAACAATAATCTGTTGTTTTAAGTCACTACGTTTTAGGGTTGTTTGTTACTCTACCATGACTAACTAAAACAGAAGCTGGTGAGTAGGGTGCTGCCAAACAAAAACCTCCAACATGTGGCATTGCCTCTGGGACCAGATGGTGGGGGAGAGGCTGGAAGGGCAGTGAGGAAATTGTTTTTGGAGGCTGGTAAAAAGGCAACCCGTCTGGCTGAAACCATCAGCAAAACTGTCACCTGCAGTAATTTGTAAGGTGAAAAAATAGATTTAATAAACGTGTTGGTCTGGCTAAAGAGATTTCTGGGCAGAATGCTAAAAGCATCAATGGATAGGTTACCCTTGCACAGTAAAGTACAGGAAGGGAGAGAAATGAGTGAAAGCAGGAACCACTGAATTTGCAAGCAGAAGTGAGAAGAAGAAGGAGGGTTCAGGATTGGCTGGTTTGGAAAGTAAAACTTTTCCTCATTTCCATTCTCATCAGCTGGTAACGGATTCTCAAAGGAAGAGACAGTCTCAGGGTAAAGACTAATCAAGGATAGAAGTGTAAGACCCTCAATTAAGACCTTGAGAGGACTTTAGGAAGTGTTGCATAGGCCTTCACAACTAGACAAAGGGATTCTAAGATTTATAGAAGCTTAATCCCAAAATATCTCTGAGTAATCAAGCTGGGCTGCCCAGTGTAGGCACATGTAGCTACTGGGCACCTGAAGTGTGGCTAGTCTGAATTAAGATGTTCTATAAGCATAAAATATATACCTGATTTCAAAAGGTTAGCATTAAAAAATGTAAAATATCTTCTTAAGATAATTAATGTTGCAATGATAATATTTTGGCTATAGCGAGTTAAAATATATTACTAAAATAACTTTCCCCATCTTTTTTCTAGTATTTAATGGTGGCTCTCAGAATTAAAAAAATACGTATGTGGTTCACATTTGTGGTTTGTATTATATTTTTATTAGACAACACTATTGTAGAGTGGGGCCAGTCCCCAAAACAACTGTGACTATGAGTTTTGTCTAATGGAATGAACAATAATGAGATATGTAGAAAACCCATAAAGTCTTTAAACGAGTTCTATCAGATTGGTGGGATAGTTTAAAATGATAGGGGATCTCTAGACTACCAACTTCCTACAGCCAGAATGTAGGGTGAGAAAGCTACTTAGCTATAAACACAAGCTATTTATTCTCAAAAAGAAAAGACATCTCAGAAAATGGAACCAAGAACCCAGAGAGGTTGAGTCAAGAGCAGAACCAGACCCTAATCAGGGAACCCTGCCAGCTAGAGGAGGAGAACCTGATATCCATGAGCCTAGGTGGATTTCAGAATTGTTCTGGAACAATTACTGCTATTTCTTCTACCTATTACTCTATTTTTAAATGGCGATAGCTATTGGAGTTATCATGTCCCTGTTTCAACACTATAGTTGGATGTATGATTTAGTTTACAAACAGAATTTAGAGGACATAAACAGAGCCCAAGGTTTGCTAGGATGGAAGGCAAACTTGATCTCTGGTTGAAGAAGAGCTACACACGAGAAACCCTCTTTCTGTCTGGACCAGATGCAGATCACAGGATCACGGACTTCAAGCCTGATGTGGTCACTAGATGAGACTTCAGGGGTTTTAGGAGAGAGGAGTATATTTTGCATACAGGAGAAATTTAAATCATTGTGGCCAGAAGGTAGACTTGATGGATTAAAATATAACCACACACTACAAATCCTCTCATGAAGAGGCAACACTTATTCCTCCCACCTTTTGAATTTGGACTGGTCTTTTCACTTGCTTTGTCCAATAGAACATGGCAGAAGTGATGCTGTGCAACTTCCAAGCCCAGACCTCAGGAAGCTTTCCAGCTTCTTCTATCTTTGTCCTACTGGTACTGGGAGAATATTGTACTGTGATAAAGCCCACAATGAAAGGCCATATGGAGAGTCCTAGTCATCCCAGCTGTTCCAACCATTCCTATTTGCAGCCCCAAAGATGAGAGTATCACTCTTATTTGGGGGGGTGGCTTGTTCTGCCGCAATAGATAAATGATGTCTATTTATGGTCTAACGGAACAAAGAGTTGGGCAGATGGTTCAGGTTTTCTAACAGAGGTGTGACTTGGGATTTCACTGCAGTTAGAATGCTGTCACCACCATGTTCTTCATTATCTGGGCCTCTCCAGAGTGCTGTTCACAACATGGTAGATGGCTTCCCTCAGAGTGAGTGATCCAAGAAAGGGAGAAAGTGACCAAAATGAAAGCCATGACATTTTTTATAACCTAATATCAGAAACGACGTACCATCACTTGTCCTGTATTCTGCTGGGCACATGGACCAACTCTGACAGGATGTAGGAAGGGACTATACAGGATGCTAATTATCAGGGACAGGGATCATTAGGGGCCATCTTGGAGGCTGGCTACCATGTAAACCAACAAATGAATAAATGTATTTCACATACTAGTCTTTAAGAATCCCCAAGAGGCTAATTTTCCTATATCCTCTATTATTTCTCTCACCTATTTGTTTATCATGGGTTCTTTACTTTTTCTCTTTACTTCTCAGCTCATTCCATATCTGTTATTCCCCTCTCTAACTTTGTTAGGCCATGGCACATGGCATTTCGTCACTACTCTGATTGAAGTTTAGCTTGGATTAGTGTCAGTCCTCAGGAAGAAAGCTCAATGATGAGAAGAAAGACGCCTGAATATCAGTACTCCCAAAACTTCTGGAGAAGAGAACTATAAATAAATTCAGCTCAATAAAGAGCAGGCCAGCCTGGAATGAGAAGAAAACAAGTCCCCATGCTTGTTTGTTGCTGGTGACAATGCGAGGTTTCCGAGGAAGGCAGTCTGTAAATGTTTTATAAGAGCTATAAAATTCGTTTTACTATTTGACTTAGCAATGTCCTCTTTGGAAACCACACCTTCCAAAAGGAAAACCAAAAGGAAGAAATGAAGTTGTATTCTTTAGACTATCTCAGATGCTCAAAAAGAAGGAATTGGCCTAACAGGACAGAAAACTGTTCTGTTAACAGTGGAAGGATAAGTATTTAATCTCATTAACACTTAGCTGCATTTCTGAAATGAAATTATGTGAGAAACGGAGTCGGACATATGGAAGCAAATACACATTGCTGAGATCACGTTTAAAAAATCAAAAGTGATACAAATAGATAATTGTTAATTAGGATTTGGGGAGTTAACATTTTTCATGTGAACACCATTGCTCCAGGAAGTCAGCTGTCTGAGATGAGGAGGAAATGATCAAGGCTTAATAGGAGCTGATCTCCATTAATCCAAGCAGTATTCTTTAGTCTTGGTTTTCTCATCCAGCAAATAGTTTTTACGTACCTTAATCCCAGGATCACGAAGGTCTGAGTACACTCTGTCCCCTGGGAAAGGGTTCATAACAGAGGTGTCATGGTGGAGGCAGTAGGGAATAAAGGGAGGCAATTCTGGCTTTGAATTTTGTCCCACCTTTGTGTTACACTTCCACCTAGTAGCTTAATTTCTTTGAAATTTTAGTTTCTTCAACTGTAAGTGGGCCTTTCTACCTTACTGGGTTCTGTCAGGATTAAATATATCATATGTAGAAAGACTAGTAGAGTACCCAGCACACAGTAGGTGTTCAGTTCATATTAGTCCCCTTCCTTTCTGCTGCCTCAAACCTCCACCTCTTTCATTCTCTTCTGATAAACACACAATAATGGAAACTGTTTGAAACTGAAATAAGCAAGTTAAGGCCAAATTTCAAAGAAGGTGATACTTCACTAACTCATTGCCAAGGCACACAATAAAAATAGCTTGTGAGAAGTCTAAAGGGATGGGGTTTTGATGTGCTCCTCGAGTTAACCAAAGGGCCATCCAATGTGCTTAGGGTGGGAGCTGATCTGAGAGCCCTTACCTAGTCTCTTTGGACAAGATCTATATTATAGCTCCTATAGATTGAAAATAGGAAGGGGATCAAAATGGGAGAGTACCCCTCAGAAATGAGCCTATGACATACTTAAGAATTAGGGAACCCTGGGTAAACAGCTTGGAGACTTTCCAAACTCTTTCCCAGAGTGGTTTCAAACAGGTATGAAGAGTAGTAATTGACAAAAGAGACTATCCCTAAAGGAGCAGTTCTTTTGGTTCTAGGTAGGCCCTGGGGAATATATTAGCTGATGACAAGGAAAGGAAAAGAACTAGTTGTTAACATTCCCTGGTGCCTCTTAAGGCTAAAGTCTGTGTCCAAAACACCAGCAGAGCAGAAGCAGAACACATGCTCTTTAAAATTAAAGTCAGCCCCAAATAGCAAGGAAAGAGCAGGATGCATGGCTCCTGTTTGTAAACAAAGACCAAGATAAATGCTGGTTGCCAGACCTCAAAGGGAGGTATGACAAACCACTTGTGAGAGAGAAGCCACAGGCCACAGAGTAATCCCTTTGGTCTCCCTGGTGGTCTCCAATAGACCTTTCCAGAGGCATCATGGAAGAGCAGGAAAGCGAAGAGGGCCAGAAAGGGCATCTGCTTAAGCACCCTGCTCACCGGTCTGCACTGTCTTCTGTTGGCTAGCATTCAAGCCACATTCCATGGTCACGCTCATCACAGGCTGTGGTTAAATGCTTTGAAGTCAGACATGTAGGTCTGAACTGCCAGCAGCAAGTAAATGGTTAAGCCTCGGTTTCCTGGTCTGTGTAATGGGAATACCAAGAGTCCCCACTTGATAGGTGGTTGTAAAGAATAAATGAGATCATATATATAAGGCCTTTAGGACACATCCAGTTCTCACAGATGTTATGTGCTATTATTATTATTTTTGTGTTGTTGTAGATTTCATCCTCTACTTCGCTATTTCATGCATGGCAACATTTCTCACCAGAACTGGGAGCCATACAGAGCTAAGGGACCACCAGTGATGTTTTCCATAAACTTAGATGTGTCCACAAACTTAGATGTTTTCCAGAGTGGGGCAATGGCACTATTTATAGCAACTAAGAGAAGATGCAGCCATAGGGAAGAAGTGAAAAGGAAAAGGACGTGCTGGTAATGAAACAACATTTACACCTATCCACCTTGCCTCTGGGTCTGCCTCAAACCAACTGAGGAGTCAGCCTCCACCAGCAGGATGGGGCCCAGGGCTAGCACGCAAGGAGGTTCAGTCACACTTGCTGAGGGTGCAGGTGCTGTTCGCAGCTGATACATAAAGAAGAAGGTCTCCTGAGAGACACCCAAGGGGGGTAAGAGTCCCCACCTCCACCCCACTCCTCAAGCCCACAGGGTTTCGGGGAGAGAGCCTGGCAGACAAGGTACTGCCCCTGTCTTAGAGCCTGCATGGCTCTAGGTCAAACTTCCAGCCAAGGATCAGCACCTCCCTTATCCAGAAAACTCAGGAATCACAAACAGGACATAAATCTAATAGTAGTGCACTACTATTCCTTGGCCTCAAAGAGCTGGATTTGAAGGAAGATTGGGAGGTCCTGTTAATTTTCAACAGGGTATCATTTCCAACTGGAAGACGATATATATTTTTCTAACACATCAATACATGAGGAGTTCAGGTAACCAGGTCACCCGAGGAGTCCAGTTAAAGTCATTGTACTGAAAGTTTGTGGTTGTCTCTTGGTTGGTGATACTGATAAGAGGCAGGCAAATTTACTGAAGAAGAAATTGAGCATGACACGTATAGTCCAGAGCCTAGCATAGTGGCCACAGTACACAGAAAGTGCAGATTGCAGAATAAGTGGTTACTGAGGTGGTTTTAAAACAAACCAGTCTGTAACCCAGTACAGGAGAACAGTGTCTCCTCCCTCCCCTCCTCCTTCCCTCCATCTTCCTCCCTTTCCCCTCCCCCCACCTACCAGCAAACAAGAAAAAACCTCAGTATTTGGTCATGTTTTAAAGTAAGGTAATCACACAATTCACAAATATTTTCTCTGAGAATTGATTCTCTGGTTGCTGACACACAAGTTCAGTTTGCTTTTAAAAAATAGACCTAAAAATTCTCATAAAACTCCATTTTGTTCTTTTCCGTATTCCCTTTATTACTTCATTCTATCACACATGCATCGTATTTGACTTCTACCACATTTGGGAACTGGTTATGACAAACTCCATAACAGCTCATCATATTCACTTTATGGTTTTTTTCTCTAGCTTTACTAAGTTATATTCCTTATGAAGAAGTCAATGGCCCCAAAATACATAAAAGTCTTCTTCTGTGGTCCAGAGGGTGAACAAGGAACTGTACTAATGTAACTGATACCTATTCAGTATTTCTCACACTCCTAATAACTTCCTTCCAAACAGCTCATGGTACTGTCTTTCAAGAAGTCAATTGATGAGTTCTTGGAAAACAGAATAAAACAATGCATCAGAGGGGGCCTATCTTCTGGTCAGATCATCATCTGTGTTTTTGGGAATGTTCTTAACAAAGGTGACTGTGTCTCTGGAGCACAGACCTATATAAACATGCACATTACAAGTGAAAATCCAGAGAACACAGATGATGTCAAACTTACCAAAACATGAGTTTCTTTCTGGCACTGACTGCAACGGCTATCACATGGAACAACCCAAGGCACCCCCTGCCTCCAAATGAAATCCTGAGACAGGTTCACCAACAGCAGAACCAGTCCTCTCATTAGTCGAGGGTGATTTACAGATGGAAATCTTATTATTGAAATCCTTTGGTGATTCTACTGTGTCTAATATACTGACATTTAACATTTAACATTGCCTTAAAATACCATTTTATGAAAAACAAAAGGTAAGAACAACCATTCTTTTCCTACCTGCTGATGTAGCCCTCAGAAGCCAGGCTGCTGCTCTTCGAAGGGGGCAGACTCCGGAATTGAATCTTCAGCTCTCTCCCCTGGAACCAGAACCATCAAAGGAAAACTTTCAATTGCTATGAGCAAGCAGATAGTTTGCTTCTAGCCAGTTCTTTCTTATCCCCATGGCTGTGGAATGCCAAAGTGGGGTGCCTAAAAATGGATGGATGTTTGGGGGGAAAGGGATTAAATCTGGGGAAAGGAGAAGAAAGAGTTCCCAAGGCAAGAGTCAGTTCACCCAATACCCTTCCTTCAAGGAGAGGAAAGCCCTCTTTTTCAGCTTTAATTTCTCATAGAAGATCCGCCACTGCATTACTCACAGGTAATTGCTACATTGCCCCTGCACAAACAGCAGACATACTTTTTGGGCCAGCCTCCAGATTCATGATGCATGCCCGCACCTGTCCACAGGGATATCGCTGTGCCTGGGAAAAATGGGAGGGCAACAAGCCCGCCCAGAGGGAGGACCTCATCTAGACTATTAATCAAGTTCTTGGGATAATCTATGCCGCAGATGAAGATCAGAGGCTGGTGTGAGCCCCTCCGTCCACTGGGCATCCACCTCACTCATGGGATCACCTGGTTAGGGCTCGAACTTCTTCTAAGGAGATCAACAGCTATAGTTCGTCAAGCTTTGACTTGTTTCCCCAAAGAAGAGAGGAGTAGCAAGGATTACTACCACAGAAGGAATGTGGTTTTCTTACTCTGGGCAGTTAATGTAGGAGCATCAAAGATGATAGATGTGCAATTACAGTTCCTTTAAGTTTAATATCGTGAAATGCAGTGTTTTTAAGAAGGCATTTAAATGATAATCAAGTGTTATAGAAGCTTCACATTTGATTCAGTCCCGGTTTTCAAGAAGGGAGAGGTGACTCAGTATGGAGGACAGAGCAGAAAGGCAGAAATTGGAAAATCTTGGCTCTGCTGTTTATTATTGTGCCCTTGGACAGATCACTTAACCTGGTTTCCAAAGAAGTCAAATGAGAAGATTGGGCTGGAAGATCCGCCCAATAATAGAATACCACCTCTCACTTTCACATCTATTTCACCTTGTTCTTACATCCACTCTTCTGTTCTTCTTTGGGAAGTCACTCTTTCCTCTCTGCTAGTCTGGGTGAGGTTACATCACCCCAGGCTTCTTTAGAAGTGAGCATGCACTCATGGATTGGAAGAACAAATATTGTGAAAATGTCTATACTACCCAAAGCAATCTACACATTCAATGCAATTCCTATCAAAATAACACCAGCATTCTTCACAGAGCTGGAATGAACAATTCTAAAATTTGTATGGAACCAGAAAAGGTCCTGAATAGCCCAAGTAATGTTGAAAAAGAAAACCAAAGCTGGGGGTATTACAATTCCAGACTTCAAACTGTATTACAAAGCTGTACTCATCAGTACAGAATGGTACTGGCACAATAACAGACACAAAAATCAGTGGGACAGAATAGAGAACCTAGAAATGGACCCTCAACTCTTTGGTCAACTAATCTTCAACAAAGCAGGAAAGAATATCCAATGGAAAAAAGACTCTCTTCCACAAATGGTTTTGGGAAAATTGGACAGCAACATGCAGAAGAATGAAATTGGACCGATTTCTTACACTACACACAAAAATAAGTTCAAAATGGATGGAAGGCCTACATGTGATACAGGAATCCAACAAAATCCTAGAGGAGAACATAGGCAGTAACCTCTTTGACCTCAGCTGCAGCAACTTTTTACTAGACATGTCTCCAGAGGCAAGGGAAACAAAAGCAAAAATGAATTATTGGTACTTTATCAAGATAAAAAGCTTCTGCACTGTAAAAGAAACAATCAAGAAAACTAAAAGGCAACCTATGGAATGGAAGAAGATATGTCCAAATGACATATCAGATGAAGGGCTAGTATATAAAAGCTATAAAGAACTTATCAAATTCAACACCCAAAAAACAAATAATCCAGTCAAGAAATACACGGAAGACATGAACAGACATTTTCCCAAAGACTATAAATGGCTAACAGACACATGAAAAAATGCTCAACATCACTAGCCATCAGGGAAATACAAATCAAAACCACAATGAGATACCTCCTCACACTGGTCAGAATGACTAAAATTAACAACATAGGAAACAACAGATGTTGGTGAGGATGTGGAGAAAGGGGAACCTTCTTACACTGTTGGTGGGAATGCAAACTGGTGTAGCCACTCTGGGAAACAGTATGGAAGTTCCTCAAAAAGTTAAAAATAGAGCTACCCTATGATCTAATAATTACACTACTAGGTATTTATCCAAAGAAAACAAAAATAGTGATTCAAGGGGCGCAAGAACCCCAATATTCATAACAACGATGTCCACAATAGCCAAAATGTGGAAAGAGCCAAGATGTCCATTGACTGATGAATGGATAAAGAAGATGTGTTATATTGGAATATTATTCAGCTATCAAAAAGAATGAAATCTTGCCATTTGCAATGACATGGATGGAATAGAGTGTGTTATGATAAGTGAAATGTCAGATAAAGACAAATACCATATGACTTCACTCATATGTGGAATTTAAGAAACAAAACAGATGAACATAGGGGAAGGGAAGATAAAATAAAATAAGATAAAAACAGTGAGGGAGGCAAGCCATAAGAAACTCTTAACTATAGGGAACAAACTGAGGGTTGCGGGGTGGGGGTGGGGGAATGGAGTAATTGGGTGATAGGCATTCAGGATGGCACTTGATGTAATGAGCACTGGGTGTTATATGCAACTGATGAATCACTTTTCTACCTCTGAAACTGATAACATACTATATGTTAACTAAATTGAATTTGAATAAAATCTAAAAAAAAAGTAATGGTCACATGACCAAGTCAAGCCAATCAGAGTCATTGATAGATAGATTCAGAGATAGGTTTGTGGCCAAAGAGGGTCTTCCCTGGAACTTCTGCAGGGAAGAGGAGTTCTCCTCTTGTGGCTGCACATCTGGCAGAATGAGCCTCTGGCAGCCATTCTAGGGAAAGAGGGACCACCTGAAGATAAAGCCACTACTATAGAGGAAAGCAGAGCTGAGAGATGGCAAGGGACCAATTCCTGAGAATGTCATTTGAAGACTTGGATTCAGCTTTGATTGACACCATCATTTTCCTTGGATTTTCTTAAAAATTTCTTTTAATTCCTCAAGCCTGTTTCAGTTGTTTCTGATGCCTGCCACTTTTGAAAGTGAAAAAGTTGAAAAAAACATTTCAGCTAATGTGAATCCCTTCCAACCGTCCTCCTATATCTAACACTACTACTTTTTAACATTCATATCTATAATGATCTGGGTAGCATGGGAATGCATAAGGCCAATGAATCAGTTTCCTTTTGATGCACTCTTACAAATTTTTTCAAGGTTAAATCTGCAGAGCACAGACATGTAGAAGTAAGGCAAACTCTGGTGAAGATTATTAAACTCTTTACCCTTCTCTCAGAATACAGTTCTTGGTTAAAAAAGCAAATTCAAATAATGCACAAAGGTGAAATGTACAAAGTGAAAATCCCCACAATTTTACCTTCCAGAAGTAGCCACGGACAACATTTCAGTGCCTTGCTATTCAAAACGTGACCCCAAACCAGCACCTTGGCCTGAAACTGGTTAGAAATGCAGAACCTCAAGCTTCAATCCTGTCCTGCGTTTTAACAAAGGCCCTCAAGAAATAGGCATGCACACTAAAGTCTGCAGACTTTAGAAGAACCGCTGGCTAAGGTAGAGCCCTTCAGAGATTGCTTTCATATAGTCGCTGGTATTTTTTGGTACATATAATTTGTTGGCTTTTTGTTTCACTGATCTTGTAAAGAAAAGGTATACATGAACACAATGACTCAAAAACAATATCGTCAGAGTTCTTTACAAAACCTAAGCAATTCATTTACCGGGATGATGTGCAAACCTTAAAGGTGTTACAAACCCATACTAGAGTGTCCCGAGAGACATTATATACAGCAGCAAACTCTCCCAGGACATAGCAGTAGTCCTGCAACTTGGGCAAGCATCAGAATTATGTGGAAGTCATGCTACCAGCTGCACACCCAGAGTTTCCAATCCAGTAGGGCAGGGGTGCAGCCTAAGAATGGGCATTGCTGACAGGTTCCTGGGTAATGTTGATGTTGCTGGTCCCCAAACAACATTTCACCATACTGCAAAATAAAACAGTTTTATAGTACATACACATACAACGTACACTGTTCACTGAATACTGAATATGTACATATCTGGGACATCTTTCCATGCCATCCTCGTAGCATTACATCATTCTTTTTAAGGACTGCAAGGTCAAGATTTGGGGCTTCTATGACAATATTTATTAAGTGACAAAAAAGGGAATCACTGGCATCTTCAACATGAGGATAAGCATCCCGGCCACCAGATTACCACTTTCAGACTGTGTTTCTGTCTCTAGATGAGCAAAGCTCTGGAATGACCAGGAAAGTTGTTAGCATTATGCAAGTGTCACTGAAGGTACAAGGAGACAATCTAGTTTCTTCCCAAGTTACTCTAGTCTTCTTCTTTTCTTCCCCTATACCCACAGTGCCAGATACGGTGCCAGGCAAACAGTGAGGACTTCATAAATGCTGCAGAGTCAGTGAATGAAAGCTCTGATGCCTCAAAGGCACACAGCAATTCCACATGGGAATCCCTGGTGGTGAGCTGTACCATTCTGCACACTGCTAATGCTTCGTGGCCCGGTACTTCCTGAGTCCATTCAAATTCCCAGAAAGAAAGTCATCCTGCTTGCAGATATGCCTGATATGCCTGGAAATTCAAGGAGGTGGTGCAGCAAAAATCAGAGCTGGAATTTTGAGGCGATTCCTGAGAAGCATACTGATAAACTTCTCAGCACTTGGCCAGAGGTGATTTCCAGATGTCTCCCATTGTTACAGTGCTCTAGGCTCTGACATTTCTCCTTGGAGAAAGTTAACCTATTGAAGGTTCTTCCCTTAGTTAGGAAAATATAGCTATATAAATAAAATATGAAGATATTATATATATAAACATGCTTCAGTGGAACACTCGTATTATGTTTGATGTCTGGGATATAGATATCTGGAATATGGAGAAGAAAGATGCATACCATGAAGGTATCTAGTATGAGAGACAAGAAAATCCTTGGATTAAACCAACTGTGTATATAGAGGAGGAGGATCAAGTGTGTACAGAAGACGGGTATGCCTGACCCTGCTTGAGAATCATCAGGGATGGCTTTAAAAGTAATAATGGGGCTGGAGATGAGTCTGCAAGGATAAACAGACACAAGCCAGGCGAGCTTGACAGAGCACGTTGTGCCACAGAGCAGAGGTGAGAAGGAGCAAGGTGAGCTCAGGAAACAGCAAGGTGTTTAACCCCACTGAGCCACCCAGGCGCCCAACAGCAAGGTGTTTAGTGTGACTGGAGTGAAGCACACGTTTGAGGACCTAAGAGAGGGGGTAAGTGGAGGTCAGCTGAGAGATCAGATGCAGTCACTGGAGGACTGTTAGCAGGGATATGAGTAGACCTGATTTGTGTTTCTAAAGGCTCAGGAGGCCTCATGGAGATGGGAACAGGGGGACAGGATCAGAGCCAGGGGGCCTAGCTCTGAGGCTCATACAGAGTCTCAGGCAGCAGTGTGGGAGCTGGTGCTGGCTATGAAAGACCAAGTATGGGAAGAGATTCAACGGAGACTTCCGAAAAAGAATGCATGGGCCTTGAAGACTGGTTGGAATGGGTTTGGTGGGAGGTAACGAGGAGGGCAAGGAATGAGTCCAAGGAGATGACCAGATTTATGGTTAAGGTAGAGAGCCAACAGGGACTAAGTATTTTGAACACGATTGAGTTAGGGGGTGAGAATGGGTTGGGGGATATAAGGCAGCACTGTTCCCCAAACAAGCATGTACCAGATCTAGGGTTTGTCTTACCAAGAAAGCATACATCTCCTCATTAGTGCACAATTTAAAGGTTCCCTGCAGTGGGGTGAATAATGTCTCCCCAAAATTAATGTCTACTCAGGACTTCAGAAATAATCTTATCTGGAAATAAGGTCTTGCAGATACAGTTAAGATGAGGTCATATTGGATTAGAGTGAACTCTAAATCCAATGAGTGGTATCCTTTTAAGAAAGAAGAGAGGACACAAAGAGACACAGAGAAGAAACCCATATGAAGACATCTACATAGATTGGAGTGATGTGGCTACCAGCAAAGGAATGCAAAATTGCTAGGAGCTACCAGAAGCTAGGAAGGGGCAAGGAAGGATTCTTCCCTAGAGCCTTCAGAAAGATCATGGCCCTGCCAACCCACCCTGATTGCAGCCTTCTAAGCCTCCAGATCTGTCAGAGACTAAATTTCTGTTGTTTTGAGCCACAGTTTGTGGCAGCCCTAGAAAACTAATAAAGCCCCCCAAACCCCCTTGGCTTAAATTTTCCTGAAATTGCACTATTATTTCGTTTTCTGGGTGGGTTTTGATTTGTTTGATTGGGAACAACGCTATATCAAACTGGGATCACACACATTTTATGATTCACTCTACTTCATAGCAAAGACCTATGGGATTGGAACAAGGGTTCAGTCAGATCTAAAGAAGGGAGAGATGTTCTTGGGGTAATAAGCCAAGATAGGGTCTCACACAGGGTAAATCTAGAAAGGAGGGGCATTAGGTGCCACTTGACATTCAGTAGGATTCTGGGAAATAGGCAAATGGTTATTATTATCTCCATCATACAGATGAAGAAGCTTAAGTTTATAGACTTTAAGTAATCGTGTGAAGGTTACATAGCTAATAAATGTTGGAGGCAAATGTAGAATCCAGATTTTCTTTGTCCTACTCTTGGGATTTTCCATGGGACCATGAAGCCACTACCATGTTGTCTCTAGGGAATCATCTTGGACTAAAACAAGAAAGAAAGAAAAGAAAGAAAGGAAGGAGGGAGGGAGGGAGAGATGGGAAGAAACAAAGATCAGTTATTGTCACAAAGGTGTTCTACACAAGTAAATTTCCTATACAATTAAAAGTATGCCTCTAAATACCAGTTTCTTTATTTTAATCATTTCACATTTCACATAAAGTCTTTTCTGCCTTAGGAAATAAATTATACTAAAATGCTTTAATCTCCTCCCATGGTATGGCCATTAATCATTGCTAATACCTTTGTTATAGTGTCTTGATTTTTCAAAAGAAATGGGCAGAAAAGTGCAGGCACAGATCGAGGCAGAGTATTTGGTGGCCCACACAAATCCGGTCACCACACTATCCATCAAGAGAAGAATCATGCAGATAAGGGATCAAAGCTTTCATTTACTGAGTGGTAAATACATGCCAGGAAATATGCTAAGTGCTTTCATACGTGTTCTCATGCAATCTTCCAACTTCCCTGTGATGATTTTTTTTTTTTAAAGGGAGTGAAAGGGGGGAAGGGGCAGAAGGAGAGGGAGAGAGAGAATCTTAATCAAGTTCCATGTGCAGCCCGCAGTTTGACGCGGGACTCAATCTCACAACTTTGACATCATGACCTGAGGTGAAATCAAGAGTCAGTCGCCCCGTGATATGACAATTTTTAATGCCCACATTATAGGTGAGGAATCTATGGCTTCGAGACCTTTGAGGCCTTCTAGCACATGTCCTTACTCTAGAAACTCGAGAACACAGATTGATGATGAGCACCTACATGAAATACACACTCGGTGACTGAGAATCGAGTTAATAAACATCCATGTTTAAATCCAAGAGTCAAGCCAGAGTCTTTCTGTGAGAACTCAAGGAAAATATTGTGTCCTCAACCACATGGAATGCTCTCAAGTTTCTCAGCTCAAATCTCTAAAAAATAAGGAAGGTATAACCTTCAAACCTGCCTTGGCTAATCTAAATCTCATGTCAGCTCTGCAAATAAACTTTTAATGCGAGTGAGCTGTGATGCAGAGGAAAGGCCCTGAAGGCATCCTTCATCTTCTGGAAGCTGCTGGCTGGTAAGAGGCACCCTAAGATTCATGGTCTCAGGCATCTTAAAAGCCTACCATTCACTGATGCTCGAAAACTTGGTTCCACTGTGTTCTTCCAAGGACCACCCAGGGTATAAACTAATCCTCAGTTTCTCCTCTTTGAGGACAGAAGCATCATGGGATAAACACAGGCCCAGAAAGCCTCTCACAGAGGAAGCCACTACCACAGCCTCTCATTGCACAGAGGATCACTGTATCTGACTAATGTCAGTCAAAAACTCTCCCTCATTAGCTGCATTTCTAAGTTCCCAAATTACTCTGCTAAGTAGTGAACACTGCACTTGGGTAAAAAGGGGATATGAGAAACTGGTACCCATCATCCATTCTACTTTCTTTCTATTATAGAGAGGTTAGAAAACTAAGAACTACTTCCCCAGGATCCTTGCAGTCAGAATTTGGTTTGCATATCAAGCCTCCCAATCAGATGCACGTGTAGCAGGTTTGGAAAACGGATGTGAGGGAGGGATTCTTTCCCCTGCTGCCTCTACTGTTGCTTTTGGAAATAGGTGTGTGGAGGCAGGAACTTTTCTGCAGCAGTGTCCCAGCAGCGTCCAGTCTCCAGATGTGTAACTGCTGAGTGGAGTTTTCCTGATAGTTTCCCTGCAGCTCAGAGGATATGTTCTTGAAGTCAACAGTTCAATCAGTGAACTCCTAATTCACACCCCATTCCGGACTGCAGCAGAAGGAGGCAGAGGGGCTCCTCCTGGCAGGTGGGATTTGTAGTTTATTCTGGGAGTCATCCTGGACTTCCAGCCTAGCAGCCCCTCTTCCAGTCTCTCCAGTAACGTTGAGATCTTCACAAAGGCATCCTGTCTATGGATAGTTGTGAGCTGTTCTTCCCAGGAGGGGGGACTGAAATCAGGAACCATGTAGTTTGCCGTCTTGATGTTATCATTCTCTACACATTTACCAGGTAACTCGGGCACCGTGACTTCTCATGTTTTATTCACAATCCTTAGGAGGTCAGGTTTGACTCTTCCAAGAATTTTGAATATGTTCAATTCCCTGTATTACATTTCTTTCTGCTTAAGAAAGCTAAGTGGATTGTTTCCCATGACTGAAACCTGACAGAAGCTCTAACTCAAACACAAGTCCTGAGCTTTCCTGGATTGTTCCTAAAATTGTTTGGAGCCTCATTAAAGCAGGGCTGATGCTGTTGTTTTTTATTTACCTCTTAGCTTAGGCCATCATTTTGGGATTTTGTGTTAAAAATAAAGTTAGAATTTTTTAACAAAAATGTTTACTCTTTCCATATATTTAACAAAGATTTTTTTTAAAATGTCTTCTACAGGGCACCTGGGTGGCTCAGTGGGTTAAAGCCTCTGCTTTCAGCTCAGGTCATGATCGCAGCCTCCTGGGATCGAGGCCCGCGTCGGGCTCTCTGCTCAGCAGGGAGCCTGCTTCCTCCTCTCCCTGTCTCTCTGCCTACTTGTAATCTCTCTCTCTGTGTCAAATAAAGAAATAAAATCTTAAAAAAAATTAAAAAAAAAATAAATGTCTTCTACATTAGAGGCCCGGTGCTAGATACCCAAATGTTAAGACAACGTGGCATAATGGAAATAGCGCACCCTCCTTACAAGTAGTTGATTTCTGGTTTTGTCCTTTGTTTGTGTACTATTTGTCCTCCTTGGTTTGAATGTTAAGTATCATGTGAGCAGGGAGCCCTGCTATCTTATATAACTACATCCTCTGTCCTTCAGAACAGTGTCTAATGAATTAAAAATATACAATAAGTATTTGTTGATAGAATGAATGAAACTTGCAATCAAAAATCCCTGAAGATAATGGTTTGAAAAAAAATATTTATAAAACCAGTTACTGGTAATAATAGTAGTATTCCAGTGTGTAACTAACCTAAATATATTTAGCTTTCAAAAAAAATTTGTTTAACCAGAACAGGAGGCAACATCACTAGGTTCATTAAAAATCAACAGACAGATACAGTATGTCTCTTCAAAGTTCCTCCCTCAACTCTACCTCCCTGGTCACCAGATATAGTTGTACTATGCTTATTTCTGTTCTTTGGACAGATTCTCCCACTTTGTAAGAATTTTTGCGGCATTCCTGAAGTTTACTAATTCCTAGTGATTCTCAATGAGCAGAGACAGAGGGAGTAAAAGACATAACTCCAACTCCCTGGTAAAGACAGGACCTGAGAACACCTACAGAGAACTTGCAGCCTGTTCTGCTGCACTTCAAACTTTGTTCTAGAAGCATGAAATGAGAAGCCTCTTCACTAGCCCAGGAGGGAGTACATGGCCCGCAGCCAAATGAGGGTGTGGGCTTCTGTAGGCTCCAGGACTCCATGTGCTGGGGCTGGTTCCAGAAAAAAGAGGCTGCATCCGGCCCATGTACCATGACATAAGCCCCAGCCAACATGTCAGGCAGTCAGCAAATAGCTCTAAGGAACATCTGGATTTGAGTCCAAAGTAGGTAAAGCCAGATAATTCTACTGGAGGCAGCATCTCTTTTATGTCATGAAAAGCACTAACCAAGTTCAGATTGTCATCTTTTGCTAGACATGTTTTTCTTTTCTATACTGAAATGATCCCCATTCTCCAATCCTTTAAAAAATGAAACTTCTAATTCCTTTAAAAAATGGCACGAGCTGAGGTTCCCATCACCATACTGCCTGCCCTCAGGTACACCGAAGGGAAAATGCAATTATAAAGCATGACCTGAAACAAACAAAATACATAATACAAATTAGGACCAGTTCCTGGATAAAAAGGTAGGGGGTGTCAATTCTGCATATGCCCTAATCTCTGCTACTGATTTATTGGGTGAATGGTCCACTCCAGAAAGCATTTGGGGACACCCCCATGCCAGAACACACTCTAATGCTTCCCAGTTTTTGATCAAGTGACTGGGAGTTCTCCTCTGACCGTACATGCTTATTATAATCTGGCCACTTTTCAGGACCTAGGATATAGCTTTTCTGCATGTAAAAGCTACCATAAAAGCAAACTTGTATGACCAGGGAAAACATGATCTAAGGGAGCTCAACCTGAAGTTCAAGTGATATTAATGTGTGAAGTGTCTATATACTTTATACCTCATACTTTTGCAAATAATGAGTACCTAGTATTTTCACTCTTAACTGTCAAGTGCTGTATGTAGAAGAATGTAGTCTACATAGCATTATTTTATTTAAATGCTCATTGTATGAATGATGAATCAAGGAAACACTCTCTGAAACTTAAGATACTGGCCCTAGTAGATACTCCCTGACACCTACCCTCCCTCCACTATTTGCTCTTTACTTTTAGTATCGGATATGGTTTCACAGGAATTGTCTTTAACAATCACACTTTCAACATAACTGGTTGGAGAACCAATTCCTGACAATGGATTATAATGTTTGCATTCACTGGGGTGAAATGAACTGCTGTCATCACCAGTACCCCGCGACCCATCACCATCACCACAACTCCTCCCAGGTAAACATCTCATACTCACTGGACACTGTCCTAAGCACTTAGCTTGTATTATCTCTCATAAGCCTCACAATATCACTGTGAGTTAGATACTATTATTATTCCATTTTATTCCTGGGGAAGCTGTAGCATAGAGAGGCTCAGTAACTCACTCAGAGGCATACAGCTAGACTGGTGGCGTCGGAATTTGCACCTAGGTCCTGGGAAGGGCAACAGATGTCCCAATTTATATATGTAAACACAATGCAATCTTACTCTCAAGCACCACATCCACTAATGAAGGATATACATGTGCAAAATAGATCATTAAAGTCCTGGGTTTTTAAACCAATGGTTACTTCCTAAGTCTTAATTTTCTACACAGTAGGAATACAGATACATAATAGAAGCTCAAAGAACATTGAAGAGGACAGACACCCTCTTCTTCATATTCTTTCCCACTTTATTATAAGTGTTTGTTCTCTATCTGGCCATATACTTATGGTCCTCTAAGTCTCATTTTCAGTGACCTTTTTAGTTATTCAGCCTCATTTGTTCTGTAAACACACATGTAAGTGTCAACCCTGCATCCTGGTGTTGGGCTCAGAAAATGTGGCACCAGATCTCAAAACACAGTCTTCTCTTTCATTGCTCTGCTGTTTTCTCCCAGCTTGTCACTTCTTTCATGGTTCCTTGGCTGTACCCAACTCCCCATTCTGCCAGGTCGCCCTGATTGTGGCTCAACTGAGTACTGTAACAGCCTTCTCTCTGGCTTCCCTGACTTCAGCAGTCCACTCCTTCCAATGATCCTGCCCCCCGCTGCAAGGCTCTTCATCACATTACTCTTTCACTCAAGTTTAGACAATTCATTGTTGAGCATATCACAACCCAAACTCCTTTGTCTGACTTGTAAAGTCTCCATAATTTTACTCCACCCTATCTAGTCAATTTTCTTTCCCACAGAGACCAATACACAACCACTCAACCAGTCAGGCTGTCATCTTAACTGTAGAGGAAGCAACCCACATGTCTCCACAACTACTATCTGCCCACTTCAGATGACCTTTGCATTGCGCAGGTTGCCAACTCACTAGGTTTAACCCATCATTCAAAGGCCCATCTCAAAACTCAATTATTTAAGTAAAATTTCTTCACTGCTGTGGCACGTACTGATCACTTTTTTCTCTTACCTCCTATTACATTTACAGATTAATAATAATATAAATAATAGTAATGATGGGCTAACTTCTATGAGCAGTTCATATGTACCAGGCCCTATTGGGATAAGTAGTTTTATCATTCCTCTTTTTCAGAGGAATAAGCACAGGCACAGGGAAGGCAGTACAACTCAGCTTTACACTTGACATTTGTTACTCAACTCATTTGTGTTACAATGGTCTCCCTAACACATTTCCCACTTCACTGAGAGCAGAGACTGAGATTCATACTTATTCTGTGTCTTCTACACAAGTAGTGGAGTCTTTGTGCTCTGTAAGTTACCATAGGTGTTAGTTGGCCCTTGGTACACATTGATGTTACACATCTTTTAAATTCCTACCCTGCAAGACTTGCACCATGTTTGTACAGTGCACAAATATGTGCTAAAAAAACCTTCCAAGTACAATGATGAATGGTTTTGGACAAATGGCAAACAGTCTACAAATGGCCCTATGTGATTCTCTGCTATCCTTACTATATCCATCCTCTCCATGCTTGAAATGTCTTAAAGATGGGAAACCACAGGGGAGCTGTCAGCAATCAGTGACAAAATTAATTAGAAGTTTTGGAGGATTAGAGGGCAGGGGAAGTTGCTAATTCCATCCTGGCCAAGAACTGGGTCTTCCATTTTTTATTAAAAATTAGGTAGTGGCGAGATTTTCCCAAATAACTAAATATTTGCACCACAATATTATGGATTTTCTCCAGATCTCTTGCAGCACTTTTTTTTTCTTTTAACGACCATAGTTAGTATAGATATATTCAGTAAAGATAAGTATCACAGATGGGTTATGGACATCGGGGAGGGTTTGTGCTATGGTGAGTGCTGTAAAAGGTGTAAGCGTGATGATTCACAGGCCTGTACCCCTGGGGCAAATAATTAAAAAAAAAGATAAGTATCACAGTAAAGATGGGGAAAGATAATGATTTAGACTAGACTTTAGTATTTTTTAAAAGTCACAATTATTTCTTACATTCATCATAGGCATAATACCCAGTTTCTCATTCCCATACCCATTCTATGAAAAACATGACATGTAAAAATTCACAAGATTCCTCTTCTCTCTCACTTTAAATCAAAGCTTCAACAAAGGCCAAAACCATAAAGAAAAAAATTTACTTAAAATTTTTTATATTAGTTCAACTGTATCTCATGAATTTCTGAGGAAACTCTCATAACCAGTAAAGAACATTTTTTAAGCCAACATATCAAATGAGAAAACTTATCTCACCATAGTCAACCTTGTTTTAGCTTACACTGCTGCTCACTTTCACTGATGCCAGCATTTTTCTTCAATTGAAAAAAATTAGATGAGAAGAAAGAAAACCATTTATACATCTTGCCTCTTTATGTAGTTTCTTAAAGCTTCAGCTTATCAGGATTTCCTTCATTGCCAACTGAAGCCAAATACATGGCCCATCTGATCCTATAATAATTTCAGTTTTAGAGATAAGCTGGCTTGAAAAGCATTCTCCCAGAGAAGCTGGTTTTCTGACTAAACCCACTTGGTCAGAGAAAACATCATCTCACATTAAATAATAACATTTTACATTTTCTCCCTAATTATAGAAAAAACACCAGTTCACCACGGAAAACCTGGAATATATTCCTACTTCCTCTTTTATCAGTCTTTGCTCATCTAATTTAAGGTTTTTAGACCTAAGGTTTTTTCAACAATGGGTATTAGCTTTTGTATGCAGTTTTGTAATCATATTCAAAACTTAAAATTTTTTTTAATAATTTCCAATTGCTCACTGCAAGTCATTCTGTACTTTTGTTTGTGTATCCTCATACCAATTTACCTGTTGATCAACTGGACTACAACTTAAAATACATTTTTTTTTTAAGAAGGAGCCATGTGGGATATATTTTCCACTTCCTGGTAAATCTAGAAATGAGTTCCTACAGTGTTTGCACATAAACATCACATCGACGTTCTTGAGACACAATCTTGTCTTCTAGAACAGTCTTTTAGCCTTCAGGGTTGAGAAGTCAGACCCCAGCTGGATGTTTGTTTCATTAATAACCTGTTCATTTCTGTCTAAATGCCTGAAAGTTTCCTTAACCTGGAAACACAAACCTTTTAAAAGATATGTCTCTATTTGGGTCTATTAATTTTAATTTTATCTCAGATCTTTTTCAGCTCAGGAAAGATTTCTTCTGACAGATGCCTGACCTTTGTTTCCAATATTTTGTTCATTTTTCATTGGAAATAAATGTAATTCTTAGATAAGATCTGTGCTTTTTTCTCTCTTCTCTCTCAACACTATCCGTTCCTTATTTTGCCTTCTACTTTACTGGTTTGATTTCTGTAGAGTCTTCTCTATATTTACTCTTTTCAGTACAGGCTTGAATTCCTCTTACACTATGATTTCAACCTTTGCAAATCATCTTTCATCCCAATCTTTCTTCTCCTGATGGCCCCTGATTCCTATCTCATAGTGGTTTTACCTTCTCGCATCTTTTTGAGAATACCAAAAATATTTCTGTTAAAATGTTTTTCTCTTTCCTGGAGAATTTACTTCCAAATATATAATCTTGCTTCAAGTTTTAATGGAAAAGCTTCCTGTCTCTTATCCCACAGTATTCTTTTCTTAAGTCCCCTTTGGGCATCTTTCTCTCTATTCATAGACAGAAAAGAGAACAGTATGTTCCAGTCTAGCACCTGCCAACAGATAGTACTGGTGAAGCGTCTAAATGTTCCCTCATTTTCCTCTTGGGCACAAACAAAGAAGATCTCAGGGGCAAACTGACTCTCATAGTACCTACCTCAGTTTTCAGGCTCTACCAGATATTTAACGATTTCAGTTATCTGGATGGGGCTTCTCCTGCTCTATCTGTTACAATTTCTGACTAGGAAGAAAGAGACCAAGAGGCAATCTGCTGGGTTTTTCTTTTTTGTTTTTTGTTTTTTGAGGGGAGTACATAAAAGATCATATGCCCTCCCAGCATGCATTGTCCCCTGCCTTCTTCTTGCCTCTTCCCTATTATGTATGGTACTTTATATCACACGATTAGACATTCAAGGACACAAAACACTCTGCTTATCTCCATCTACTTCCTTCTTGGCTGTGGTCTGGGAGCCACATCTCTAAATGGATATAGAAAAAAAAAAAGAAATTGATAGGTTGTTTAGGAGGCACAACTCTGGATTTGAATCTGGCTAGCTCAGAAGACGGTTTCTTCCGAGTTGGACCATTTGCTTTCCCAGCCAGTGCAGCTCTAAGGTCCTGAAATAGTCAAGGACAAATGATAGGGGCAAGGTACCTGTGTGTTTTTTCTCTTTCAGCACCAGCTGGGCTTCTCAGGTTCAATGCGTGGGGTGCATGTTTTATAAACCTAAGAATATGCTTCTCAATCCATCCCACTGACAATTACATAGTAGACATTCCCTGTGGACCTCAGTGTGTGGCCTTCCTCCATCTTAGATTTACTATCTATTATCCTTCCTTTTTCCACTTTTTTTGGGTATCATTTTATGGGTATTTTGGTGAAAGGTTTGGGAAGCAGCAGCTCAGATATCACCTGTCTCCTGCTATGATCTGGGAAGTTTGAAATGAAAATTTTAATTACTAGCTAGAATGATACAGGTAGTCTGTAATAGCTTATATATATTAAGTTTTGAATGCAACACAAGGGAAAAACAAAGAGATTTTCTCATGCTACTCATAGATTCATGGGACAGAAAAACCACAAATTATGCTAATAGCACCACCGTGGCTTATATTTTATGTAGAGAAGCAAAGAAAGCTACAAGATTCAGAGTCACCCCACCCCTTCCAGAACTTGGGAATAAGAATATTCTCTGAAAGTAGAAAGCATTATCAACTTAGAATGGGTGAAATCAGCTTCCAGCAAAAGTGACTCCTGAGATTTTAGTGTTCCTTGACTCTACAGCAAGAACAAATAGCTGGTTGCCCAACTGAATCCAGAAAAACAAAGTATTTCAAAGAGTTGGGTTGACCTGTCTGCACCCTCAGGGTATGAAAGTTGTTAACGCAAATCAATTTATAACTAAGTACACTACAAAGTCTCCTGACTGAGGAAATAATGAAAAAATATATAGTCTGCTTGGAATCTAGGGACAGGGGAAGCAAAGAACAGGACATTGTCAGTGAGTCTCTAACACTGCCTAAGAGAAAGAGCTTGTTCTAGCTGGCTGAAACAAGCACTGTCATTCTTTTGGCAAATACATTCTTATATTGGACAGGGGCATTAACATAACTGATAACTTGTATTTCTAAAATCATCTAGCTCCTTTACTCGGAGCCAGTGAGCAAGCTCTCACTTTCCACATAAGGTTTTCCCTCGTTTTAGGAAAAATATGGGCAGGAAGAAGAATGTGGCTCTAATGCTAAATGGATAACAGAACCTATTTTTCCTGGAGTTCAGTGCTAACATCCCTGACTCTAACCTCTCTGATATGGTGAAACAACCCATGCTATGAAAAAAAAAATACCACATGATTTTTTTTGGCCTATCTTATACCCAAATGCCTTCTATGATCCCTCACTTCCATCAAATTTAATTCCAAACTTTTGAATATGACACTCAAGACCCTTTCCAAATTTATCCTCCACCATTCCCAACACAGGCTACTTTCCAATCTGGCCCATCTTGATGCCTTCCCAAATGCCCACATTCATTCCCTTCTCCCTGCCTTTGATCACACTTTCGTTACTTAGAATTTCCTCTCTTCCTTTCCATAAACTAAAATCTCCTTAGTTCAGGGTAAGTTCAAGTCCACCCATCTCCATGAAAACCTTTCCAGCTATACCCAACTGCTGATTTCTGCATAACAGCTGTACTGTGTAACATTCTCAGGCCTAACTCTTCCCTGCCAGGCCTAAATTGCCAATTGAAGATTCCTCTCCACTTTGTCACTACTCCATTTTCTTCTGTGTTATCTAAGCTTAATGAAATTTCATTATGTAGTATTTAACTGTTTGTGTATATGTCGAGTCTCTCAAATTTCTAAGGGCAGAGAAATTTCTGAACTCCCCTCTCTATCCTCGCTCTGATCCTCACAGGGATGATAACAAGTAAGCATCCCAGCATTTACCTGAATTGAAATAAAATGTAAATCAGTCCACACAGACCTGAATGTGGACAACTGTGTGACTCTTTGCATCAAAATGGTGAATACTGTAGGTCTTTCCTGTGTGAGACCAAATGGTACAGTGATTAAGAACATGGGTTCTGGGTTCTGAGAAACCTGGACTCTCATCTCTGCTTGGCTATTTTTCTCTGTAAATTTAGGGCAAGTTTCTTAGAGTTTCTAAGCCAGGATTTTCTCACCTGTAAAACGAATTCATGGGATTTTGATTAAATGAGATGAGGTGGAGATTAAATGAGATCATGTAAGTGACATGTTTAGCATAGTGCTTCACACATAGAAGGTGCTGAGCAAATGTTAACTCTGATTAGTAAGAAGAGTTCCAAGGGACACCTTCATCTGCATCATTCCCTTGAGAACTCTGGACAGCTTGGAGACATGAGAAATTGTATTGCACAAGATCTTAAGGCTTATTGGGATAAAAAAGTAATGAAAGCATCAAAATTAGCTCCAAGACTATGAGTATCAATCTTTAGTAATGAGTGGGAGACAAAGATGCTCCTGTCTCAGATGTGGGTAGTTGGGAGCAAGAGGAAGGGATAAAGCGGTGGGTAGGAGTACTGTTCCAGAAAGCCAGAAAACTCTGAGATAGGGCCGAAAGCCTGGGCCCTAACCTGGGGCATCGGTCCAGAGTCAGCAAGGAAGATGCTTGGGACACTACAGATAGTGTCTTCAAGTGAAATGAGTACTGGTTCCAACCTGTTCAAATATCCTCAGCTGAAGGTGTGTAAAACAGGAAGAACAAGACTACCTCTGGAAGCATGAAGGGTGCGCTCACTTAACCAATCTAGGTGGTCAGAAGCTCTGATCACTGGAGAAACAGTCTGTCAGGTTCTGAGGCAGCTGGTGCAGCTAAGGAGCTACAGTGGTGGTGGCCTCAGGAGGTTAGAGTTGGAAATAGCAGCAGAAACCCATCCCTGGCTGGATAAAGATGGCCGTACCCTGAGAGCCTTTTAAAATGAGATGGGCTATGACTTCAAACCAAAGGAAAACTGAGAAGTGGCTGAGAGCCAGCCACATGGGAGTGTGAGGTAAGGCCAAGTCCTAATTGTCCCTCATGGGATGGCCCCAGAAGACCCTGGCTGTGAACAATTATCCAAGGGGTGGGGAAAGGAAGCAGCAGCAGGCCTGGCGGGGCCATAATCCCAGGCCCTCACATCTTCCCAGTGCTTTCACTGCTGGCCTAGGTACCCTCGTTTGGATGCCCTCCAAAATAATTTAACTCATTATACCTAATTTAAAAATTATTTCCCCAAATGCTTAAGGGTATTAACTAATAAGTGGTCTAAGGGTAACCATTAGGTCTTATCACATGTAGGGGCAAATGTTCTCCTCGAGAAGCATACAGTACATTATTCTTAATTGAATCTGGTAAGAGAATTCTCGCACAACCTGGGGATTAACTTGCTAAAGTGGTTAAACAAAGACTCCTGGCGCCTCAGTGCTTGAGGACTAAGAACATTTCAAAGATTTACATGACTCAAATCAAATCAGAAACCTGGGTGAGGGGAAGAGGGCGGCTTCAAATTCTTGGCAGGACTACTTCAGCTATGAGTCTAATTTCAGGTGAACTGGGGACAAGGCTCAGGAACTCTGTAATTGCCCAAAACTAGAAATGTCCAGATATCCACCAACATTGTGAATGGGTAAACAAATTGTGGATATCCATATAATGTAACACTACCCAATCTTTTACCCAAGGGAAAAGAACTATCAATACATGCAGCAGCATCAATGATTCTAAAATCATCATGTTGAGTAAAAGAAGCCAGACCCCCCAGGACGTCATTTACTTAGAATTCTAGAAAGTGAAAGTTAACTTATAGTTTCAGTTAAAAAAAATCATGGTTGCCTGGAGATGGACATAGAAGGAAAATGGGATTACAAAGAGGTATGAGGATGGAATGGGACAAGTTATTCACAAATGACACTACAGACAAAGGGCTGATATCCAAGATCTATAAAGAACTTCTCAAACTCAACACCCAAAAAACAGATAATCAAGTCAAAAAATGGCAGAAGATATGAACGGAGACTTCTTCAAAGAAGACAAACAGATGGCTAACAGACACATGAAAGAATGTTCATCATCATTAGCCATCAGGGAAATTAAAATCAAAACCACATTGAGATACCACTTTACCCCAGTTAGAATGGCAAAAATTAACAAGGCAAGAAACAATGAATGTTGGAGAAGATGTGGAAAGGGGAACCCTCTTACACTGTTGGTGGGAAAGCAAGTTGGTGCAGCCACTTTGGAAAACAGTGTGGAGATTCCTCAAAAAATTAAAAATAGAGCTACCCTATGACCTGGAAATTGCACTACAGGGTATTTACACCAAAGATACAGATGTAGTGAAAAGAAGGGCCACATGCACCCCAGTGTTCATAGCAGCAATGTTCACAATAGCCAAATTGTGGAAAGAGCCAAGATGTTCTTCAACAGACAAATGGATAAAGAACATGTGGTCCGTATATACAATGGAATATTACTCAGCCATCAGAAAGGATGAATATCCAACTTTTGCATCAACATGGATGGGACTGGAGGAGATTATGCTGAGTGAAAGAAGTCAAGCAGAGAAAATTAATTATCATATGGTTTCACTTACTTGTGGAACATAAGGAATAAAATGGAGGACATTAGGAAAAGGAAGGGAAAAGTGAAGGGGGGGAAATTAGAGGGAGAGATGAACCATGAAAGACTGTGGACTCCAAGAAACAAACTGAGGGTTTTAGAGGGGAGGGGGGTGGGAGGATAGTTTGGCCCCGTGACGGGTATTAAGGAGGGCACGGATTGCATGGAGCACTGGGTGTTACACGTGAACAATGAATCTTGGAACACTAACCTCAAAAACTAATGATGTACTCTATGGTGGCTAACAAAGCACAATTTAAAAAAAGTGGAGGGTGTGAGGAAATTTTGGGGAATGACAGAAACATACATTTTCATGGTCATCACAACAGTTTTGTGTCTGCATACAAATGTCAAAACTAAGCAAATGGTACATTTTAATATGTGCAGTTTATAGTTAATTAGTTATAGTTCAATATATTTAAAACGACAAAAACAAAACCAGAAACAACCATTCCTGTGGGTCAAAAAGTAAAAATAGTATTTTTTTCTTTTTTACCTTCTGACTCAAAATCTGCATTACTTTTCTAAAAATGTTAATTAAAATTTTCTTCCTATTTTTCATATGTTCCTTAATATTTTCTCCTTTGCTTCAGGTTTTTTGTTTGTTTTCTTTTCTTTTTTGATACTGAGTAATTCTTTTAATTTCTGGTGGTTCTTTGTTGATTGGAAGTTTTGCCTATGCGGCAGGGAATGAGTCAGATATCACAGGTAGCTTTCATCATTGGGTGATCTAGCAGAGATCGAGCTTTTTTTGTTGGAGGATTCCTAAATTTGTTTCTGCAGGCCATGTCCCTTGAGCTTCTCCGTTTCCCTAGAGAGGAATCCTTCAACTTCCTGCTTTAGGTGTGTAAGCCTGGCTGCCAGCATTCTGTGGCCATGCTGGATAGGAGACCTTATCATTCAGTATGCAGCTCTTCCTGCCTGTTTATAGACCTGCTACCTCACTACCACCCTATGTTCTAACTGAAGTCCCTAAGTCCTGAGCCCCTTGGATTGCACCCCTTGAGGTAGGATCCCTGCCTTTGGCTGTGATTGGGAAGGCCAGTTGCAAGGCAAAGGAACAGGGTAGTTTTTGCTAACCTAGTTCACCCATTTTCAGCTCTACCTTCATCCCTGCTGACAGAAAAACTGGACTCTTAAATTCTCCAGTCTTCCTGAGGTTCTCCAGCACAAATTACCTGGCTTTCAGCACACATTCCACTTTCTCTGTTCAAAGTTAGCTACCACTTCATCTGTTTTCTGTCTTCCCAAAATTTATCTTCTCATTGGCTATTGTCTGTTCTGGGTTCACAGAGACTTTATTCTATTATAGCAAGTAAAGTTGAGGTTTTAGTCAGAGCAGAGACAAATACGGGTATAACCGTTCTCTGTGAAAACCTTGGGAAGAAAATGAAGACTGTGTTTTAATAACGAAATATAAAAGGTTATTGTGGGCAACCAATTTGTGTATTTTCCGTGAAGGCCTGCAATGTGCCCAGCAGAGTGTTGGGTGTTGGAAGCCCAGAAGCCCATCTTTAAGCATCGGGGCTCATTTTTAAGAGTTTTACGTTTTAAAACTTTTTAAGTTTTAAGGCCATTTTTAAGAGTTGCTGGCACTGTCAACACCACGTCTTGTTTCAGTGTTTCCCTAGAGCCTCCCAGGACCTTTCCTGTGGATTCATTCTGGACATTTATTTTTAATGTGGAAACAGCATGGCCTTTAGAGGCAGAAGAAACAAATAGTTTCAGTCAAGAAAGTAGTGTTCTTTAGTAAATAGCTAACAGAATGGAATTGAGAAAATTCATGAAGAAAAGAACTAGCTGAAATGCAGGAGAAAGTCGCCATTTTCATGTTTCCAATTTGCCCCAAACTAAGGAATCCTGGAAGCAGTGCGTAGCTGCAATAGATATATACATGTCAAATATTAATTTTATTTCTATAACACTCTAGCAAGGTAGGTAAGTACTACCATATTTTATGGACAAAGAAATGAAGCCACCAAGTGACTAAGCTACTTGCCCAATGTCACTAACAAGTTACGGCACAGATAGGACTGGAACTCTTGGCCTCTGGGTTTTTAGTTTGTTTCTTCTTCTATGAGTCATCCTTTACATTTTTTTAAAAGAGACTTGACTTATTGGTCCTCACAGTTCCATTTCAAAAGAAGATTACACTGATAGACCAAATGCAGAATGGCCCGAGACCAAGCTTTTCCTCATCTGTGGGCACATTGTTCTGATGAAGCAATTCAGAAAACATACACGCTGATAACTAGCAGTAACCCTCACTCTCAAATACCAGGAATCAGGTAGGTGGGGTCCATCTGGTCTCAATGAACAATTGCCACACAGAAGCCCAGGAGAAGGGGAAAGCCCCAGCCCTAAAGCCCCAGACTCAGGAAGGTTCCACCTCCTCCAAGAGCCAGTTCAAGCAGGAACATGACCAAGGAAGACCATACTGAAGGAAGAACTGCTGAGTGAGATAATCCACACCCCTATCATTCTTGTCACTTACAAGGCTCCTACCCAAACATTAGCTCATTTGCACTCACAACCACCTTATGAGGCAGGTATTAACATCATTCCACCTACAAAAGAGACGAGGACCCTGAGGTTCAGTGACATCACATGACTGTTTGGATCACACAGCTAATGAACGGCATAGCCGGGCCCAGAGTCCAAGTCACCTGAACCCATATCCTATGCTCTTCTCCAACATTCCACAGGAAAGAGTCTGTCACAAGGGTTCCATTGCTTTGAGATCTTTCTTTACTCCCACCCTTCCTTCCTCCCTCCCTTCCTACCTTCCTTCCTTTGTAACAGAATTTCTTCCCATGAATTTTATCATAAGAATAGGAACAACTAACATTTACTGAGTGCCTGTTGTGTTCATCAGCTGTGTGTGGTGGATACCTTACATGGAGTTTCTCTTTCCTGTTATTATCTCCAATACATAGATGAAAAAGCTGAGGCATCAAGAGGGGAGCAACTCAAACTACATCACCAGCTACTAAAATGTAGTCAAGGATTTAAACCCAGGCAGTCTGACTTCAGAGTCAACACTTCAACTCATTACCACCTTGTTTTCCTTTAATGTAAAACGAGAGAAAAAAAAAGAAAAAAGAAAAAAGAAAAGCTTGATTCCTACATTGACCAGAAAACTGGTGGTAGGCAGTTTTTAGGAAAACATGATTCTCACACGTTGGGGACCTCGTCAATATTATGGGTGAGCCCTCTCTGAGCTAAGTCTGGTTTTTGTTTTTTAAGACAAATCAGCAAAAAAAAAAAATCATTTGTGGTTCCTTTTATTTTACATCCAGTACCATACCAAATGGCATGCAGATATGATCCACACCGGTTTCAGCCCTTGACTGATGAGATTTCTTCATCATATCAAATATCTTAACAGCTCTGGTCTCTGTTATTGGGGATAAGAACACAAAGTAGCTTTTAAGCTAAACACTATGGACACAATTGGCAAAAGATTTTAGAGATGGGAAGTTTTTTGACACTGTTCATTATGTCCTCTGGGAAGAAATAGAGGAGTAGCAGTATCTAATCATAATTCCACTGTCTCAAAACAGGCCGGTTCGATGGTCAGATACCTTGCTATATTCTGAGAGTAAAAATAAAACGGTAAGCAATTCTAAATCCTGGACCAAGAAATTTCCCACAGAAATTCTTTAAACAATACCTGTCCCAATTGTTGAAACAGGTGTGCTTTATCTTTCTGGGAAAGGTATTCATAGATCTTGTGTGGCTTAACTTAAATACACATGTTTGTTGTCAAAATTTGCTAATCCTGTTGGTTTCCCATGGTGGGGAGAATCATTATATAGCATCGGGGGACTTTGGGTCTATCAAAAGGAAATTTGATCAAGGGGTTCCACTAGCTTTCACACAACTGTGTGGGGAAGAACTTGTTTCCTCCCCATTTATCATGAACGAATACTTCCATTGTAAATAATAATAATAATGAAGTACTAGAAAAATATAGAGTGAAAAAGTAGCATATAATATATGCACCCACATTTTTAAACATAAAATCATTTTATCATAGTGCCATAAAGGTTTTTAAATGTTTCATTCTCAATTTCTATACTCATCACAGACTACTAATCAACACCTCTAGGACCTACACCAGTCAGAGGACTATACTTTGAATAGCATCAGTTTAGAACATGTGAGAGAAACATACTGACTAGGGCACCTGGGTGGCACAGTCAGTTAAGTGTCCAACTCTTGGTTTCAGCTCAGGTCCTGATCTCGGCGTCATGAGATTGAGCTCTGCACTCATTGCTAGAGATTCTCTCTCCCTCTCCCTCTGCCCCTCCCACTGTGCTCACTTGCTGTCTCTAAAATGAATAAATAAATCTAAGTGGGGAGAAAAAGAGAAACATACCACTGCTTTTACTATAATTTTGCTGATTTCTTAAAATTAACTCATTATTTCCATGAAAGTAGTTGGCTATGTGGTGGGCTCAGACCCCTTACCAGCTACAAAACTCTGCACTGTTGCGTCTAGAAAGCTTTTTAATAATATGTATCAAGAGCCATAAAATGGTCACATTCTTGACCCAGTAATTACATGTCTATGAGTCTACCCTAAGGAAATAATAGCATTCATGTACAGAGGTGTTAATTGCAGGTTTATTAAAAATAGCCAAACCTGGAAATAGCATAAAGTCCCCAAATAGGGGGAATCATGGAGCAAATTACGCTCCATGCTGCCCAGAGAAGTTTCTCTTATGTGACTGACTGGGCCAAGTTCCCCCATGTATGTCTTACCATGGTCCACCTTTGCTTCCTTTGTGTCACTCCCTATTAGGATTAATCAAATACCTGTGTAATTATTTAGTGAATTCTAATGCTAATCTCTGTTTTTCTTTTCTTCTCCAACACATCTTCAACACTTATGATGGTTTCTGTCACATAGTACTTGCTGAACAAATGCAGATTGAGTGGAGGAACACAGTATGTATGAATGAATTTGATGACTTGGAGAGATTCTCATGATATAATATCAAGTGAAAGTATTAGGATGTTAAATTAACAGAAAAACAAGAGTAGTTAAGCTCCTCCTAAGTGCCATTTTATGCCATTTAGCAAGAACTTGTTAGAATACTATCAGGAAAGGCAAAGAACTAAAGAGAAGGATTGACTAATACATAAAAAATGGGGGAGCGTATGTGTTATGGTGAGCGCTCTGAATTGTCTAAGACTGATGAATCACAGACTTGTACCCCTGAAACAAATAATACATGATATGTTAACAAAAAAAAATATTCAAGTCAGCAATTGCTTTTTTAAGGTATGTCTGAAATAAGGAGAAAAAGCAAAGGACTTTGCTTGGGAAGGTTGGTGCAGTTCATGGAGGGAAGAGAGAAAGGAGAAGTGCCCTTTTGCCTTTTCTGTTCGACAAAGGAGCCCAGTCTTCAACCTAAAGAGGGCAGAACAACGCAAAGAGGGAATTTCAGTTCCAGACAGGCAAGGAGCTAGTGGCTTCAACAATCCAAACCTGTATGAATTGGATTCCAGGGCCTAAAGGAATTTCAGAGTCACTGACAGTCATCATTGAGAGATTATAGGAAGCACCAAAAAATAACAGAATACTGAGGACGATGCAGGATTTCTGGAGAAAGTAATGTTTGTCCCTTGTTGCTTTAGAGACCAAAGGGAAAAGCAGTGGATTTCAGTTGCAGGTAAAGGGATGTAAGGATCAACATAAGGGGAAAACCCTTCAACCAGTTATAAGCACCATTCAATCCTTCTCTGTGCTGCCTTGTGTACCCCAGACACTCCGTGACTTGAGAGAGATGGTGGGGAAGAGTGGGGCTGGGGTGTTAATAGAAGACCTCTGCCATCCCTGCTAACTCAAGCTCATTCTCTCTGGCATCCCAAGCAACAAAGTCACAGCCATGATCTCAAAACCAGTGAGCTTGAGTGTTTCAGTAAGACATTCCCCTCCTTTCAGTAAGACCAGCCCTCTGTGCAGCTTAAAACAGCTGCAGAATTCTCATGAAAAAGACCAAGGGTACATCAAAGCTTGGGAATCAGAAAGCATGCCAGGGGGATGGTTGCTCAGGGAAAAACTGGACACCATACAATCTACCCTTTGCTCACCCCAATAGCAGTCCAACCAAAAAAGGCAGGATTCAGACTAGAACACAGCCCAGGTTCCCTTTCAGTTCTTTTTTTCTCCACCTTGTTTATCTTCTACTTTTCCTAATTATAAATAATCAATCATCCAATTGGTTCTGGAATTGCATCACCAATGGTCTGGAAAGATAGTACTGTGGTATTGACTGAGTTTAGAAAGACCAGGAAAAACTGTCTCCCAAACTTCAAAGGATTTACTCACTTAAAACACACCAAAAAGCCTGAGAGATAGCATGCAGTTGAAACTAAAGACACCAAACAGCTTGAAGATAAGATATATAATCTCAGAACCTTCTATGGAAGCTGTGAAAATGCTATCAGGTTCATCTCCAAAAAATGCAATTTACTGTGAAAGTCTAATCAGTCATTTGGCAAACATTTCCCTGGACAGATAAGAGATTAGAGCGGGTGAGGGGAGATGGCGAAGGGCCCTGCAAGAAACAGGGGCAATTAATTACTGGTATCGATCACTCATATCATAACAATACAACTCTCTTCCCTCTTCAAAAATTATTAAAAATTATGACATAGGCAACAAAATAGGTCAAAGAGCAAACAGCTGAATTTCAGAAACAAAGGACTCGAGTTATTCATATGGAATGCAAGTCTGCTTTTTACCCACTTTATCTGGCCCACATTCCAAGGCATCTTAGAAAGGTTACTAAACAAACAATCATGTCAGAAGCCAAGCATATCTCAGAGCAAGCACAGACTGAATTCTCAAGGTCCTCTTCTACGCCGGCATCCCATGATTCACTGAACATTCCGGATTTCATCCATTTGTTCCATACTAATAAACATTTTTTCTATGTCAAGGAATTCATGCCTTCTATAAATCAGCCACTTTGCCCTATTAAAAGCTCCCTGAGGGTTATTTTTTTATTCACAGAATAAGCTCTTCATTGGAGGAGCTATGGGAGGACCTTTCTAACTCCCCACACCTGGGACCCATTGTAGGACCAGGGCGTCTGGTAAAGCACAATTCAGTGGTGCTGTTTAAGAATGATGGATGTTTAGAAAGCCTATCTGCAGAGTAGAAAGCAAAGAACACTTCTTTGACTCTTTGCTACATTATTAGCTTCAAATGGAAAATACGGTTCCCAAACTGCTCTCATAGATGTAGTACAAAGCAAAAGACCTGGAATCACTGGGACTTGTAGCTTCTCAAATCTGCTTTTTATAAAAATGCTTTGTCATACAGATGTAGTGAAAAGAAGGGCCATATGTACCCCAATGTTCATAGCAGCAATGTCCACAATCGCCAAACTGTGGAAAGAGCCAAGATGTTCTTCAACAGACGAATGGATAAAGAAGACGTGGTCCATATATACAATGGAATATTACTTGGCCATCAGAAAGGATGAATATCCAACTTTTGCATCAACATGGACAGGTCTGGAGGAGATTATGCCGAGTGAAATAAGTCAAGCCGAGAAAGTCAATTATCATATGGTTTCACTTACTTGTGGAGCATAAGGAATAAAATGGAAGACATTAGGAGAATGAAAGGAAAAGTGAATTGGGGGAATTCAGAGGGGGAGATGAACCATGAGAGACTGTGGACAGTGAGAAACAAACTGAGGGTTATGGAGGAGAGGGGGATGGGTGAGCCTGGTGGTGGGTATTAAGGAGGGCACATATTGCATGGAGCACTGGGTGTGGGGCATAAACAATGAATCTTGGATTACTGGGAAAATAAAATAAAATTAAATTTAAAAAAGTTACAAGGAAAAATGCTTTGTCAACCACATACCCACCTTTTTTTTTTTTTTAAGATTTATTTATTTAGAGAAAGAATGCATGAGCAGGGGAGGGGCAGAGGGAGAGGGAAAGAGAGAATCTCTAGCATAGATCATCTTGGGGGAATGTTTCTTTATAGACTGCAAAAGCCATTCCTTGATAAGGTCTGAGTCTAGCCTGAAGTGGAATCATGCTACTATTACGTGATATGCTTAACAGCAACACACACACACACACACACACACACACACACACACACACACATTAATCAAAAGTGTCTTTATCAAGAGCCTTTGGGGATGTAAGTGATAGAAAAAAGAGGCTTCCATGAATAACTAGCAAAAATAAAACTTATTCTTTTCTCTCCCTCTTCCTCCTCCAACCTCTCTTCCTGTTCTGTTGTCTCCTTCTGCCTTGAGCCATGAACTCGTTTCCCACTTTTCTCACTCTGGGGAGAAATGTCTGGTATTTTCCAGGGATGTTGGCTCAGTTTCATGTCACTTTTGCTGTTATCCAGACTTTCTGGTTGATCTGAGCCCCTACATAACCAGACCTCCTGGCTTGAGCTAGGTGGAAATAAACTACCACTCAGAACCCCTGTGAATCCAGTGCTTCCAAAGCTTTTTACCAAGGAACTGCCTCCCTTCTTGGATCCTTAACTCATGTGTCTTCAGGCACAGTCTACCCACTGCACCGGCCTGTTTTCTGCTAGTCCAGGCAATGACAGGCAGATCAGGCGCAGGCCCCAGATCTCGCCTGAATTTTGATTCCTAACCTTCCCCCTGAAAGACGAGGCCTCTTCAGATCCTTTTCCGTCTTTGCGTTGACCTGGCCCTGAGAAAGGGGCCCAATGGTGGCAATGGAGAACTCCGATTCCTCTCCTGGGATTCCCAGAACTTTGCTTCTCCTCTAACTCCCACAAATCCTGTGAATCTCAACACTGAGCCTGCCAGTTCCTGAAGCTGTTCTCTGCCCGGTGTCCCTGCTCCTGGACCCCAGCTAAATCACCTGGCCCTATTTAAAGAAGGTAAACAACTATCAAGATCATATAGATAAACAGAGGTAGGACTCAGAGCTAAGAATACTAGCATAGTGTCAGGGGCAGGCTACCGCTCAGTTGATAAATATGCATTTGAGCGAACTTCAAAACTGTCCTGCAAATGCAAGAATTTATAAAACTTATAAAACAGAGTATACAGGCTCAAGAAGCTTATGGGTTTTAAAAATTCAGCTCAGGATATCTCCACAATGACCAGAGCAGTCAGGCATAATTATTAAAAGATCCATAATGGGGGGCACCTGGGTGGCTCAGTGGTTAAGTGTCTGCCTTCGGCTCAGGTCATGATCCCCCAGGTCCTGGGATCGATCCCCACATCAGGCTCCTTGCTCAGCAGGCGGCCTGATTCTCCCTCTGCCACTCCCCTTACTTCTGTTCCCTCTTTCACTGTGACTCTCTCTGTCAAATAATAAATAAACTCTTAAAAAAAAAAATCCATAATGGTGCCTTAAAAAAAAATCACATCTTTGGGGACTGGTAGAAGGAGCTAGAACAGTATGAGTCAAGCTGTGTTCTACGGAAGACTGGCATCTTGGGATGCGAATTAGTGTGCCTTGACAAAATAGTTCATAATCCCATTAGTTTTGGATGAATCCTCTGTATCCCCCTCTTGGCACTCCCAGTGCCTTTAAGCTATTTCAAGATCTAAGACATAAAGAAAACCATTACATCTGATTTGACCTAATCTGTTCTAAACTTACCTGACCACTGTTCTCTTTTTCTAGAGTATACCTATTTATTCTGAGGACACAGTTTGGGAAATTCTGAGCCAGATTTAGTTAATAGGTTTATTTAACTCTAGATTTTTTTTTTTTTTTAATTGCTAGGTAGAATGAAGCAGGACACTGGCTTTACCCAGTTCGGCGGATAACTGTCAACCTTCCGTCCTTAGAGATTCTCTGACATGTGCCCTGCACGGAAGTGTGTTCTTATTCAGTGCTTTTTTTTTTTTTTTAATTTCCAGAATTTAACAAAAGGATAGGAAAGTAGTCACAACACTTCAAAAAGCCTTCCTCTGAAGTCCCTCCTAGCTTCAGAGGACTGAGGATGTCCGAGTGGGAACTCTCGCTGCTCATGACGAATTTGTGTCCAAATTCTTTCTGGGAGTCAGAAAGTCAGCACATCTTTCTGGGAGTCAGAATGTCCCGGGCCCCATCTGGAAGAGGCCCTTGAGGTTGGCCGATCGATGTGGTCATCTCCTAACCAGAGCAGCCTCGGGGGGGGGGCTTGGCAGCCACCAAGGCCACAAGCTATTCAGTGGTGGAGCCGGGATTAGAACCCAGATCTTTTGGTGCCCCTGCCAGGAAATTTTTCCTGTCCTAGAATTATCAGATTTTCTGAGAAAGGAAGAGACCCGTCCTCGTCATCCTGAAAACCACAGTGGAAAGACAAGAAGGAGCTACGCCATGATGTGAACACTGCCTGACACAGCGATGACATTTGGGTCTTAATTCTGTTTTTCTGCAGTGGCCAAAATGTCTCCAAAGGACACCTACTACTTTTATGCCAGAAAAAAACATTACTTTAAAAATGAAGGAAAAGAAAAAAGCAGAAGATAAAGTACATACCCTGGAAAGCATCATCTACGTGGCTCACAGGGGTTGATCAAAATAAGCAGAACTAATAAAATGCCATGGCATTTCCCTGTGCCGGGGGAGGCATCAGGCTGTGAGCAAGGATGATTCACAGAGGCAGTGGGGAGGCCTCCCGCTAGCGGCCTGTGGGACGGCGGCTCTCCCTGAGAGGCCCCACGCTGCTGTGGCTCCACCCACAGACTAGCAAGGAGCAGAGCCCTCCTTCACTGCCCATGGTCATTACCTCTTCAAGCATGTGTCTCGAGGTCGGCTTGGAATGACTCCTTCGTGATTTCTAAGCTCACCCTCCCTGAATACACAAGTTTAATTGGAAAAAAATTTTCTTTACTTTGCTTTTCTGTACTTTTGCACCGGCCTCCCACCTAGCAAAAACTTCTCTTCAGCCTGACTGGGTCTGAACACAATACTTTTAGAGATTTAACCCCTGTCTTGGAGCCCTAACAAATTATAAATTGTTTTTTTAATAAAGATTTTATTTATTTGAGAGAGAGAGAGAGACAGCGAGAGAGGGAACACAAGCAGGGGGAGTGGAAGGGGAGAAGCAGGCTTCCTGCTGAGCAGAGAACCCGATGTGGGGCTTGATCCCAGGACCCTGGGATCATGACCCAAGTGGAAGGCAGACGCTTAACCGACTGAGCCACCCAGGTGCCTCACTTGTAAACTGATTATGTACAAGGCACATGGTGTGTGGGAATGTGTGTGGGGTGTGTATATGTGCATGGGTATGTGTTTGTGTGTGTGTATTTGTCCTCTTCCTTTCGAGCTGCTATACAAAAATATCACAGACTGGGAGGTGTATAGACAATAGCCATTTATTTCTCACAGTTTGGGAGCCTCAGAAGTCCAAGATCATGGCTCCAGAAGATTCAACGCCTAGTGAAGGCCCACTTCCTAGATGCGTGTCTTTTTGCTGTGACCTCGCATGATGGAAGGGGCAAGGGAGTCTCCGGGGTCTCTTTCATAAAGGTACTAGTCTCATTCAAGAGGTTGCCCCTCATGACGTAAGCAGCTCCCAAAGGCCCCACCTCCTCCTACCATCACTTTGGGGACGAGGTTTCACCATATGGGGGAGGATGCAAACATCCAGTGTCTAGCAGTGTGCAAGTGTGCTATTTGAACTTGACTCAGATCCTTTAATGCTAAAGGGAATGACTGGATAATCCTTTCAGTCAAACAGCATGCATTCAGCCACTTCTGGAATCTCTGTTTACTGAAGCTTTCCAAAAACTGTATGTCCACTGTTATCTAAAAATACCCTGAATCTTCAGACAAGCATCATTCCTCAATGTAGCGGCTTGGGTAGGTCTTCAGCGTGACTCTCATTTCCTTTGATGCTTCATTTTTTACCCTTTTCCTGCTGACATTAACCACAACTCTTTGTTGTATATCTTCCCATTTCCAGGCTGTCATTCCTCCTTGTCTTCAACACTATCCCAATCTGCCATCCCCCCCACAGTCCCAGAGGGTGTGATGTCCCTTCCTCCTCTGCTTAAGGCCAATGGCCAATTGCTTTATTTATTTTTTTTTTAAAGATTTTTTATTTATTCATTTGACACAGAGAGAGAGATTACAAGTAGCAGAGAGGCAGGCAGAGAGGAGAGAGGAGGAAGCAGGCTCCCTGCTGAGCAGAGAGCCCGACGTGGGCCTCGATCCCAGGACTCTGGGATCATGACCTGAGCCGAAGGCAGCAGCTTTAACCCACTGAGCCACCCAGGCGCCCTGGCCAATTGCTTTAGCATTTCATTTCCCCATAGGCACTGATCCATTAATTACTTCTTTTGGTCACTGTATCTTTAATTTTCCTCTTTTTACCAATTTTTCCCTCTCAGTTTTTAGGACTTATAAGCTTACTTTGTAAGTTTATAAGCCTTATAAGTTTATTTAGTTTTCACCCATCTTAAAGAAAATAGCTCCCCCTTGACCACACGTGGTCTTCTGGCTATTGCTGTTTACCTCTCTTGTTCCCTTTTCCTCAAGTTCCTCAAGTCTCTGGCGAGACTGTCCTCACTGTCTCCATTTTCTCAGTTCACATCTGCTCCTCCCCAGGACTATCCTGGCCTCTACCCATGAAACTGCTAAGATGGTTTAAGTGAAGGTCAATAATGATGAGGCAGTCCTTTCTCATCATGGTCCTGAACACGTATCGCTCATGACCCTGATGATGGCTCATGTCTCGAGACACTCTCTGCTCACTTGGCTCCCAAGACTGCACATTTAGACTGTTCTTCTTACACTATTCTGACTGTTCCTTCTCGGTCGGTTTCACTCTCCACACGTGAGCTAGCTGTCCCTTCCCTGCACATCCAGATCGCTCTCCACGGTGGACCCAGATGATAGATTCGCACCTCAGTCTTTCATCCCCTCTGGGTCATGAACTTCCCAGGAACAGATCCAGGGCTCCCCTTGCCTTGATGTCCATAGTCTCTAGGACAACACCTGGCACAAGGTAGATCATAATTCATGCAACTTTTCCATTTGGGATGTGAACTGGTAGCCAACAGGTCAGATCCAGTCCATGGTCACATGGTTTATTTGGACCATATGGGAGCTAATTTTGAAACATATCAGTGTTTAAAAATCAGGAGACCTCATATAAAAATCTGAAGTTTTTGAGTTTCTTAAGAAGTCTAAATATCTGGAAACATTAGGTTTTTCTATAGTACTGACCTCATTCACTCTCAGCCTACATCACTCCTGGACCGTGGAGGGAGAGGTTATCCCAGGGTCAGGTTCCTCACCTGTGCCTAAAGAAATGTTTGGAGGAATTTTTGGGGGGCTTCAACTGGGGGAGCAGCTAGATGTTGTCCAAAGCAGGCAGCTGGTTGTTTTTGTTAAAGAGTGAAGAAATGGTCAGAGACAGCCTTGGTTGCCCTAGAACATTTAGGGAACAAGAAGTCAATTACGGCCAATGACTTCTCCTCTGGTTTTCTGTCTTTATAGATTTCTGTTAGTATCAAAATCATTATTCCACACATAGCTCCTAGTTCAATTTTTGAAATTCAAAAAACTTCATCTCAAATTTCCTTCCATATCTTTTCCCCTAGAGAGCTGTCAGGGAAGATGGTAGTGACATTATCATCTCCAAACTTGTGCTGTCACCACTGCTCTCTCATTTAACTCCTGACCTCACCTCTGGGACAATAAGTCACAGGATCTTGGCATGAGAGATTAAACTTTTTAAGTATACTACTGAATTTTCACCCCAGGTATGATTGTTTTCACCCAAAACAGATGACAATCACATGCACAAAGACATATCAAGAGCTTTCTACATCTGAAGTGTTAACAGTCTTATGAATTTTAATGGTTCAGGATAAGTTTATTTTTCACTGCAGGCCCAGATGGAAATCGCTGCCATCCGGAGTAGCTGAAATCCCCGGGTGGGATAAAGCAAAAGATTTCCAGGCAGAGGAAATCAAGATTGGACCTACTGGTGTTGCCATCTGTTCCTCCATGCTGACCTGAGAGCTGGGGGCAGGGGGGGGGTGCGGGGGGCTCCCCAGGGGCCTGAAGAATCATCCAGCTGTGGTTTTATGTTTTACTTGGATTGCATTCTGTGACTGTCCCTGAATTCCAGGCTTGCCAATCATGCTACAAGTTCTGTCCCTAATAGACGCCTCTACTATAAGCTTTTTAATACAAATTAACTTACTCATAACTGACTCTAATTATAATAATTTGATAACCTTTGGGGGGATCACTATGTGTACCGCTGAGCATGCCCACGTCCGGATTTCAGATGAGGGACAACAGAGCCTCTGTCCATTTCAGAGGGCCTGCTCTGGAATAGCGGGCTGGTGATTTCTTTGCTGCTTTGGAACTGTTCTCCAGCAGTACTGACAAGCAGGAGAAGATGTGCCTTAGCCTGACAATCACAGAAGCCATAAGGGAGAAGTTCATTGCACTCTGAGATGCCTTTTTCACTGGGTGGAATCTCCAAATCAGCAGCCACATGCCCTTTGGTAGAACTGCCCTGAAGACGGGTATTTGTGTTTCTCCACGAGAACCTCCCACCGAAGAGTGGCCAGATGCCAGGCCCTGAATGCCACAGGGAGAGACTCACCCTTCCCACTCTCCCCAACCCCTTTGCCAAAAACACTCTGGGAAACTCCCTCTGAAGTCATGCATATCTTTTCTGGACTGTGACCCTGCCTGGGCATGACTGCGGTCACCAGCAGCTGGGTACGGCAACCGAGGGGCAGACATCTGTTCCAGAAAGATGGCACGGACAGCTTTTCCTTCTAATGAGACCTAAAAGGCGGATGGCTCTGATTAAGCACTACAGCAGGGATTTCTAAAGGCAGACTGCATACACTGTTGGCCTACACCTTGTCCCACTTACCTGCTGCCTGGGATGAGAGACCGCGACTAGTCTCAACAAGCCTCCTGAGACTTACTGAACTCCTTTTTCTGGATGGTAACCTTCCTTCCTGTGTTTCTCGGTGGGACAGAATGTCAAGATTATACCTACATCAAACTGGGGTGAGGTAACCCAGTTCAAAAGTGTTTTTTTCCCGAGGCTTGTAACTTGGCATTATGTCTCATTTCCTGCCCCAATTTTATTGCATAAGCAGGACGATATTTGGGAGTTAGTGTTTGAAAAAGAAAGCCCGGCTTGGCCATGGTTGGTAGGCAAGCCTGCCACGTGCTCTTGCCTGGCCAAACCTGCCCTTTATAGACAGAGGGGTATAATCCAACCGGTCCCGTATGTCATTATTATAAGCAGTGAGCCCTCACCGTTCCTCTTTCTCTGCCAGCAGATAACCAATTTGTATTTCAGCATGTATTTATACCTTGGATTAAATAGGAAGACCAGGCCAACAATAACCCCTCAGACATGCCAACCAATTAATTTCAGCAAACACTTATTGATCACTGGCTGTGTCTCAGACACTAAAGTAAGAGGAAATATACATATAGTCCCTGACCTCAAGGAGCTCACAGATTCACTGTGTGGAATTGGACAGACATATACATACCTAAGCACAGATGACAGTAAGCTAGAATATGGAAGTAAATATAACTTTACCAAATGTAACTCAGAGACATAAAGCAATAAAAATATTTTTTACATGGTTAAATACATATGGAGAATAAAGAATGTCTACCATGTATCTATTTGGAAATCCAGAAAGAGCTCCTTCTAGATTGAGGGAATAATGCAAAAGCAATATTTTAAAGAGATAATAGCTAAGGATTTTCCAAACATCAGGAATTCCAAAATCTCCCAAATAGAATAAATAAAAGGAAATGTGTGAATAATCCCATTATAATGAGACTGTGAACATCAAAATGGAGAGACAGTCTTAAAAACATCTAGAGAGAGAAGACACAGTACCGATGAAGGAAGGCAATCAGAATGAAGCTAGCCTCCCTACAGCGATATTGGAAGCCAGAAAAAACAGGGGAGTAGTACCTTCAAGTAGTACATAACTGTCAACCTAGCATTATAGGCCCTCAAAGCAATAATAAAACAATTTTGGTTGTGATAAGAATTGCAACAGAATTATAAATAAGGTGCTGTGAGAAAGCTAAGGAAGAAACAATTAATTCTGCATGACAGTAGTAGCATTGAGGGGTGGTGAATGGAATAAATGGCATATAACTGGATTTGGATCCTGACAGATGAGTAGGATTTAGACAGCTGGGGAACGGGGATGCAAGGCAACGAGCTATAGGATCCTTTGTACAAATGAGGAAAAGGCCCTACCTTTAAGTCAACGCAGTTCCACCCACGGTGCCTGGAGTGTAGACTGTAAGCAGAATGCCAGCCCTCCCTTGATTCTTCAGCTTGTTGCCCTTAGCAGACACACAGGTGTCTTGCTGCCCTGTAGATAGGTTTTCCAAACAGAGTAATCTGAGTAAAGGCCCCTGGAGGTATACATGGACGTTCTAGAATGTTCAGACGATAGAAAATAATGGAAAGTCTCTAGTATCTGCATCCAGAAAGTACACTTCTTCCTGGTATTCAAGCTTGTGCACTGGATTGTGCAAAAGAACACCCATCTCTGTGAGCAGAAGAAACAGCAAAATGAGAAAGCTAATTCAGTTTCAAGGCGATGAGGCCATTCTAGAAAACAATCTATGTGATTTCCAAGGGACCTATCAGAATTCTGAGCCTAAGGAGGTCACGCACAGTTATACAAGTTCCTCTGCTTCTCCCCATGCCTTGATGAGGCCTTGCAGTTGCTCCCTACAGTCCCTGTGGGCATTCTGTTCATTCATACTTCACTGTTCCATACCAGGGGAAATGCAACGAGTTAGAAGCTGCAAAAATTCCTCTCTACCCTCCTTGTAAGTCCTGGATCTCTGACCCCATTTGCCTAGTCATATGGGGAACAAACAAACAAAAAAAACCACTGGAGGAGCCAACTACCTTTTTCAAAAGTACTTCTTTACAAGAAGCATAGAATTTCCAGTCCTATGTCAATGACCAGAGCCTACCCAAGCTCTTCCAGGAACACAGGCTCTTGGCTTCCTTCCCTGAGATGGCCCTTCTCTCCAAGGAGTCAACTATCATTTCCTCCCTATATTTGTCTTCTCCCAGGCAGAGCCTCAGTCTTTTCCTTAAGGGAATGCTCCACCATCACCTTAATACTGTTAGGATTTGGCATAGTGCCTGCCCTCATGTCAATCTGAGGTTTTATCTCCCTGTAGTGTAACTGCCTTCACTAGAGCCTTCACTTAGGGGTGAGGACCATTGTTTGTTGACAAAATCCACAGGGTCCAAGGCACTAGCAGATATATAGGAGATTCTCACTAAATTATTTCTGAAAGAATAAGTAAAGTATAACCGTATTGCATGGCTCCCAGACCATACGATTCATCTTTCTTTGGATATGTCACAGACTCAGAAAACCATGAGACCCAGAACCCAATGCAGGCAACCCCAACGTCCACATTTATGGGTACAGAGAAGCACTGGTCCACTCTGGCTAGAGCATTTCCATTCTTTGCTTCCTCATATTAACCTTTTGGGCAGCAGCGGCCTCTTAATCTTTAAGCCCATCTCTACTCTCTCCTCATTCATAGGGTGAATTTTCCCAAAGTCAGAAATGAGAAGCAAGAGCATTGGGAAAACCATCCCAGTCACTCCCGTGGTCCCTCCCTCCACCAACTGTCCTGACTCAAATCTCTGCTGCTGTGCAGATCCTGTTTTTCCCCAGAAAATGTAAACTTGTCAAGAAAACTGAGTGTCTTCTACAACTCCTGGCACAGAGTGAGGCACACACTGATTTCTGTGAGAAATGTGGAAGTTAATGACTGGAAGTTAAGACTGAGCTCTGCAACCTGACTGGATCTGAATCTTCACGCCATTACTCAGCTCTGTGGCAGTGGGTAAATACCAAACTTCTCAATGTTCTTGCCCCCTTATCTCTAAAATGGAGGTAGTGATGTTACCTGCTGCATAGGACCGGTATGAAGAGTAAATGAGAAAATACGTTACAACTCTCTGGTATATAGTAAATATAAGAATTGTTCACTATCATGATAATCACTATTTAATACATATTTATTGAGTTAATTATGGGCAAATGCAAAATCACAGCACTGGACGATCCTTTGCTAGGTACACACTTCTTCATATCAATAGAAAGCATGTATAGAACCTTCTCTGTGAAAGCTGCTAAGGGTACAAAGACGAAGAGCACCTGAGATGATGTCACCTGGGAAGCTGTTCTTTTCTCGCCTTCTCACTATCATATTTGAAGCTGCAAGGAGTCTCTAAGAAGGCGTTAGTTAGCAGGTGTGAAAAAATCTTTTTTAGGCAAGTCCCTTAATCCTTGTGGGTCTGTTTCCTGCATTTCAAAACCAGATGATTGGGCCAATTGATCTTTAAGGCTCCTTCAAGCTCTGACAGTGTAGGATTTTATAATCGTGGGGAGTTGGTAGTTTGTAAAAACTCTCATCCCCATTTCAGCAGGTTTTTTGCCCCATTCTCCTTCTCATGGACTCATGGCTTTCCTATAAGCCCACAGGGGACTCATTTTTGAGGTCACAGAAAAGGAAGCGCCCAAACCCCTCAACCCAGACCCAACCACTGGCTTTGATGACAAAGGGGCAAAGGGAGGAGAGTTCCCTGCAGACCTAGGAAGCTGGCACATGATTCTCCATGAGGCAGGTGGGCCTAAGGGTTCTGTGGGGGGCCCAGCTACAATCCTCACACAAATCAGGTTGGCTGTGGGGACACGCAGATCAGATCAGGAATAAAGAGATGCTTTCAGGCTGGGACCTAAGAAAGGGACCGCCCAGGTTCTCACTGTTTATCACAATAGTCCAGCTTCTCCTGGCAGGAAGCAAACCTGTGCAGAGACTCACTGAAGCTTGATGCTCAACTGGATGGACACAGACCCTCACCTTCTTCCAAGGTCCATTAAACGGAAGAATAAATAATCAATGTTGAGCCATCTCCAGGCTCCTGAAGTAGTTCAATGATCATTATATTTCTCTGAAGCCTTCAAGCACAGTGCATTAGAGGGGGAAAAAAATCACTTAAAAGGAACATCTCCAAGGAGCAGCTTCATCTGAGGCTGGATGGGAATGGACCAGGCTGTGGGATCCCTAGAAAGTGACACTGACAACTGTGAGGACTCAGTCATGAAAATGCCTCCACACCCCAGCAGTTGCACAGGGGTGTTTGCTAAAGCAAATTAGAAAAATTTTTGGAAATCTGGAGAACAAAACTCTAAGGTAGACTGGGGTTCAGCAACACTTTGCCAGGGCCAAAGGAGAAGTTGGCTCTTATCCTCACCTGGGCCATCGCCACCCGAAGGAGAAAGGACCTCTGAAGTACTTCACACAGACGGGCTATGCGTCCAATTTCCCTTGCTCTTTCCCATTCTTCATCAGCCCCACAAATGCGGGCTGGCATTTTACGAAATAACTGACCACATATATTGCTAACAATGGAATTGTAACAGATTGCCCAGGGAAAACTGGGCAGGAAACTGAGAGGAAAACTGAATTGAAGCATAATCCCAAATCATATCATGGCAACCCTGTACAACAAACAACTCTTGGTGCGTCAACACGGGAGTGTGCCTCTCCCCTCCCCAGTCTTGGGTAGTCCTTAAGAGGACACTCAAGGGGGGTCTGATGGCCACAAAGTGATCATTAAGTCCCTTGATGGTGGGACCAGCACTGACCAGGAAAAATATTCTGTCAGATAAAAACTCACAGCTTGAAGGGGATGATACATTTTCTGCCCTCTTTACCCTAAACATTCACACACGAAGCTTTCTCCATGAAAGCACTCACCTTTGCTATTCTCTGTTAGTGGGAGGTAAGGCAGGCTCTAGCATTCTGGAAAATGCTGAAGAAATGCTTCTCTGTTTATTTTCTAAGGGGGAGGCTGCTTCCAAGAAACTTTGGGGGAGAGAGCTTTTGCACGGTTTCTCTTGTAAGATGGGGACAAAGGTCCTATGGAGACAGGCTTTGGGAAGAGAAGGGTGAGGCATGATGTCTACACAGGAAAACCAACTACTGGTATGTCATTTGGAGCTTCAGCCTCATCAGGTCCAGAAGGGCTACATATGCACTGCAAGCTGGTGAAGGCGCAAGCCTTTGGTTTCAGACAACATGGGTTTTTATGTTCGTTATATTTTTGGAGGCAAAAGTCCGTGTAGCTTTTGGCAGCCACAAAGCTTGCCATATGCTAAGAGAGTGAGGGTTGAATTACATGCTGCCTAATCCTTTGGTGTATCACAGCTGAGTCACATGCATTTTGACACTCGGAAGATATAAATAGAAAGATTTGGGGAGAAAAAAAAATAAGAAATCCGTATCTTAGACTCTTCCAAACTCTTCTTACTATTATGTGCCATTTTTCCTAGCAGTCTTGGCTGTGATAAAACAAAGTCAGAAGAAGAGCCTTTGCTCAAACTTTTTAATATCTTTGACACACTGGATTGGGAGAGTTCAGTTGAAAGAGAACAAGCATGCTTTATTTCTTAGAACTAGGTAGAATACCCTAGGCCAGGGGTGGCGAGAAGGGAGAAAAGCTTATCATGGGCAACAGGCATCAGCTTGGAGTCCTGTGGAGATAATCCCACTCTGGTGCTTTCAGGAGCTCATTAGTATGGGGAAGCCAGAGCCACACAGAGATTCCTGCACCAGGAGGCCAAGCTCAGAATGCATCAAGGTAAAAGGCCAGATACTGCTAATTTTTCTATTTTTGTACTCTGTGGCTTCCTGAAAAAATGATGCATGACTTTGTCCACTTTCTTGCTCTTCTTCTGAGGTGAAACATAAAGTTTCACCATGTTTTATACCAAGTTGATTAAACTAGAGAAGCCTGGCATAGAGTTACCCCAAAGGAGGGTGCCTCAGAGAAGGGCAAATTGACCAGCAACGCTTAGTTACAAGCCACAGAAATTAGATGACCTGGGATAGTCATCATGTCAAATTTGTCAACAAATACTTCTTGGGCAGTCACTAGAATAGTGTAAATTTAAAAGATATAGTTCTTGGGGCGCCTGGGTGGCTCAGTGGGTTAAAGCCTCTGCCTTTGGCTCAGGTCATGATCTCAGGGTCCTGGGACTGAGTCCCGCATTGGGCTCTCTGCTCAGCAGGGAGCCTGCTTCCTCCTCTCTGCCTACTTATAATCTCTCTTTCTGTGTCAAATAAATAAATAAAATCTTAAAAAAAAAAAAGGTATAGTTCCTACCCTAGGGATATTATAACATTTGTTGGGGTGGGAGGAGGCAGAGATGAGTATTTAACAACTTGAAGACAGTGAAACTTGAGGCAAGTAAGGCCAGAGGCTCTCTAGGAGTTTGCCAGAGTGAAATCACAGGCAGAAAAAAACCCCAAAAACTCATGGGCCTTTAGTCTATTATGTGCAAATTTCAAGATTAGTCTTCTTTCTGGATATCTAATTAATTAGCACTATACTTGGCAATTGCTAAAATTATTATCTCAAGGTGTAGAGACCCTTGATACAGCTTGGAAAAAAGAGAGATAGGAGCGCGCGCGCGCGTGTGTGTGTCAGAGAGAGAGCAAGAGAGAATGAGGGAGAGAAGAGAAAGGAAAGGAGGGAAAAGGCGGGAAAAGGAGAGAAAGGGAAGATTAGGAGGGAAAGAAAGGACAAGAGAGAGTGAAGCAGGAGAGGAAGATAACTGAGGGAAGAAGACATAACCAACTTAGGTCACTGCCCCCCCCACCAAAACACGAAGCACTTTAAGCCAATATCAGAATTATTAGTCACTGCCATCCACACATTCTTTTAAGTTATCTAAATGCATGAGAAGTCTTTAATGTGCTTACAGAACAAGCTAAATTAAAATGATTCTTGCACCTGGAGCCGTGGGACGCCCCCTGGGTTGTCTGATGCAGAAAGTTTTGAGCACTCACACAAACAAAGGACAGCAAGGCTGCCTCAGGGCAGGGCCTTGAGAAGCCCAGCTCTTCAGGTGCTCAGAAGGAGAACAGAATATTTCTGTGTTCATCTGAGTGGATAGAGATACGAAAGATTAATTATGTCATTAAGTAGTATATAATTACCAGGCACATTTAATGCACTGTGTATTTATGGTAATTTTCTAAAGCGATTTTACATTATTAAATTATTCCCACAACTAAGATATTTTAATGGGTTTTTTTCCCAAATTCAATAGTTCTGCAAGGAGCTCCATGTGCCTTCTTTGAAGATTTTATTTATTTTATTTGAGAGAGAGAGAGTGCACAAGCAGGGGGAGGTACAGAGGGAGAGGGAGAGAATCTCAAGCAGACTCCCTCTGAGCATGGAGCCTGATGCAGGGCTCCATCTTGGACCCTGAGATCATGACCTGAGCTGAAACCAAGAGTCAGACACCCAACCGACTGAGCTACCCAGGAACCCCTCCATGCACCTTCTTTAGCTTAATCTGCAGGGGCAGATTATATCAAAACTCTAAGCATACTGGATTACATTTAGACATTCATAGATTCTTGCTCTCTCTAGTGTGTTGGCACATGCTTGCTCGCTCTCTCTCTCTCTCATAGTACTGTGATACAGGGAGTAAAATGGATCAACATCTCCAGGTGAAGATCACAGAATAGGGATATTTCAGTTCAACTCCCTTCCTTAAATAAATAAATAAAAATTTAAAAGAATGGAACCCAAAAACATGAGCTCTGTCATCGTTAATGAAACTAGAAGACAGAAGAAAGCCACAACTCCAGACTTCAGGCTCTGAGGAATAGATGCCATCAGAGTAGCACTGGGACCTGAGGAGAGAGGTAAGGATGGACATGTCCCTAATGGGACACTAAGGTCTCCAAGAAGAGGGAGTGGCCCAGTGATCTCCTCACTAAGGTGTCAGGAGCTAGGAACATGGGCAGGGCCAGAAGTCCCCCTGAGTCTTGTTCCAGACTGTGGAGCAGAAGGCAAGACCAGACCGGTACTGAGTAGACACACGTACTTGCAGGAGGCATAGTGGAGAGGAAGCTGGAGGGCAGAGGGGACGTGACCAGACACTGCCTTTGCAGCAGTGACTCGAAGCCTGCTGGTAAATATGGCTCCAAACCAAAGATAATTTTGCCCTCCAGGAGACACTTAACAATGTCTTTTTAACCTTTTTTGTTGTCACAACTGGGTGTGTGTGTGTGGGGGGGTATGGCATCTAATGGGGAGAAGCAAAAGATGCCACTAAACATCTAAAATGTGCAGGACCTCCCTTACAATGATCCAACCCAAAATGTTAACAGTAGCAGAGCTGAGAAACCCTGTGCTAAATCATCAGATTAGAGGCTTCCCTGGAGCCATATGCACCTCTTGCTTGCCTGGAAAGGGAGAATTTAGATCCCTGAGCAGAGCTTTACCGCGGGGATGTTCTCAGGACTCAGTGTATTTGATGGGGAAGTCATTAGAAACTTTAAACTGACAGTTTAAACTGACAGTTGCTGCTACCCCCCCTCATTCCCTACCACCATAACCTAATAGTTCTTCAGTAATGACTAACTTGGGGAGAAAAGCCTCCATTCAAAATTAAGATAATCAAAAGGAAATCGACATGAGAAAAAGTTGAAAGCTATTGGTTTCGAGCATGAGGTTTAGAATTTGAAAGACCTGGGTTCAAACACTTCGAAGGTCTTCCTAGCAGCCCTGTGAGAAAATAACTAGCTTTTATCAAAGGTTGAGCCTAATGAGAGGCAATCCTCAGGGGTTGGCCAAGAGAAACAAGTTTTCAGGAAGGCTAGCCATTTGAAGAGCTCCTGTTTGTGGCCAGGTTCGCTGAATCTGCAGTTTGTCATGTTGAGTCTCTGCCTCCAGCCCAGGAATCTGTGGGGACTGTTTTCCCAACTCTGAAGACGGGAGAGCAGGGCGGAACGCTGAAGCTGCCTTTACTGCTGTGTTTTTCTGCTCTGGAATGCTTGAGATCAACTCTGTGGTTCAAGAGCATCCCTCTTAAATGGCTCCAAAGAACTTTCCAGTAAACCTGAGTCATCAAAATGCAGTCCAAATATGTGTGGAGGCCTGCCTGATGCCCAGCTCTAAAGGCCGTGAAGAGCCTATTTCAGGTGACTCCAGTCTATAAGCTCATCCCAGGGAAAACAAGGTGTGGCCCTTTCATTTGAGTTATCACTGAGAACCAACTCTTTCCCATGTTGCCTCAACTGCAGGCATGTTCCATGTTAATTCTTTTGAGCCTCAATGACACACAAGGAAAAAAATCACCAAATTGTAGGGTAAGAGGTAACAAAGAAAAACCTAAATTCTAATGCACAGTCCACATACTGAGAATAATAATTTTTTTATTAACATATAATTTATTATTAATTTCAGGGGTACAGGTCTGTGATTCATCAGTGTTACACAATTCACAGCACTCACCATAGCAGACTCTCCCCAGTGTCCATCACCCACCCACCCTAACCCTCCCACCCCCTTCTCCTCCAGCAACCCTCAGTTTGTTTCCTGTAGTTAAGAATCTCTCATGGTTTGTCTCCCTCTCTGGTTTCATCTTGTTTCGTTTTTTCCCTCCCTACCCCCCATGACCCCCGCCCTGCTTCTCAAATTCCTCCTATCAGAGAGACCATATGGTAATTGTCTTTCTCTGATTAGCTTATTTCTCTTCGCATAATACCCTTTAGTTCCATCCATGTCGTTGCAAATAGCAAGATTTTGTTTCTTTTGATGGCTGCATCATATATTCCACTGTGTATATATATATACCACATCTTCTTTATGCATTCATCTGTTGGTGGACATCTAGGCTCTTTCCACAGTTTGGCTATTGTGGACATTGCTGCTATAAACATTGGGGTGCACATGCCCCTTCGGATCACTACATTTGTATCTTTAGGGTAAATACCCAATAGTGCAATTGCTGGGTCATAGGGTAGTTCTATTTCCAACTTTTTGAGGAACCTCCACACTGTTTTCCAGGGTGGCTGCACCAGCTTGCATTCCCACCAACAAATGTAGGAGGGTTCCCCTTTTCCCCACATCCTCGCCAACACTTCTTGTTTCCTGAGTTGTTAATTTTGGCCATTCTGACTGGTGTGAGGTGGTATCTCACTGTGGTTTTGATTTGTAGTTCCCTGATACCAAGGGATGTTGAGCACTTTTTCATGTGTCTGTTGGCCATTTGGATGTCTTCTTTGCAGAAATGTCTGTTCATGTCTTCTGCCCATTTCTTAATTGGATTATTTGTTCTTTGGGTGTTGAGTTTGATAAGTTCTTTATAGATTTTGGATACTAGCCCTTTACCTGATAGTCATTTGCAAATATCCTCTCCCACTCTGTTGGCTGTCTGAGAATAATAATTTTAAAAAAACATTTACCAGATAACTACTCTATGCCAAGCATAGACCTGATGATCAGACCTATGTCTGTTAGATTCTGATGTTCCAAAATATGGACGTTATACTTCTGGGTGTTGACTCCTAGTCGTATTACTTGCTCTCTGACCTTGACCAAGTTACTTTATCTTTCTGGGCCTTAGTTTTCTCACTTGGAGAATAGGAGTGAATTCTTATTTTATTGAGTTATTCTGCTTGACACATTACACAGCTGACTTATGTTGGCAACTGATTGTTGCTTTATTTTTTTTTACTTTTTTCATTGTGGGAAGACATACATATCATAAAATTTGCTATGTTAACCATTTTAAGTGTATAGTTCAGGGACATTAAGTACATTCACATTTTTGTGCAACTAATCACCACCATCTACTTCCAGAACTCTTTTAATCTTTTCTGAAGTGAAACTCTGTACCAATTAAACAGTAACTTCCCATTCTCTCCTCCCCTCAACCCCTGGCAACCATCATTCTACTCTCTGTCTCTATGGATCTGACTACTCCAGATACTTCATATAAGTGAAATTATACAGTATTTGTCCTATTTTTCTGGCTTTTTTTTTCATAAGTACAAGTTGATTTGTTTAGCTGTATGATGTATAGCCACTCTTTGACACCATTCTGCTTCTACAACTCATCTTAAGCAAAATCTTAGTTCTCCAGGACTTTCTAACAATGGCCTACACCATTCACAACTCTTCCATGAGAAAAGTGTTAAAAATGCATGCAGGAAAGACTCAGGTCACCATCACGGGAAATATGATCCAACTGATTGGTCTAACATACCACTGCAATGTTTAGAGTAAGGATCAAAACCCATTCTTCCAGCTTTACCTAACCAAATTAGAATCTAAATTAAATCCTTGAATAAACAACTGTTTTTAGGTATGTCTTCCAGATCATTGAAGATTTAGATCTATAAGGATCAACACTTTGAACATTTAAAAAGGAAATCTTCCTTAAATGAATTATATGCTTCCCTGTATTTTTTTTAACAGAGTACATTCAATAGTTTAAGGTTTACTTCATGACTTAGGGTCATTACAACTAACATCAATTATCATATATGCTTCAATACATTGATGTCCTTAGGATCTACTGAAGTTTGTTGACTCTTAATCCACACACTAAATAGCCCCAGAGCACTATGTTTTTTTTATTTTTTGTTTACATTAATTAATAGGGTTTTTTTCCTTACTTAATTCCTTGTTACAACATCTCTAACCAGGTCCTCCCTCAAACATTACTGTCTTTGCCCAGAGAAGATTCAAATTTTTAGGGGTCTAAAGACCATACTATTGAGCAGGGGGAAGGAGAGAGCTTTTTAAGAATACAAAATGACAAATCCAAAATTAGATTCCTTGTTGGAGAGTAGGAGTATTCCTGGAAGTCACTCTTGCTCTGGGTCAGCTACCCATGATTTAACAATACACAGAAGCGACTGTAAAATATACAAATGTATCCCAATAAACCCTAATTCACTTCAGTTAGCTGGAGCTTGAAAATGCCTGCAGCCACTCCAGTGCCGTGTGACAGGAGGTGAAAGGTGCTGGAGGGCAAGTCAGAGCGGCAACAGGCAGTCCCAACCAATTGTGGCCAAGATGTCTTACCTTTGCAAATTTCACAAAACCTTAAGATCTAGTGAACACATTTTTGGGGCTGCTTACTACGGATCTGCCTCTGTAGTGGTCAAATGTAATACTACTCTCTTCTCACTTATTATGAGCTAAAAACCAGGCAGAGCTTGAACCAGAGCTATGTATGAAGTAGGAATGAATGGGCTCTGAATTAAGACTAAGGGCATTTCCTTGAAGTAAAGTATAAGGACTTCTGTGCATAGAACTCAAGACATGAGCATAAACTGTCTCTGGTTTATCTCTCATTTCTAGCTATGTTTCACCATGTGAGGAAAAACTAGCCAGTCTGTAAGGGTCTTTTTTTTAAGGAGTATTCTCTTAGTATGAATAATTTTTCATATAATCGGGGTTAAAGTAAGCATCACTGGATGTGATTGGTACTCTTTTCAGTTGTAAAAATTCAAGACTTGGCCTCTTAAGGTTTCTAATAAAAGGCATAAAATGTCTCCTCTTATTCTTTTTTAACCAGCTTTTTCTTTTTAATCTTTTAAATTTGAAATACATTTAGAAAAGTTGCAAAAATAATTCAGAGTTCTCTGATCTCCTTCAGCCAGCTTCCCTTTCACATCTTACATAACCATACTACGGTGATCAAACCAGAAAATCACCATTCATATAATACTACTCACTAATATTCAGACCAGTGGGCAAATGGCAAAATTCAAGTAAGATCTGGTTCAGGACGCACTTCCAGATCCCACGCGTGTTGCATTTAGTTGTCACATCTAAGTCTCTTCTAATCTGTGACGCTTTCTTACCCTTTTTTGTCTTCCATTGTCTGGATACTTTTGAAGTGTACTGGTCAGTTATTGGTGGAATGTCCTTCAATTTTCGTTCATTTGATAATTTTTCATAATCACATTTTTTGGGGCAGAAAACCATAGAGGTTATTTTATGCCCTTCCCAGTGTACGTGTCAAGGGGTACACACATCCCCATTTGTGGTGGAAATTTTGGTGATTCAGTTATGACAGTGGTGGACAGATTTTTCCACTTTTTATTTTTCCTTTGGGAATCTTTAGGAGTGAAACGTTGAGACTAGGCCAATAATCTTTATTTCTTAATGGAATTCTTAGTCCCTATTTCTCCCCATAAAAACACATTTGCCAACCTTGTGTACAATATTTGTGTACAGTTATTTTTGTCTTCAGTGTTACAGTACATACTCAAAGTTTTCCTGCAGTTTGGTTGGTGTCCTAACCAGGGTCAGTGATCTGGGTATTCAAGGCTATGGTTATTTTTAGGTTTCCTGTGTCAATAAAAACTGCTTTTGTAAATACCTTTAGAGCAAGCCGTGTATTTTGGTGCAAATCATGAAGTTAACATGAAATCATGAAGTTAACAATTAACGTGGGCCCCGGGGGTCTTAAAAGTTTGAGTTCCAGGCTTTAGTACTCATGTTTCATACTGGGAAAAGTCATTGAACTCATCATTCACAAAGGTCAAAGCAGAGGAATGACCTCATCACTGACAGTTTTGTGTTCCAGATCATTGTGAAATTCCTCTACCTTTCTGTTTGCAAAAGGAAAATGGAATTTTCCCAAATTTCATCTGAATTAATCACATTTAACAGCTCTTTGGGGAAAAAAAATCGATCTTATAAATCACAAGTCTCCCTTAACTGACTGGGGATCCACTCCTGAGGTATTATCTACGTGTATGTGGTCAGGCCTGAAAGGGAGCTGGGTTTCATTCACCCGTGGCCACATTTTTACCAAAGGCAACATTTCTGCCATTCTCTGTCTTTCCAATGCTGGATCATTAAAAACTGGATCAATTTGAATGAAACTGCCATTACTGTATCTTAATTTCAATATTTTCTGCTATATCTTGTCTTCTTTTGATACTCTAAATCAGAAGAGATTGTGTTGTTTTAATTTAGCACCATTATCAAAGTAAACAAGGCAGTATCTTACTTTGGTGATATCCTCCAGTGATGGAAGGGAAGTAATGTAGTACAAGCCTTATACAGATCACATAGTTTATAGGCCCTCTCACAAAGCGGGTGCATTTGAAAGGCATGCTTCCTCTCCACATAAGTAATCTCACCAAGAAATCCACACTGACAGTTAAAAATCATCCTGCTTGCGTATGACCTCTATTTGTTACTTAGATGAGATTAAGAAAAATTAAGCCATCCTCAGCATCCCCTTTATCCCAAACTGCTCATAAATCCATCTATAATTTGGAAAAAAAAATAGATAAGGGGGGAAAATAGCTAACAGAGTCTATCACGGACATCAGGTGAAATTCAAGGTCTTGCTTGTATTACAGTTATATTTCTGTACACGTAAATCTATGATGCTTCAGTTAAGGACAATGAACTATAAACTCAAGTTCACTTTTCACTGCAACCTTGGTTAAGAAAGAGAAGCTATGAATGCAGGCATTAATCATCTCAAAAGACCTTTGGTATGTGTGATGGCTTCTCTGATTTTGGTGTAAAAGAAAATGTTTTGAGCTTTTCACTTTCTATACCAGGTGGTATTACTGGTAACTTTTTCACAGCCCTTTGAGGAGAGAGAGTGAGCTGGAAGCATACTGATATTAATGTTTCATAGAAATCTTCTCTTGGATCCCCTAGCATATCAAAATTGCTCAATGTTGAGTGAAACAGGAAGTCTGTTTTGGAAGGATTTCCAGCTTGAGTTACCATTTTTCTACTGGTAAACTTTGAAAATCCCTTATCTGAGGCAATGGCTTAACCATTAATAAGAAAAACACAGGCTTCTTCTCTAATTCTACAGTCCCCTTGTTGAACTTGGCCAATCACAGGTATGATGGCTCAGTGCCCACTGAACTATTCTAACACTATTCTGGGTTAGATGTTGAAAACAATAACCACAGTTGTGTGTGTGTGTGTGTGTGTGTGTGTGTGTGTGTGTGTGCGCGCGCACGCGCGCGTGCACCTCCCTCTCTCTCTATATGCACACACATGTATATGTCAGCATGTACATATTCTCAAACACACACACACACACACACAGAAGCTGTTTTCTGCATGCACACATACACTATACATGAATAGCAATGTCCTTACTAGTATAATAAAAGTCCCTTTCAGTTCTTCTCTCTTTAGCAGTTCCCATTTCAGAGCCACACCACAGACTCTTTGTGCCCTAAGTTCACAGGAAGCATCCCAAGCATTCTCGCAAGTCCTGTGGCTTGGCTTCTGCAGCTGGGAATAAAAGGTCCCTTGAATACAGATGGCAATGTTACATTCTAGCAGCTGCCACCCAAGGGTAGTGAACACCACACAGTTCAAGTTTTGTAGCACTGCTTTCTGTGCCAAGGGAAAGATAAGAGAAATGTTCTTACTGGGGACTCCTTTTGGTCTGATTTATGAGACAAAGGAACAATTCTTTTGATGATTCCCTGTGGCATGAAAATGTTTGACTTTGATTTTAACTCCCAGGAATATGTGAGCTTTTATACAAGGTCATGTCTGAATTTTAAAACTAAAGGAATTGAGAAATGACTCCAATTTGCACGGAGATAGCACTTTTCAGGTTTCAGGACTGACCCACAACTATCATGTGTACCCTTAGCAGCCATGGGTTAGATCCTCTGCCATTAATGGATGCCAGAAAAGAACACTTTGGGAAAGGTCACCGGGGCTTAACTGGAGCTGGAGGAAGTGAGTGACTATATTTACAGTCCTAGAATGGAGCATATTTCAGCTTTCCACACAAAGAATGCTTTCTTTCAGCTTTTAACATGTCACTAAGGCGAGATGGGTAAGTCGTGAGGACTCACAGAGGGATTTGTTGAAAATTGTAAATCCAAACTCACATGTCATAAATTTCATGACTGTATCCCTCATTCTACCAGAACAGCCTATGGCACGGAAAGTCTTTGGCCTGGCATAATCACATTGAATACAAAGCATCCACAGAATTTTATGGAATGAGAGAATGGATATTGAGCTTTATTTTACTTTTTTCTTTCCTCTTGAACTTTGTGCATTTAAAATAGGCATGCATACTTAGGAAGCTAAGAGCCTGAGGAAGTTACTAGCAGTGAGGACACCAGCTTTTCACCCCTAGGAGGTGGGTATAAATCTAGACTGAGTCAGTGGTGATCAAGGGTAGACTGATGGGTTGTGTGTTTTTTGTGACAATCGTATCTCCCCGTTGATAGTTACTATTCCATACATCATTACACTTACTGTCACAAAACCCCACAAGTGAAAGCAAACTTAGAGACAATGTAGTCTAACTTCCTCATTTTACAAATATCAAAAATAAGACTGGGAAAAGATACATGACTCACCCAAGGTCATAAGATGAGTTAATGAGTTAATGATGTCAAAGCTGGGAATAAAGTCAAGGTTTCCTGATTCATATTCCAGTGTTTGGTCTCTTTAAAAGTCCACAACACTTTATTGAATGTTATGGATTATCTCCCTGAAATGCATCAGATGTCTTTTTGCCACATAAAAGTAGTTTACTTAGGTGGAAAATGAAGCAAATGTTGTATAGTATAACGTGTGAATAGGGGCTGGGGGAAAATAGCCTTTGTAGCGACCCAGGGGGAACTATTTCTCAATGGCCAGCCCACACATTAGAATCACCTGGGGGAGAGCTCTGGTTATCCAGCGTGCTGTGACAAACTATCACAAACCTTAGGAGCTGAAGACAGCAGCCATTTTCTTAGATTTCACAGTTTTGAGGGACAGGAATTTGAGTGAGGCTTGATCTGGTGATTCTTCTACTCCACGTGGCGTGGAACTGGGATGACTTGGTGGTATTTAGCTGGCAACTGGACTGGCAGTACGGAGGATGAAAAATGGCCTCACTCACTTGTTTGGTTCACTGATGGGAACATAGTGGAGTCTGGACTCAGCCAGTCTCACTTCCCATGCAGTCACAGGGGATCTCTACATAGTTTTCTTACGTGGTAGCTCAGGGCTTGAGGATGGATACTGACATTGCTTTTAAAAACTAGGCCCAGAACTGGCCTGATTTTGTTTCTGTCATTCCCTATCAGTCAAAGTAGTCCTAGACAATCCAAACCCAAGGGGAGAGGAAACAGAGCCCATCTCTTGGTGGGAGGAGTATCAAAGGCTTTGTGGCCATCTTTAATCTACCACAGTCTATCCTCTAACCACTAATTATTTCTGTTCCTCCCACATACAAAACATACTCTCTCCCACCCATGACCTCCAAGAGATTCATCTCATTATAGCAACAGGCGTTGGAGATACAGAATCTCATCTTCTAGATCATGTCTGAGGAACAATATGGTTACTCAGATGTGATTCTCTCCATCTGAAGACCTGTCATCCAAAAAGCCAAGTTTCCTATCCCAAATACCCAACATAAAATGGCGCACTGAAATAGAAAATCACAGGAGACATTCATGTTCAGAAGTGGGGAGAGGGACAACAGGAGCCACAGAGAAGGAACTTGTCCATAAGTCTAAAGTACAATTGGTCACACATCACGAGTTCCTTGACTAGGTCCTGATTTAATTGGGTCTGGAATGGAGCCCACACACTGGTATTTTGCATTGGCTCCCCAGATGATTCTAATGAGGAGACAGAGTTGGAAATACTGACCTAGGGAGTTCATCTGGCACTTTTAGTTTGAAAAAAAAAGGAGGGGAAATACTTGAAAAGTTCAAGCGTGCTCTCATTTCTGGCAGCATCTCATCTTTTATAAAAATGCAAATTTCTGCCCTCAGACCAGATTCACTGAGCTCGAAATCTTCCTAATAAGCCTGCCACCTCCCCAAATGATTTCCATTCCATTAAAAGTTTAAACCCACTGGATTTACCTCTTTATAAAGCTATAGTTTGTGATTTTTTAAAGAATGTGGTGGTATTGCACATCCTAAAGTGTGCTGATAAATGTTTAACAACCAGCTCTTCAGGGAAGAAAAATGCTTGATTTGTCTTGAATGCCAATTTCTCTGGTGTAAATATGCCCACCCTGGCTATTTCATGTGCAACATGAGATCACAAACTTGCAAAACTCCTGAACATATACAATCACTTCTTGTGAGACTGCACAAGCTGACTCAGTATACCATGGCTCACATTTGACATGAAGTGAAAAATCACAGTAACAACACAGGAACAGAAGCTTCAAGGGAAGTCTATCTTGAGTAAAAATTCTGATTCTAAAACTTTTTTGTTGCATGACCCTGGACAAGTTAGTTTTCTAAGTCCCAATTTTTGCATAAGTAAAATGGAGATAATAATACCATTTGAAGGGTTAAGTTTCCCCTCTTTTTCCCAATCATATATTCCTGAAGCACTCTGTATCTCCTCTATTATAGGACATTCCACACTCACATAACTTAATCACCTGCCTTATTCACCAGCCTATGAGCTACATAAAGCAGAGTCCTTCCTTGCTTTTGGAGCCCTATCCCCAGTGATCGGCAAAGTGTCTGGCATATAGGAAAGGCTCAATAATCACATGTTGACCAAATAAAGGAACATATGTGTCCCACTCTTTCCTTCTTCACCCATGGCAGACATTAATAAGAAATCATGACACTTGGATACTAGATGACAAGTCATTTGAGAAAAGGGCACTATAGGGAGCCTCTACCCAATGAGCTGGAACTAGCACTTGCCATAAACCTATTTTCCACCCTGTTATAAACTCTCCTAATAAAGGATCCTGAGCCTCAAGGAAAAAAACAATAGAGCAGCCAGGGCTCAGAAACCAACTACATTAACAGTTCTGATGAAAAAGAAATTCGTGTTTTATAATTTGGATAGGACTTAGACTGTAACGCCTGAAGAGGGGAGAGGAAAAAGAAGATAAAGGAATAACTCGTAACTATTCTATCCTCCATGAGAGTAATTCCAGTCCATATCCAATTATCCTGCGGTCATTTTGGTCTCAGCCAAATTTGGCTCTGTCGGCTCTAAGCCAAGACAGTGGGGTGAAACAAGGGGACATGAAGCCAGGCACCAGATCTATCTCTGGCACCAGCCTCTGAGCTCAGTCCTCATGGCCAGCTCAGGGTCCACAAGGGAAGGTAGCAGAGAAGTCTCGGACCTCGAGAGAAAGCTCTCCAAAGGAGATGAGCCTGCTTTCAGAGGAGAGCTATAATAGTCCTAAACTATGGAATTTTTATCTGTTCTGCTCCCACATTTCACAGTACCGGGCATCTCTTTCCTACTTAGTGTAGCTTATCTGCATTAGAGATTATATACCATGTGTGCCGCTGCTCAGCAAATACTGAATTTTCAGATTTCCTAGGCACTGAGTAAATAAAGTGCAAAAAAAAAAAAAAAGACCTCTCTATTGAGGAGTTCGCAATCCATTTAGGAAAAACAGTACTTACATCAACAACCACATGTAAGGTTGAAAGTGATGTTTTATTAAAGAACTTTTCATAGAATCTTCAGAGAATTCTGAGAGAATGGGATCTAATTCCAGCTGAGGGCAGGGTTGGAGGCTTGTAGTGGTAAGAGAAGGCAGAGGAAGGTACAGGTGACAGACCACATGGGCACACGGGTACCTCGAAAGGGTGTGAAGGAAGCAGCTGAGACACAGACTGAGTAGGTAGAGGGTATGGCAGGGGGCGTGATAGAAAAGATCAGGAAATCTTAAATGCCAGGCTAAGGTACAAGACAGGTAAAAGATTTTTAAATATGAAAAGTGATAGTTTCGACTAAAGCTTCAGTAAAAGTCACCAGGCAGTGATGGGTCACAAAGACAGCAGAGGAGACAGTTGTAATAACCTAGAAATGAGGGCTTGATTTTAAGCAAGAGAGTTCACAGACTTGAGACTAGATTTGGAGAGCAAGGGAAAAAGTCAATATGACTCTGAAGTTCAGGGACTGGGTGGCAGGAAAAACCATCTATCCATTTACTACATAATCATTATGCGCTTGCTCTGTGCCAGGCATGGCTCTCAAGAGTACTTAGTACTGAATAAAACAGATATAATCCTGCCTTATGGAGTTTATGGAGTCCTGCCTTATGGAGTTCATAATCTAGTCAGGAATTCAGACCACAGACAACAGAAAGATAAAACACCCAACATCACAAGTGGTGAGAAGTGCTATGGTGGAAGTTAACAGTGATGGGAGAGGAGACAGAGGAGGAACCTACTCAGAGAGGATGGTCTGGGGTAAATTCTCTGTGCAGGAGCCCAGAGGGATGAGGAGCCACGCACAGAATGTGGCTGGGGGCGGGGGATGCAAGCTAAGAAGGGGACAGTATGCAGCAAAGTTCTCAAGACCTAAGAGAGGGCCGATACCACAATGGAACATGGGAGTAAGGAAAGGCAAGGTGGCTGGGAAGACACTACAGATGAGGGAACAGTGGACACTGAGAAGATATCAAAGCAGAAGATGGAAAGACAGGACTTGAGCTCAGAAGAGAGGATCACTTGCATGGGAAGCAACAAGGAAAGAGGTACTTGAGGTGGGGAGTGCTCAGGAGAGGGATAGAAGAGTCATCAGCACATATGATATTGGAACCTGACGCACAGAATCCTGGGGTAGGTGTGCAGGGTCAGTCCTGGGAGTCCTCAGGGGTCACGGGTCTAGTCTGTGAGTTGAGGAGCAAGACCAAGGTGACAGAGGCTAGAGGGCTGCAAACAGACAAGTTCACGTGGGGATGTCAGAGGCGAAGATACTCATAGAGGGCGCAAGACCAGGGTAAGGAATGAGATCACGCAGCAGCATCCAGTTCAGCCCACACCGTCCACTGCACCAGATTCCGGGGAAGCCCTGCTTGGCACCAGCAAGAGCAAAGGATAGAGCAAAGGAAATAAAAGGAGGAAGGGGCTAGGGCCAGATGCCGCCCCAGCTGAAGCGGACACAGATGGCTCTGGTGGTGAAGAACGTGAGCTGGAATTCCCTATTTCAGCTGTTTTGTATGAAAGCTCGTCCTGCCCAACTCCAAATGCATGATGTGTTCACAGAAAATGCTGACCTTTTGTTGTCTCATGAGTGAGCAGAGCAGGGATAGAGAAGGGAGTTGTTCTGGAGAAATCTACCACTAAATTAATGGTTCGGAAAGGCTAGGAGTGTGATGACAGCTGCTTTTTCTCACACTTTTCTTTCTTGTTCTTGGAGACACTCTTTTCCCATAAGCTTTGCTGATTGTTGCTAAAGAACAACCCAACACACGCAAACTTTTAAATCTGGAAGAAAAAGAAATAGAAATTCCTCTTTGGCACAGTGCTTTAGATGACAACAAAGCCATGAGGAGGAATTTAACAGCATGACACGTGTGGGACTCCCTGCAGAGGAGGTGTACCAAGAGTCAAGTATCCTTAAAAGAAGGCTAACAAAAATGGTTCCTTTTTTTTTTTTTAAGATTTTATTTCTTTATTTGAGAGAGGGAAAGAGGATGAGAGAAAGCATGAGAAGGGAGAGGTCAGAGGTAGAAGCAGACTCCCCGCTGAGCAGGAAGCCTGAATCAGGACTTGATTCGAAACTCCAGGATCATGACCTGAGCCTAAGGCAGTTGCTTAACCAACTGAACCACCCAGGTGCCCCCAACAGTGGTTGCCTTTGCCTTTCAATGGAAGCACCCTGATGTACAGACTGTGATTTCCATACAATGTAGATCAAGGATCTGAACTTAAATGATACCGTCACATTTTCTACTTTCACTGTGCTCTCGGAAATTCTTATAGAAACTGGAGAAAACAACGTCACTAAGTACTTAGCTGGTCTGTATCCACTTGTGGACTTGGAGGGGGTTGTCTCAGTTCATATAATATCTTAAAACTGTAACACCTTATCTTAAGCTAATAACAACTTAAATTTCAATTCAATAGAATTCCTAAACTTTACATTTTACTTCTCCTCCCCCTCACACTTTAGGCTATTGCTGTTACAATCTACATATTTTTCATACTGTGTAACTAATAACAGATTCTTGTAGTAATGGTTATTTTTACTACATTCATGAATATAAGCAAATTATGCACCACCATTACCATATCACACAATCTAACTCTGACTACATATTTTCCATTACCAGTGAGTGTTTATGATGTTAATCTCTGGTGGCCTGGGGTAGGGACAATATGGTCAGCGTGTAGCTGCTCCTCTTACCTTTCTAATGTGGTCTTTCTTGGTCTCTGTGGTACAAGCTTCACCTTCATGTTCTAGGATGCTACCTTGTTCATGGATAGTTATTAGTTGTTGTTCTTCTGAGGGGGAGTGAAGTCAGGAACGACCTATGTCACCATCTTGGTGACATCCTTCTCTCAGTACAGATCCTGTCACTCTGTGAAGGAAAAATGTTTTATTTCCATATTTCGTCTGAAGTCTAATCAGTAACTTTAACTACTGTTCTTTCCCATCCCCGAGGATGAGAGAGAATGCCACAGTCTTTTTCTTCAACACTTCATCAAGGTTTACTCACCTTATTAATAAAATCAAGCACTCAGTTCATACCCAAATCAATGGCTACACAATTTTCCAACTATCTAAACCATAGGACATAGAATTTACTGATGTAAACTGTCAAAAGATAACCTGAGGCATAGTAAAAATTTCAAGAGTTTATATGAGCAAAAATCGATTCCAATAGGGCAGCACCAAACCAGAAGTGGTTAGGAGCGTTCTACCAACAGAAGCTCAGCGAGGAACTTCGACAGAGAAAGGGAAGAAGCAAAGTAAGGAAATTATTGACTGGCTCTATCTTGAAGCCAAGTTGGCTGTTTGTGATTGCTTGTCCTCAGCTTTCAATGCCATAACCTTGAGGCATTTACAGGCTTAGGTTTTGGTTTGCTTATATAGGCCACCAGGCATTAGAGCTACTTCAGACTAACAGCCCCATTGTTTAATTAATTTAACAATACATAATGTTAAAATGTAATACTCTTTCACTCACACATTATTTCACATAAACAAGTTCTTTCTCTAATTACATTGGAAACATTTTATACTCAAGGGTTATACATTGACTTTTTAAATTTTCCTATATCAAGCCCCAAGAGAGTGCTAGATCATTTTTTACACAGGGAAGTAGCCTAGTTTTCCAGATGTAAGTAAACTTACCACTAAATCGTTAAGATGTAGCTAATAAGAATAAAAAAGGAGGGCAAAGAAGTTAAACTGATGAAATTGGTGAAGCAGGCACCTCTCCTCCCCCATTGCTGATATGAAAAAAGGGGGGGTATGTCCAGAATCATCCTCTAGTTCATTGGGGGGAGGGGACAAAATATAGAACCTTCAAAAAAGGCCTAGGGTACAGTAGAATAAGTGATCGTATAGAAGATTCTGGGATAGATGAGTTTGACGATCTGGAAGGGGTGTCCACTAAGGAGTGAGGAGGAAAAGAAGGAAAGTTTCTCTCAAGTGAAAGGAAGGTCACCCATCTCAGGATCTCAGTTCTGTTCCAGGACAAATGCTTGTGGTCCTAGTAACCAGTAAAAGGTGCCTGGTCTCAAGGTCCACACGCTAGAAGAGCTATAGCAGAGGTGAGAAGCAGCTCACTCCATGGCAGGTGGACTTTCCAGGCTAGGAGGGCTGCTGGGCATGGCTCCTTCACACTCCAAGAGGCATGTTGTACCCAGATAAGGAAATAGCCACTGAGGCTCCACAAGGAGATATGAAGCTTGGAGACTTGCAAAGATGTTGGGGAGGAGGAAACTCTTGGACAGGACTGGTTTATCTTGATCTTATAAAGTGACCCTATCCTGAAATTCATGGAATGAATCAGGTCAGAATAAGCTAAACTCCAGAATTTCAGTGGCCTATCATAACAAAATTGTCTAGGTCACTCAGACCACAGTTTCCAAAGCAGGTTGGCCACAGGCTCTGCCTGCCATGTTCACTCAGGCAGCTAGATTGATAAAGGGTTCATCTCACCACAAACTTCCAAGCTCACCCAAGGCTGGAAAGGGAATGACAGGAAATGTATACTGGCTCATATATGTTCCTCCCGGAAGTGATGCACGTTACTTCTGCTCACATCTCATTGGTCAAGATAAATCATGTGGCCACACATAATTTCAGAAGGGCAGTGAGTACAATCCTACCATGCTGGGGGTGGTGGGGGGTATTTGTGAACAACAATAATGACTCCCACCGATACCATGGAAAATACCAGTCTCCCCTGAAAGCATTGATCTACCTATTCAGTATGGTGAAAATCTTTTCTCCAAAAGTGCAACCCTGATGGAAAACTGATTGCCTGCTTGATTTCACACCACTGACTATCACCAAATATTAAATGAAAAGATTCAGATTTAAAACAGGTTTATTCTTACTCATCAATTTTGCTACAATAAATGGTTAAGTGGTAAATTCTCCTTAGCTAATTCTTCTCAGAACACTCTGAGTAGGTACCCCCTTATCCGCTCTCATTTCATCCTGCTAATTCCCTTCAAAGACTTAATTAACATTTGTAACTATTCATTTTTCTATGTACTCATTTATTTAAAATTTTTAAATAAGTAATACTGGTTCAAATCTTATCCTAATTACAGAAGATCTAAAATACATAAATATCACTCTCTAAATTCCATTTGCCATCCTTGGCTCATTATATACTGGTAGGGTACTCAATAAATCATGACTACTACCAGGCTGATGAGGATAGTAAATAAAAGGGAAAATAGTTTTCTAAGGCTGTTGCATGAAAAAACAAACAGAATTATGTATGTCATTGAAACCAGAATTATTCACTAAATAGTTTATGATGATGAACTTGAGTTATAAAAAAAAATTTTTTTTAATAATATAATATCCTCTTGTTAAGGGTACGAGAATAGACATTAGTAATGTGTTTCAAACCCAGCAAAATCTTTCCCTTCCCATCATGACTAAAAGTATCAAAAGTATATTGGGGAGCATGGGTGGCTCATTGATTAAGTGTTGGACTCTTGACTTCAGCTCAGACCATGATCTCATGGTAATGAAATCTGACCCCATCTCAGGCTCCACGTTCAGGGAAAAGTCTGCTTGAGAGTCATCTCCCTCTTCCACTGCCCTTCCCCTGCCTTTCAAATTACTCTTTTAAAAAAAAACAAACAAAAAAGAATATGAAAATACAGAAAACTCACATCAGCCTGGAAAGCAGGAAAAAGTATCATCAGGACTTCACTGAATTTCTAGTGGATTGCAGATAGAAGCAAATTAAAGGAAAGCCCTGGGCGGTGACTTGGAAGCTTCCTTCTTGAAAAGAAGAAATAAGTGAAGGGAACTTGTACCCAAATGTTCATAGCAACATTATTCATTCTAGCCAAAAGACAGAAACAGTTCAAATGTCCATTATCAGGCAAACAGATAAACGAAATGTGTACTCATAAAATGAAATATTGTTTGGCCATTAAAAAAATGAAGTACTGATACATGCTAAGCATGGATGAACTTTTAAAACATTATACTAAGTAAAAGAAGCCACTCACTATATGACTCCATTCATGTGAAAAGTCCAGAATAGGGAAATCTATGGGCATGTTAAGTAAATTAGTGGTTGCTTTAGGAATTGGTGGGGGAAAGAAGGGAAAATGGCTAAAGGGTACATGTTTCTTTTTGAGATGATGAAAATGTTTTAAATTGGCATTAGTGATGGTTGCACATACCTATGCCTAGACTAAAAATCATTTAATTCTACACCTTAAATGGGTGAATTGCATGGTTTATGAATTATATTTTAATAAAGCTGTTAAAAGCTTACAAGGAAGAGAAGGGAGCTTCAAGAAACCTTAGCAATACCTCTAAGTCTGGCTGAGGGTAAAAGGTAGCTGTGGGATAGATGAAATCAGCTCCCTTGAAACCTTCCTGTTGCAGATTGAGAGCATTCTATAGAAACTGCACAGAAGGCCTGGGACCAAGCACAGCCAAAGCAAAGAGAAGGCATACAGGTCCGGGATGCCTCCCTAACACTGTGGAACTCTTCCTGATGTGTAGGCAAGAGGCAGGGCAGAAGACTGGGCCAAAGAGCAAACAATGTTCAGAAGCTGACTTCTCGTGCAGTTGCTTTACCAACACAGGGCAGAAACTACTGGAAAGGGTCTTGCTTGGGATTGACCATGGCCTGAGTCTTTGGCCACTATTTTGCAGTCTTTGGCTACTGTATTATGACACAGGCGTGTTACCTCCATCCACCCAGTCCCCTAGTTTGTGATCAGAGATGTGGTTTCTAATGACATCCAGGCTTTTAGCGGTCTTCGGCTACATGATTTTTCCAAACCCTCACTAAGTATCTAATGTATTTGCTTTGAGGAAGTTCTGCATGTCAGTAATCATACCTAAATCTGTTTCCTACCCATAATTCCCAAACCTAATTTATTTTTTTTCTACTCTTTCTCAATTTAATGGTGGCAATTTGTGGAGACTGGGGAAGGAATACCACGACTTTAAGGAGTTCTTTGCCTTGGACTAAATCTTGAAGGGCTTTAACTCCTTAAAATCTTCTTTCAACTTTTGAGCCTAAAGGCTATCAACTTTTCCTACTTAAAAGCTCCAAAGTTCTAGTCTCTGTTTTCTTCTTTTCTTTCAAGCCATATAGTTCTTACTTGGGCTTTTGCTTCTAAAACCTTACAAAACATAGCCCCTGTCAACTACTACACAGTACTCACATTCTTTCAGTCAATTTCTTCCCTTAGAACTAAGAGCTCAGTAGGCATTTTATCTACCTTTTAACACTGACAAAAACTTTTCCGGACATTTTGCCATTGCCATTCTTGGGTCTCTATCCCCTAGCCTTTGAGATCAGTTTCCTTGCTGCCCACTCCCCAGCTATAAAGATAGTACTATATGGTCTAGTTTGGGGTTATGGCAACACCCACTTTCTTTACCACTTTTTCCATTCATTTACACTAGCTGTCATGACATTAGCATCTGAGTGGTTTTACATAACATAAGTTTATTTCTCTCTCATATATAGTCCAATGGACAGTAGAGGGGCTCTGCTCCATGTAGTAATTCAGGGACTCAGACTACAAAGACTGCCATTTCAACTGTGGTTTACGAGGCTGCCGTGGAAATTACCTGCAGACCAGAAAGAGCAAAGGGGTCATGGCTGAGAAGTGCGAGCACTTCACTGTCACCATATTCTGTTAGTCGAAACTCAGTCACGTGCCCACGCCAACACTAAGGGAGACTGCGAACCCAGTGGAGATGGCTACACAGTGTGTGAACTCATCCCATTAATTCCAGAGATTTTCATAGAGGTCTCAGCGAAAATATTGGCAAAATCTCTAGATTTTCAATAAGAGACAGTTAAATTGAAAAAAAAAGGGGGGGATATAGAAAAGTTCAAAAAGACAAGGGCAACAATAGACATATCGAAAAGTACACACACAAAAAAAGCAAGATGTCCATACTAGCATCAGACTAAAGGCATCAAGGAAATTGACATTAAACAGAAAAAGCACTTGAGGAAGTAAATTGCATCAAACTCTATAAAGTGATAATTTGAAGTATAAGAAAAAAGACAGTCAGATAGATTATACTAGCAAAGCCTTTCATAGTCTATGTTTTAGTTACTGGCAGATGAGAAAGCCAAAAATAAAGATATGGGGTATTTAACAATATACTGAATAAAGTTAAACCAAAAATCCATTCTCATAACTAACTCTTGGGTCTAAATTATCAAAACCATTGTATGACTTGTATTTGTTAGGCCTCAGGGAACAGAGACTCCCTTAAACTATCAGTATGTGCGTGGATGAATTGGCGGATGGACTTAAAAGAAGGGGAGGCCGAGGGAAGTGGAATCTAACAGAAACCCACCAACAGGAGTGATGACAAACTCGGGGGACCTCCAGCATAGGCAGGAGGTGACCTAAGCAAGGGGCCCCAGACTGAAAATGTGACTCTTGCTCCAGTGCTCCAGTGTGAACTAACTCAGCTACCCTCCACTGGCTGCTTCCTCCTGCACTCCACTCCATTGGCTTCCTTCCTCTCCCTATCTTCCCTTTATCTCACAGTTTCTGCTTTTTTTTTTTTAAATGAATGTACCCTAAACCCAGTCCTTTTAACCTCTCCACTCCTGCACTGTAAGATGACGTCCATATTATTCCTGGGGCTGTCTCTTCCTTTGAGGATTTTTTAGATCAAATTCTTAAGAAATGGAATCTCATTAACTAGCACATCCTTTGCTTATGAGACCCACCTTAGGTCCCTGGCCAGCCTATGGATTCTCTGGGACCTCTAAGTCCCCTTTGCCCAATAAGCAAAGACAAAGGAGAGGAGGAAACCAACAGTATAAAATATGGATGCCTGGGTGGCTCAGTCATTAAGCATCTGCCTTTGGCTCAGGTCATGATCCCAGGGTCCTGGGATCCAGCCCCACATCGGGCTCCCTGCTCTGCGGGGAGCCTGCTTCTCTCTCTCCAGCTCCCCCTGCTTGTGTTCCCTCTCTTGCTACCTCTCTCTCTCTCTCATAAATAAATAAAATCTTTAAAAAACTAACTAACTAAGTAAATAAAAATAAAAAATAAAACATGGACGCCCGATTGCTGCCCTCTCTGAAAAGACAGGGGTAGACTGCCCAGGAGGAGTTACAGGCATGGCAAACTGGATAATAATCTGTCTAATGAACAAATGAAGATCCTGTTAGGATCCGGTGTTTTGCTAGATGCTAAACGCATTGTCTGTGACACTTATAAAATGCTATTCCGTTTTCCAAAATTCACATTTATAGACTTGGAGAGAGATCCACAATATAATGGTGATTCAAAAAAATCCAATTGCAAAACAGGATTATTCTGTTCTCTGAAAAATAAAATACTTGTATGCATAAGAAAAACAATCTAATAAGATATATAAAATACAAACATGTTTAGTCACGGTTTTCTCTAGGTAGCAGGTCTGGGGTAATTTTAATTTCTTCCTAAATCTTTTTGAAGTGTGTGCACATATCTAACATTAAGTTTATACTGGTATTTTTTTTTTACAATCAGGATAATAAAGCTATTTTTATTATGGGATGGGGAGCCTTAAAATACTCATACCTTTTGACCTAGTAAATCCATTTCAAAGAACTTCTCCTAAGAGAATAATTGGAGTTATGCTCAAACATATTTTTATAAGAACATTTAAAGGGGTCCCCCCCCCGCCCTTCCTAAAAGGAGAAGCTATTTAACCTTTCAAGGCTCCACGGTTTTTCTATAAATGTGGCTGAAAAATGAGCCTTCACATTTCCTTGGCTGGTCTCAAGAAAATTCAGTAAAACAAGCTAACCACTGGTTTTGAGACCAAATAACCTAAAGATATAAGAGAGAATACCCCCATTGCATGGTTAGGGGAAACAGAATCAGTGAATGCTGGATTCTTTACAGAGAAAAAACAATTTTTCTCATGCCAATATCAGGAAGACACTTCTTTTTCCAGATATCAAGTATTCCTAAGCGTTTTTATTATGAAAATTCATTTCAGAAAAGAATTTGAAACTAATTTTACAAAAGCATAAAAGATAACAATGTTATTCTCCACTGGCACACTTACTACAAATTCCTCCTCCCTCCATCCCAAGATGTGTATCAGAAAGTTTGAGATGTGACCCACGATCAGCATTTTAACAAGCATGCCAGATGAATTTTATGGCAGTGGTTTTAAGATGACACTGTGAGAAACACTGCCTTAACATGCTGTCTCAAGCACAGATATTTACATTTTAACAAGGACCAAAGCCTCAGCTTAGAGGAATGAGGTTGATATCTGTTTCTGGCAGCATGGTGGAAAAAAAACGAAAATCCTACGTAAGATGTCTTTTAGCATCTTTTTAAATTTGTCGATAAGCTGTCCAGAAAGCAAGACATTCTCTGAGGCCAAAAAACCTAAATTTAAAGCAAGAAGGCAGGAGAAGCAGAGCACGTAGGGTGGCTTTTGCCCTGAGGGATCTGCCAAACCCAGGGGAAACTAAGCGTTAGTTTTTATCCACAAAAGGGGTTCAGGGTGGAAGAGACAAAGTTCTTTACAGAAAGACAGTGGGGACACTAATAAGGAGATCTCCACTGAAGCTGGGGCTCATCAGGTCTCCTCAGTTAAGTAGCCTAGAAAAAAACCTGCCCCATCAATGGATAATGTAAAGAAAAGTACCTCTCTCAAACTGTGGGGACGGTGGGAAGGAGAAAAAGTCCCCTCTGGATATTCTTAACCACAAGCCATATTTCATGTGGCTTTATGCTATTTAGGTCACCCAAAACATCTCAAGGTGAATATTGGGATTAAAGTGGTTTGGAGTTAGGAGTTGACCAAGACTCAGGCAGAAGCAAAGAGAAAATTCTCTCTGATAGAAACCATTTTTGGGGTACCTAGCTGGCTCAGTCAGTAGAGCATGCAACTTTTGATCTCAGGGTTATGAGTTCAAGCCCCACGTTGAGCATGGAGTCTACTTAAAAAAAAAAAAAAAGCCACACATTTTTGACCCAGGTGCAAAAAACTGGCAAAGATAGTTTTCAAAATATGGGCTCATATAAAAATCCCTCCTATACATACAAATATAAGATGTCAATATCATACTATATTATTGTATCAACAAATCCTAATAGCTTGATCTTTAACATATATGCACAATTTCACCATTCCATCTTCACCTCCCCCACCCTAGTTCAAATTATTGTCATCTGTCACCTGTATTATATGCTTGGGCTTACAATCCTAGATACATGTGAACAAAGAATTCTAAAACATGATCTTAAGAACACTGATTTACAATAGCATCAAAAACATAGAGCTATACACCTAACAAAAAAAAAGTACAAGGCCTCCACAGGGAAAATTACAAAATGCTATTTCAAAGATAAAAAAATAAATAAATGTAAAACTAAGATCACATTATGAATTGGTTAAGTCAATACTCTACAGAGGCCATTATCCTAAAATCTATAAATTCTATGCAGTGCAAATCAAAATCCCAAAAGATTTACTTTTAATTTTCCCATTATATATGTATGTGCATAGGTATATAACTAGACAAGCTGTGCTTAAAATGCATGTGGAAAAATGAACTAAAAGTATTGAGGATCATCTTGATAANAATAAATGTAAAACTAAGATCACATTATGAATTGGTTAAGTCAATACTCTAAAGAGGCCATTATCCTAAAATCTATAAATTCTATGCAGTGCAAATCAAAATCCCAAAAGATTTACTTTTAATTTTCCCATTATATATGTATGTGCATAGGTATATAACTAGACAAGCTGTGCTTAAAATGCATGTGGAAAAATGAACTAAAAGTATTGAGGATCATCTTGATAAAAAATTGGGCTGGAAGTAGAAGAATTTACCCAATCAGATGTCAAGAATTATTGTATAGCAATTAAATATAGTATATACATATATTATATATATGCTATATATAACAATTATATATTAATTAAAACACTGGAATATGAGTCAGGGATAAAATAGAAAAGCGCATCTGTTGTTTATAGCAGTGAAGGATTACGGAACAGAAAAGGATGGACTTTTTAAAAAATGGTCCTGGAGCATTTGGTTATCCATAAGGAAAACCAATCAAATTGCATCTCTTCACAGTTTATAGGAAAATCAGTGCCAGGTGAATTAGAAAGGCTTAAGTGAGAAAGATAATACTTTAACATTATAGAAAAAAATAGAATATCTTTATGATCGTGAGATAGAAAAACAGAATTTAGAATAAGGCTAAAAACCATCAGCCATAAAGAAAAGCCTTGGCAAATATCAACTATATTAAATTAAGTACCTCTGTATATTGAAGGACACAAAAAAGAAAATAAAAATATAAGCCATCAAGCAGAAGAAGGTATTTGCGACAAATGCAATGGATAAAAATTTAATATTCAGACTATATAAAGAAATTTTACAAATTAAAAAAAAGAAAAAGAGTCAAAGCTTGAATAGACATTATTATCCAGAAAATATACTAATAAACTTGGAAATATCAGCTTACTGGTAGTAAGAAAAATGAAAATTAAAACTATAGTATGGTAGTATTTCATGCCTACCAGAAAACCAAAAATTTTAAATTCTGAAAATAACAAGTAACAATGATGATTTTAATACTTATACATCTCCACTGGACATTTAAATTGGTGCGACCACTTTGGAAAATAATTTGGCATTTCCTAGTAAATTTGAAGATTCACAGGACCTATGATCCCACCTCTTTTCTCCTAGGAATAAATCTAGAGAAAGTATTGCACATATGCACCAGAAAACCCATGCAAGATTATTCATAGCCACACTGTTTTGTAATAGCAAAAACCTAGAAACAATACAAATGGCTATCAATTGTATAAAATTCAAATCGTGGCCTATTCATTCAATACAATTATATAGAGCAATGAGAAGAACTATACACACCTGCCAGCATATGGATGAATTCCAAGATATAACATTTGACTTCTTCAAGTTTCAGAATATAGTATGATTCCATTTATACAAAATTAGAATATAGATAAAACCAAACAATATGGATTACAGGGAAATAAACATAAAGGTAAAATCTTAAAGAAAAGCAAGGTGATGATCAGTAAGAAAATCAGGAATATAATTTTCCCTGAAGGGGGAAGAGCCTGCAAAGGCTTTAAAGGTAATGATAAACTATTTTTCAAACCAGATGCATGGTATCATTATTTATTTTATCTTATACATGTTTCATATACTAGTTTAGATCTTTCCTTTGAAACCCACTTTCTGCTATGATATACTCTTCAAAAAAGTGAATTTCTATTAGGGCATTTCAAATTTCATAACCAATTAGGAGAAAGATTTAAAAGGGATTCAGGGGCACCTGGGTGGCTCAGTCGGTTAAGCATCTGTTTTGGGCTTAGGTCATGATCCCAAGATTCTGAATGGAGTGCCCCCCCCCACCCTGGTCTGGCCCCCTGCTCAGCAGGAAATCTGTTTCTCCCTCCTCCCGTCTCCCTCGCCCTATCCCGCCCTCCCCCCACCCAGCTTGTGCTCTCTCGTGCTCTCTCTCAAATAAATAACATCTTAAATAAATAAAAGGGATTCAGAGAACCTTCTTGCCCCCCCCTCCCCCAACATATGGGCATGAAGAATGTCTGCCTTGCCACAGACTGGTCTCTCTAACGCTCCTGTTCTCTCACCCTTTTTAAAACCTGGTGTTCGGATACACACTCCCACTCTCCTACTGCCTTTTGCAAGCATTCTTTCCAAGGTTAATGCGGCCCATTTTACCCCAGTCCTTTTAAATAAACACAGTTTACCCACACAAGTTTGCCAAACACAGTTGTAAGTGCCGTCCAATCTCAGCAGAATTTGCCCAGACCTCAACCACTGAGTTTTCTGGTTACTCAAAGGCCCTCATTTTGGCCCTGTTCCTTGGCTCCTGCCATTTGCTCAGCTCAGTGGTGGGTGACCTGCTGGGCCACGTGTTTCAGCCCCACCTCCCACACTCCCCCCCAGAGCCTGATCTCCGATATCCATCCTCAGGCCTCATGAGCCCAGTGACCTCCATGGACAAACACCCTCGAAAGGAGTAAGTCCAGCCCCATCAGGCGCCCACATCACCACCCCAAATACTGTGGGAAGGCAGAGGAGAGCAGCTGCTTCAAATTCACTTGAATATAGTGATTTCATATTAGTCTCACTCATGTACCTCTGCCAGCGTTCCCCATTCCAGCCCTCTTGACATTAGCAAGTTCAATATGACCACTGGACGTTCCAAACAACGGAAAAACTCTCCAGAGAAATTGATGACTGTTTTACTGTTGGCGCGAGCTTGGGGTAGGGCGGGCATTCCAGAGAAGCCCTCCAAGACACCACCTGATCTGATCCTCTTACTCTCAGAGTTCAAGATGTTCCTCACAGAGGGACCTTGCATTTTACAGACTACTGCCCAAGGAATTTGTTGCTACAACAAAAACTCCCAAACCATGGAAACTGTTTGTAGCAGGCCAAACCCAAAGCTCAACTATATACAAAGCCTAAAAAATCAAGTTGCCTTAATCTTGCATTTTTGGCTCATTTTGCCTGGCCACATCCTCAAACCAAATGGGTTGAATTACTAGATGAGAAATAAATTTCATCCGTGGGAACTGTTGCTATTGTCACAGAAAACAAAGGGAAGGGGTTTCCCTGCCATGTCTTGGAGGAGGTGAGGTCACTGTTTTAGGGTCAAGGGTAAGACTTATGTTCCCTCCACATGCAGAAGAGTGAAGCTGGTTGCTTAATTAGACTCCCTGTTAAAAGGTCTCTTATTATTGTCAATTTTCTTTTAAGATATCACGTCCAGGGAAACTTTTCTAAAGAACGGTTTGAAAATGTGTACTTAAAGTCTTTAAGATGTATATAATTTTACTCAGTAGTGCCAGTTCTGGGAATAATTAGGAAAGTGCCCCCAAAGAATTATCTGCATGGAAAGTTAATGCTACATCACTTTTAACAGTGAGGGGAAACAAAAACAAAAACAAAAAGGCAAACTTTAGATGCCCCACACAGGAAATTGGCTAAATAAGTTACCGTATGGAAGAGTTCTTGAAAATCTCAATAGCCCCCGGATTAATCGTAACTCTCTCTTTACATAATCTTATTGTCTAATGCCCACCATGCTGACTGCAGGCAGGAGGCTCTCCCGAGTTAACCCACACACTTACACTCCCACTAGGTGAGTTGTATGCTCACCAGGAATCCGTTGTGTTTGTTCCCAAACCTGTTTATGCTAATCGTTTCATTGTAATTATGTAATTTAATTAAGGAGCAAGTACACCAATGAAATGACAAAGAGATTTTTATTTCTCCAAACCCTGGACTGAATGTTTTTAAAAAGACTGGAATAAGTAAGCTGCCAAAACAAAAACAAAAACAAATCATGTTGAATTAGGTGACAGTATACAACTGTAAAATATTAAGGGAGAAACTGTCATGATGCCAAAGGCTTTTCTTTCTGGAATGGCAAATGTATTTTCACCTAAAATACATGGCTTGGGATAGGTTTTAAGTTAAAAGGTTTCAGTTACTCTGATCAAGTTGGAGTGGAGAGATTCTACTGGACATCCGTATGGTAGAGCATTAGTCAGTTATTACAAATGAGTATGTAGAAGAGTAGTGATAAAATGGAAATACGTTGGGGCGCCTGGGTGGCTCAGTCATTAAGCGTCTGCCTTCGGCTCAGGTCATGATCCCAGGGTCCTGGGATCGAGCCCCGCATTGGGCTCCCTGCTCTGAGGAAAAGCCTGCTTCTCCCTCTTCCACTCCCCCTGCTGGTGTTCCCTCTCTCACTGTATCTCTCTCTGTCAAATAAATAAATAAAGTCTTTAAAAAAAAATGGAAATACATTTGTGGTACATTTAGTAATAGGTACAGCAAATAAGTCATAGAAGAATATATAATATATGATCCTGATTTCATTTAAAAGTATACATTTATGCATAGGAAAAACTCTAACGGGTCATATTCTAAAATGTTACCAGTGGTCATCTCTGGGTGATCACTCTGGGAAGGTGTGCCTGGCTACAGGATATCACGCAGACCATATTTAGCAGTCTACAGGGGGAGGGAGGAAGGTGGACAAAACAGGAGTCTGACAAAATGAAAGATGCAAAGGGATTACTAGCAACTTTCTGCTTCCATGTTCATTGCTTAGTGATGGGTTCCAGTATTTTTCTGAGGCCTAGGAACATTCTCAGCTATGGTTCTCTAAGATACTCATATTAATAATTCTTCATTTTTGCTTAAGCTAGTTTTCCTAAGCTTTGTTTCTGTTACAGCAGCAAAGAATTTAACTAATACAAGCTGCTAATAAATAAACTCACTTTTGAAAACGAGTGCACACACTCACCTAAAATTTGGGTTATCTTGGTGTCCATATGCAAACAAAGGTCTCCAAGAGTTCATTAATGACAGCGTGCCACCGAAGCACCATTATGAGTAATTGGAAAGGTCTGTTCTTTCATAAGTGTTCATCCTGAATCTGACCAGAAAAACCTAAGAAAGCGTGAGAGCCCATCTCAAGGTCTGGAAGAGCCACCCAGGATGCCCCCAGCAACCTGAGAGCAGGGCCTATGGTTTGTCAAGACGGGACGAAAGCACTGACGAATGTCTTGGGTCCTTGTTTGGCACCAATAGTTCATTCTTGTTACATGGGACAGGCATGCTGCTCCGGGCCTATGGTTGGAGCTCTCTGTAGTCAGCCTCCATTGGACTTAACTGACCCATCTAATCTTCACTAGGGACATAATAAGCTGATTGAATTCAGTATTTTCCTTGAGAGTTGCCCTTGGAGCTCCTCCATCAGAACGAAAGGGGGAGCTTATTCAGTGCTAATTCCTGGACCTCACTCCAGGCCTACTGAATCAACACTTTGGGCAGGGGGCTTGAGAATCTCAGCTGTATTTTTACAAGCTCCTAGCAGGAGTCTGATGTACACTAATATCTGAAAAGTACCATGCAACCAATGAACGTTACCTCATCTCTCAGGTATGACTCTACGTCATTAACTGAATTCTCCTCCTGGTTTTGACTTCGATTTGCTCTGTGATCTTAGGCAGAACCATTAACCTCCCTGGACCTCAGTCTCCTCATCTATAACCTGGATGGGGTTGGAGAACAGATCATCCAAGATCCCTCCAGTGTGAAATACTTCAATTTCTATGTTATGAGTGATCTTTTTTTTTTTTTTTTTTTGAAATGTGTCTAAAGTCACTTCAGGCTCACAGAGGACTTTGCTCCAGCTTCTGTGTTTCTTACTTCTATTCAAGTCTATTTAGTCTTCCTTTCAGAGAGATTTGAGGCTGTAGAGACAGCTTTGAGGGTCTCCTCTCCCTCCAAGCAAGCACCAGGAGCACCAAGAGTAATGAGAGCAATGAAACAACCCTCATCAGTGGCTATCACGAGAGTCTACCGTATACACACACACACAGCGCCAGGAGCCTTACATACATGACCTCACAATGGCGCCACAAGGCAGCAGATGTGATCCCCACTTTTACCTCAGAGAAAGTAAGGAAGTCACCCAAACACACACAACTAGAGACTCAGGGTGCCGGTACCAAACCCAGGTGGGTCTCAAAAGCCCCAGTTTCCCACTCTGCTGCCACGCCTCCCTGCTCTTCCTTCATCTGTCCCCACAATCCATCCCTACCTCTTCCCAGGCCACGGTGACCCTGCCTCACACCTATGCCCACACCTACCCCAGCTTCTGGTCTTTCTGGGTTTAAGTCTACCCTTAAAGTAGCAGCCAGAGATATCTTTTTAAAAAATTTTTGTTGTGTGTGTGTGTGTTTTTTTGTTTTTTTTTTTTTCCTGTGCAACATCCTCCACAGCTCCCATTTCTCTCCAGGAAAGTACAAATTTCTTATGCGGGCATTAAAAGCTTTCTATAGTGTGGACCCAAGTACCTTTCTAACCTTAATGTCACATCACCCTGTTTGTTTTTTAAAGATTTTATTTATTTGAGAGAGAGAGAGAGAGCACGCGAGGGAGGGGAAGAGCAAAGGGAGAAGGAGAAGACTCCCCACTGAGCAGGAAACACAATGAGGGGCTCGACCCCAGGACCCTGAGATCATGACCTGAGCCGAAGGCAGATGAGCCGGGTGTCCCACATTATTGTTTTTAAAAAAATTAAAATAGAGTTGACATATTAGTTTCAGGTGTACAGCATAGTGATTTGACCATTCTATACATGATTTTGTTGCTCACCACAGAAGTCTAATTACAATCTGTCACCAAAGTTATTACACTATTATCAACTCTATTCCCTGTACTATACTTTTCATCCCCATAAATTATTTATTTTATAGCCAGAAGTTGGTATCTCTTAAATCTCACAGTACTATCGCCCACACACCCAGGGTTTCACTTTGGAGTCTCAAGGCTTGCACCAGACTCCTGTGACATGGGGCCACCACACTCCCTGTTCCACTGACTCCACATGCTGAAGTCCCTTCCTGTTGGACAACATGGCCAGTGTGCCATCTCCTCCTGGCAGTCTTCCTCAGCTCCCCACCAGCAGGAATTGCTTCCTCTGCTGACCTCCATCAACCTTTGTTTGAATCTCTCTATTGTCTTCTGTATCCTTTACTCCTTGGAACTTTGGGCCTATGTCTCAATTCTCTATTAGACCATAACATCGTAAGGCATAAACTGAGTTTTCTGTTTTATCTCGCATGGAGCTTCATTCAGTCCCCACCTGTAGACGTCGTAGGGCCCTGAATCTACCACCTACCAGCTGTGTGACCTCAGGCAGGTTGCTTGAGCTTTCTGTGCATTACTTCATCTCTAAAGCAAATTGATCATTCTCTCATGTCTTCTAATTTCTATAAGGAATCAAATGATCTCATAGAATTAAGTGAGTTAATAAATCTAAGACAGAATAGTGCTTGGCACACAGAAGGCATTCATTAAATGTTAGTTGTTATTAGTTCTATATATATGCACTAGCATTTATAAAATACAGACATCCGCTTTATATGTTTTATGTAGGCTTCAGCAAATGACCAACTTCTGGTTACTAATTAGCATGGAAAAATAGATTAATAATAAAATGGCTATTCATTGATACCCTAATTCTAACATATCATTCTTATTCTACTTAAATAATTTATTAAATACATCACTATTACCTGAAACTAGCATAAAATTACAAACCCTCATAAAATCTGTTCAAATTACTAATGGTCTATAATCAAGAAATAATTGCTAACTCAATAGAGCAACATTCCCTGAACATTTGAAGCATAAAAAGAAAAAACCAAATTCAATTCTTTCCTATTCCCCTGTATTTTGCCTTATGCAATAAAACTTCTCAACTCTACCTAAGTTGATTCAACAATTTTGCTGATTTTGACAAGAGCTGGGCTAAAGTTTACTCTGGGAGAATCAATTAATATAAGTGGAACTGAAATAAAAATTCTAAGAAAACAGTTCTCTTAGGTAGATAAATGCTTTGGGACCACCTAGTTAGCTATCGATAACTTGACTGGATTTGAAGCACTTGGTGGGGGGCCAGGGGGCCCTGTTAAGGCTATCATGGTAGCATTATTTCAAATTGTTCATCAGGATCAATTCAAGGAGAAACAACATTTTACAGCCTAACTCTGGTAACGGCAGGTACTCAAAAATAATAAAGTCACACTTTGGAAACAATATTCTAGTGATCAGATATATTTCTAACTCAGACTAGTGTCTCAATTTTTATTCTAGATTAGTGAGATTTCACTAGACAGAGATGTACCTATACTGAAAGATTTAGTATATCTAGATGGTGGCTAATGTCTACTACAGAGGAAAGTAGTAGATTTAATGTTTATTGAGCACTTACTATTTTCAAGTAACTGTGAGGGATGAAAGCAGCAGCCCTGTGGGAAGTGCACAAAGGGTGGTTGATATTAATACAGTTAATACATTGCAGAAGGAAGCTTTGTGAAGATGTGTGAGGAAGACGGAAGAGGGAGCGGTTGATTCTGACTCAGGGAATAAAGGAAGGGTAAGGTTTCTAAGAGCAGAGCTGGGACCAGGGCATCAGCAGACAAAAGCACATGAGCAAGGGCAGACACATAGGAAAAGGGCTTGCCCAGGGAGCAATGAGCAGTTTGTAGTGAGTCGAGGGTGTGCCTATTTGGGGTGGGGACAAGCAAATGTGTGGGAAACAGAACCTGAGAACAGGGCTATGGCTAGGCTAAGTAGAGACTTGTGACCACATCCAGGAGCTGGGGCTTTATTCAGTAAGTACTGGGGATCCACTGACATTTTTTTTCTTAAAGATTTTATTCATTTATTTGACACAGAGAGAGATCAAAAGTAGGCAGAGAGGCAAGCAGAGAGAGAGTGGGAAGCAGGCTCCCCTCTGAGCAGAGAACCTGATGCGGGGCTCGACCCCAGGACCTGAGATCATGACCTGAGCCAAAGGCAGAGGCTTTAACCCACTGAGCCACCCAGGCACCCCTCCACTGACTTTTCTGAGCCAAGGAGTGAGCAGACCTAGGTTTGGGGCATTCTCTTAGGCAGCAGTGGGTAGGACGGTTTAGAGTTAGGAAAACCTAGAGACCAGTGAGAAGGTTCTGGGGTCCATTGTTCCTGATTGGGACTCTTATTCCCAATCTTCCAGTTTACTTGTTGTGGTCTTCAGAGAAAATTATTAGCATATCAGATGCAACTTTTTGAAACTATAAAAGTATAAGCTAGGTTCATCAATATTCCTTTGTTCCAAAAGACTGGTCATTAGAGTTTTTTTAATTGCCCTTTTCATAATCTAAAAACCTCTAGTGAGTAGTTAATGTGCAAAAAAGGATATACAATTTGCTCAGTTTATAAATATTGGCCATACTAATTGACACTGTTCATGATATTAATGTGCCTTTGATATATACATGATGAGAGGATGTTCTTAGAGAAATTGTCCATTAATGCATATCTAGCATTCTTGAGTAAGTTGCTAAGAGCACTCCACCACCAGGTATAGAACTAAAGAAAATTAGTCCTGCCTTGTCTACAGACCATGACACCTATCTTGGGGCGATGTGTACTGGAATGAACACCCACTTCTGGAGGTATGCCTGGGAGGGGGTCCTGGGTGGGGGAGCACAGTTTGATTGATTGTTCGTCTTGTCTCTGGATGGCCTGACAACTTAAATTAAGTACCAACATTTCCAGCTCATGAGCAAGAAAACAGACCAGAGATTTAAAATGACCAGTTTCAAGATACGAACCTCAGCAGTTCTAGAGCTAAGAGAAAATTCTCATCTTTAGAATTCTTATTGGCTGTCTCCCAGTGCATATACAACTTTCTCCTAAGGTCATTTGCCCCCCCCCTTTTAAAAGATTTTATTTATTTATTTGACAGAGAGAGAGGTCACAAGCAGGCAGAGAGGTAAGCAGAGGGAGAGGGAGAAGCAGTCTCCCCACTGAGCAGAAAGCCCGATGTGGGGCTTGATCCCAGGACCCTGAGATCACGACTTGAGCCGAAGGCAGAGCTTAACCCACTGAGCCACCCAGGAACCCCGCCCCTTTTTATCCTAGAAAAAAATTCCATGCTCAAATGCTTCCAGACTTTCTCCCAGGACTTCACACCTTTAAATGTATCAAACATAACCAATTTACTAGCAAAGCAAGTTACAAAGTACAACGCACTTATGCCCTTACTTTTGAAGAAAGGCAAAAAAAAGATTACTATGTAAAAGTTGTTTTTCTCCCCCTATACAAATCATCACTACATACAACATAAACTTTGCAAGTATTTCAAAACTTCTGAAAACTTCACATTTCTTGTCTCAAACTCTAGGTCTGAACCTGCCTACAGTATTGTGGGGCTGGCAGGGGGGGCATCTGAACTAACTTGTTAGTCTTAATTCTTACCTCCCTACCTATGGCAGAAGCCACAGATACCCTTAAAAAGGGGGAGCCTGCAGCTGTGCCCTGTGATGGGGGGACTCTCTCCAGGATATGTGCACTCCATCCTTTGCTTGAAACTCTTTATTTTTGCTTAGTTTCCTTCCTGATATTATACACCAAAACCACCCAAATCTTTTGGGTTGACCACTCCCTGGGCAGCCTGCCCATGTTCCAGCCTCCTGTTGCAGATAAGATACAATCTCTCAGATCCTACTCTTCCTACTCTCCTCCTCCTTGACTAACCCAAGGGCCAGCTTTCCCCCAGTCCAGCTCCTTCTAGAAGGGTGAGTTGCAAATAGTCACAGCAGAGGATAAATCCTCCCAGCTCTACACATGATGTGGCTTAACACTTCGCCTTCACTACAGGAACACGTAATAGCCACTTCAGCACAACTATAACTGGAAAACTGGATTTGCATATAAAAAAAAAGGAGGTGGTTGGAGCTAACTGATGAGTAAGACCCTTGTAGCTTGCCGAGTTACATATTAACTAGCGTCCAACTTGTCCCACTGGCTGGCTGACTAATTTGGCCCGTCGATTCCCCAAATGCAAGATTCTCATGACTCACCTGAACTTTTACAATTCAGAGAGCTGGCCCTGCTACCTGGAAAGTTTTCTGACGAGCAGGATATTAATTTGTGAGCCCGAGCACTGCCTTTGCCCCTGGATGTGTGTGCGTGCTGGACGCGGAGACAGAACTCAGGGCAGATGGTGGTTCCTGAATCATTAACTTCAGGCAGCTGTGTTCAGCCGCCACGAGCTCCCTGGCAACACGCGACCCGCAAGCCCACGGATTAGAACGATAAATAGTACAAGACCTCTCCCAGGTTGTAGGCCACAGAACACATGTTTAACTTCTTCAGGGAAAAAAAAAAGAGAAATTTGACAAACACCTCATTTCCTGCTGTATAACCAGATGGTTATGAATCACATAAAAAATCCCTTCCACCTCCACGAACAAATATTTCGTGTTATTTACAAACTAATGGTACATTGGTGACTGTGTAAGTGCGTAAGAGATGTCTGGGCCACGGAATAGAGTTCTCAAGTCTACGGAGAAAAACAGAACCTTAAAAATCTTTATCTTCCCAGGTGTTCTGAATAATGGTTATTAAATAGTTACTGGTGACCCAACAAAGATGACCGCAGGTATTCAAGCGCCAGACATAGCACTGTCCTGGACAAAGGAGGTTTTCAAGAAGCGGGAACCATACTTCTTCACCCTCTTACTTAAAAACAAGAAGCATTTTTGTGATGGCTTTGAAAAGAGGAGAGGAATGGTTTTTTGAAAGTGAGCAAGAGAAAGGGAGACAGGGAGGGCGGTGGGAGGGAGGGAAGCAGAGAGCTGGAGGGTTCGTTGCCAGCCAAGGTGCCTGAGAGCTATGAACAAAGCTAGAAAATGCTGGAGCGTTCTGCACCACCCTCTGCCTCTCCCTGGAGCAGAGAGCAGGCCCTCAGGCTCCCAACCTCTGAGGGGAAGCGTCACCCTCCGGCACAATCTGGCACAGAGCGAGCGGCTCTGGCGTTGTCCTCTTTGGCCTCCTGACAAGAATGTTCGCTCACAGATCCTCAGTTATCCTAAGTCCATCTGGTGTGTCGTGAGGATCAAAAACAAATGTGGGAGCCTCCCCTCCTCCCGCGCCCACCCTCTCTCTCAGGCTCTGACCTGCTTTCATGAGGACTTGGGGTGAAGCCCGGACTTGTCCCAAGGAGGGTGCTCGGGAAGGGAGCCTCCGAGCGCACAGCGCAGCGAGTGGTGCCTCTGCCCCATCAGCCCGCCCCAGAGGCAGAATGAATCAGCCTGTAGTCCCTGACAAACAGCGCTGGAACACTGCTGGGTCTCACAGATCCTCCAACCTGGCCACTCGCCCCGCACTGTTTGGTTCTTATTCCAGACAGAGTTCTAAGGGAACAGAGACATCATCTTATGGAAGGATGAGGCTCAGCAAGGTCGGCAGCTCACGTTGCTCACACAAGTCACAGAAGAGCTGGGAGGAGATACCAAGGGTGGGTGGGGGTTTCCTTTTTAATGTTCTGCCATGGCAGGGCTTGGTTTAAATTAGAATAAGCTTTCACCCAGCTACTCTTCAAGGAAAAATAAAGCCAGGAAGTTGTGGGCTTCGTGAGGGGAAAAGGACACATCAGTCAGCATTTTATGTCACTAGACAGACACCTTTTTGACACAGGTGTGACACGTCCAGTAAAATAGCATCCCATCTGCACCAACTGGCTTGACCTGAACAGTGAGTTCAAATGCCAAGGTGGCTGGGAGAGGGGGAGGGCACAGGAAGGGGAGAGAGGAGAGAAGCTCCTACTCCTTCTCAGGGCAGGAGCCTGGCACCTCAGTCTTTCCTGAACAATAGAGCCACTGTGTAAGGCCCACATCACCCAGGGAAGGAGAAACCCAGGAGGCTCCATGCTTTGTAACCCACACTGGTTCTTCCTCGTTTCCTCACTGATTCCTGGTTCCGGGGGCTCCAGCTGGGCCGCACTTGACGTCCAGTTATAGTAACTGTCCACACGTCCTGTCCTTGATTTCACTCCATTACAGGAAGTAGCCAGAGTGCCACTGGAGGCTCTCTGTGTCTGGATTTTATGACAAAAGAGGATTTATAAACAGAACTTAAGGGCCTTCCTGAGAAGGAAGAATTGGCCTCTCTTCAGTCAGGAGCCAGGGAATTATTTGCACGCCAAGCAAATAGCTCTCGAGCTAACAGTAAATGACTCTGGGGACGTGTCATTCACTGACCCTGGGAATTCACCAGAGACACCTCTGGAATTTGAAAATTGCTGTTAATGACATTAAATTGTGAGGGTTACAGATTCTTCCAGAAAGGGATGATCATTAGAAATGTACAGTGTCAATTGAGGTTCTGATGAACAGGCCCTACCAGTTTGAATTGTTTTTCTTATAACCCAAGTCCCTTAATATGATCTGAGAATTCATACACTCAAGCTAACTGTAGGTTAGGATTGGCAAATATTATGGAAAGTGAAGTTAAAACCTGTGTTCTTCTTACCTCCCCTTAAACAGAGTACATACTGCATTGGTCTGGTGCTTGAAACACCTACCACAGGTTATTGCTTTGGGCTTAAGCAGTTATATATCTAAGAGTCTTCCCTCAAAATGAAAATAAGCTGAGAAGGGACAGCACATCAAGCTGTTATGGGCTGAATCCTGTCTTCCCCCAAATTCAGATGTTGAAGTCCTAGCTCCTAATATTTCAAAATGTGACAGGGGCTTAGAAACTAGGTCTTTAAAGAGGGAGTTCAGTTAAAATGACGTCATTAAGGTGGGTCCTAATTCAATGTGACTGGTGTTATTATTAGAGTAAATTAAGACACAGACATGAGGGGTGCCAGGCTGGCTTAGTCAATTAAGTGTCTGCCTTCGGCTCAGGTCATGATCCTAAGGTCCTGGGATCGAGCCCCGCATCAGGCTCCCTGCTCGGCGGGGAGTCTGCTTCCCCCTCTCCCTCTGCCTGCCTCTCCTGTGCTTGTGTACTCTCTCTGTCAAATAAATAAATAAAAATTTTAAAGAAGAAAAAAAAAAAAAGACAGAGACATGTGCAGAGGGAAGACCAGGTAAAGACACTGGAAGAAGGTGGCCATCTGTCAGCCAGAAAGAGAAGCCTCAGAAGAAAACACCTTGATCTTGGACATCAAGCCTCCAGAACTGTGAGAAAATAAGTTTCTGTTATTTAAGCCACACAGTTTGTGGGCCTTTGTTATGGCAGCCCTAGAAAACTAATACACAGGCTATTTGCACTCTAACATGAATTATTGATAATAGAAAAAAAGCAAGCTCTGTAAGTTCCACAGGAACAGAGACTATGAACCAATCAAGGCCTTGCAGGAACGTGGGGCACAGTATTTAAGAGCATGAACTTTGGAATATGTGTTAGCCATGGAAACCTAGGTAAGCTACTTAACCTCTCTAAACTTCGGGGGGCTCATCCATGATGTGGGGATTACAACTGGACCCACCTTATGAAAATGTTAGGATTAAATAAAATACAGAGAAAGTGCACAGTGTCCGCAACATGGTGGGTGCTCACATCCTGGAGTTGTGATAATAGTGAGAGGGGCCAGGAGAGAATGTCTCTGAGAATGGAACTCAGTGGAGGATGGAGTGGAAGTCGACAGAACAGTGGTGCACAATGGTGCACCGGAGAGTTGAGAGCCCTGGATTTTAGCTCCAGCCCTGTAGCTCATAGGGTTTGAGAAATCACTTTGTCACTCTGATCCTCGGTCTCCTCATCTATACAGTGAGAGGGCTGGACTGCATACCAAAAAAAAGTAAGGGAAGAAGAAGCTGACAGCCACTTCAATCTTTTCTCAAAGTGGTCCTGGCAGGAAGGGGTTCTTTACTCTTCCTTCCCACAGATGTCAATTACGAATCGACTTCAGAGTCTAGTGGGGGACATAAGCGTAAGTTTCTACTCTTGTTTCTGTTCCACCAAATTCCCATCCTCATAGTACGTACCATGATTGGCAAGAGGAGCATTTTCCCAGGCCACCTTTAGCAGTGATCTCAGGACTCTGGAGTAGCCCCCAGACACTTACCCATTGATCTTCTTTTGAGTCTCCTCTCTAAACTTTTCTATCCAGGAAACTGAGATTTTCACATCCCCGGGCAACATTCCCCTTGGTCCTGGGAAAGCAGAAGAGCATACATGGGTTAGACCTTGTGTTACTACAAAGGGATATGCAGAATTTGTCCTGGCGATGAATTCTCCATCAACATCATAACTTAAAAGCCTTAATCACATAGGGTGGATGGATTATGGACATTGGGGAGGGTTTGTGCTTTGGTGAGGGCTGTGAAAGATGTAAGCCTGATGATTCACAGACCTGTACCCCTTGGGCAAATAATAAAAATAAAATTAAAAAAAAAAAAAAAAAAAAAAAAGCCTTAATCACAAAATGACTGCATTTATTTGATGGGAATTAACAAAGCTTTACTCAGAACATGCATTCAGGCAGTCAGCCCTTGCTGCATGCCTACCTGCTGTCAAGATACCGTGCTAAGTGGACACAGGAAGAAATAAGACACTACTCTTGCTTGGAGGGAAATTCAGAGTATTAGTTAAAAAAAGAGTCCATCATCTTACCATGATCCTTACATCAAATGAGCCATGGTATACTGCTATCAAATATTGATATAAGCCATCATGAAAATAATTAAACTTCCTCACACTCCAGAGGCGCCAACTGATCATTTCTTACCTATTCACAAAAGACAGAGCATTTTTCCAGATTCTAGGACTCAGACTCATTGCTAACAACAGGATACTTCTCAAGTCTGGGAAGCCAGAAAGATTCAGAAAGAAGCCAGAAAGATGCTCTGCACACTGCTTGGGCATAACCTTATGAACAGACCTATAAATCAACAGAAAGATTTGTGCCCTTCAGGTATCTGGTCAAAACAAGGACTTGAAATCTGACTCTGCTATAATCTGGCACCCAAGCTGGGCCCATTCCTAGAAGTAATAGGATTGGAAAACATCAAAACGAGGGAACCAACAGGTAAATCCCTACTGAGTGGATATCGGGCATGGAAGTAACTGAAAAGGAGTGCTTATAAAATAAGAACACAGTTTTCTAATTCCAGAGTCCATGAGTCTTATACACCTGTGCATAGACTGTAAGGCATTCTTCTCATTGCCTTGATTACCAAAGGAAGGAGGATTGAACACCCTCAGAAGTTCCACCCCAGTCTTTAAACACAGTTTGAATGGAGAGTAGAAGGGACACATTCCCATTTTATAAGGCAGAGTTTAAGGATTACATGGATGAACTTTATTGCCACTTGTTCTATGGGTATAAAAAAATCAGCAGCCCTATGTATCTCAGAAGGAAAATAATGCAAGGCTTAACATTATAGAGAGCAAGAAAGTGCCAGAGCAAGAGAAGACAGAGGGAAAGGAAGGGAAGAGAAGGGGAAAGGAGGGGGGGGGAATGCAATATAAAATGCAGTATTTGTCAAGCTCTGTCAATAAACTGACCTGTGTGCATATAGATGAATTGGCTGGCTTGACAATGAAGACCCCAACATAGAATTTCTTTGAAGATTTCCCAAGCAATAGTGATCCTAGAGCTCTTTGGTGAATGGACTGCTCCAAGAAGGATGCATGATCAAATACTTTCCACAGCCAGAAACCACTCAAAGCTGCCTCACAAATCCTACTTATATACTATAATGAGTTGTGAAGAATATGCTTTACTTTAAATTTTTGAATACACAGATCATTTAAATGCTTAAATGCATGAAAAGACTCATGAGATAGGGCTTTAAAATATATTTTTAGATTAAAGATTTTCCAAAGCTAGAAAGTTTCAAACTTGCAAGTAGGTTTCTTAAGAGAAAATAAAAACAGAATGCATCTGAAAAAGTGTGTCTGTACAATAGTTAAAAATGGTCCTTTCTGCTTTGCAGATTTAAAAATATGCTCAATCAGTGGAAGGAAAGTGCTGTTTTTAAGGAAAGAATAGCTAAAACTAATGGGTGATGTTTATTGAGCATTTACTATGCACATTTGCTTTTCCCAACAACTCATGAAGTAGCTATTATTTCCCCATTTTACAGATGGAGGCAATTGATATTTTATGATGTTAAACACCCTGACCAAGGTCACAAGATTAGTAGGTGACGAACGATAACTAAGACCCTGAGCAGCCTGACCCCAGTGCCCATTCTTGTAACTATCACATTGCAATTCTCCCTATAAGGAAACCATCTTAACCTTCCATGGTGTCCTGAAATGAGCAGCGATTCCTCTGCTTTGGAGTAAATGAAGTATTTATGGTGCAATAAACTCTCTTCTACTTTTTTCTACACCTCCAGGATTTCCAAAGCTTGGCCTCTTGTCAACTGCTCAGCAGAGGAGGAACCTGGAACTGTCCATCCATTGTATCTTCTCTCTAGCTAGAGCCAAGAGCTCTTCATCCTGCAGGCTCATCTCAGCTACTAAAACCCACCCACTCCCTCACCAAGGAGGGTACAGTCTGGAGAGGAACCACAAATCTGATGAGTACTGAAGAGGATAGTGCCCTCGGGCAAGGAGTTGCCAGGAGACATTCTATAGGGAAATCTGGGGTCATGGGACCTGTTGAGAGACACACTGGCCACTGCAGAAAAGAAAATGCAGAGCTTTTCCACCCTCAGATGATATATGTGTGGAAGAATTATCTTTTAAGCATGAATGCAGCAGATGGAATATCTCAATCCTTCTGTCATCTGTGTCAGTTGCACCCTTGAAATGGGCTAGTGACCCACCTGTTCATTCTCTTGGCCAGCCAGCTGGGGGTCATTTGTCAACATTTTGTCAATATTTTGTACTATGTGAGAGATGAAAAAGTAAGTCGGACTTCAAGCTATCAAAAGGTATGGAATCCTGGCAAACAACTGAAGTGGAAGGAGGACAAACAAAGTCCATCAGAGCAGGAATTTTGTTCTTGTTCACTATCCACTGCTGATAAGCTCAAGGGGGTGCAGAGGAGGAAGAGGGGGGATGAAACCATTGCCCCCTCTAGAAAAGTACTATTTGATGCTCACCTGAGCCTCAGGCACCCCCTTGTTTTCAAGATCTAATTACTCCTTAGGTGAATCAGATTTACATTTGTCTAGCATCAATGTAACATTGAGCCAGTTTGCTGCCAGTTTTTCTTGATTATATACCTAAGGTCAGGAAGGAGAGTGATTATACACTTGTTATCTGTTGCTACATAGAAACCATCCCAAAACATAGAAGCTTAAAACAATGGCAATCATTTAGTTGCTCACAGTTCCATCATTGGGTCAAGATCCAGTGGGGACAGTTTTCCTCTACTCCATATTGTGTCAGCTGGGGCAGCTAACTGAGGCTGGATGGCCCACTTCCAAGATGGCTCACTCACAAGGTTGGCAAGTTAGCACTGGCGTGAGCTAGGATCAGAACAAGGGCTATTGGCCAGGGCCCCGGTCTTCCTCTATCTAGGTCTATCCACATGGCTGCTTGGGCTTCTTCATAATGTGGCAGCTGGGTTCCAATGCCAAATATTCCAAGAAAACAAGCCCCAGTATCAAAGCACTTCTCAGACTTTCACTTGTATCACACTTGCTAATGTTGCATTGGCCAAAGACAGCTCCAAGACCAAGTCTTGAGTCAATGTGAGAGGGTGCTTCACGAGAATATGAATACTGCAAGTCATGGCTCATTGTTGGCTACCAAAGTGACAGTCTACCACAGAATATGATCATTTTTGTTTCCATTAGCAGAGAAAAATTGAACATCGATGTTATTCATCCACTTGTACATGTTTTATTAGCCAGAAACTTTATACTAATCGTTTCCCAAGTTTTCAATTGGCTTGGGGAAATTGTCAGGAAACAAACAAACTCTATGAGAGAAAGAAAGTGTCCCAGGTACATAAAATCAGGAAAATAGGGCGCCTGGGTGGCTCAGTGGGTTAAAGCCTCTGCCTTTGGCTCAGGTCATGATCTCAGGGTCCTGGGATCGAGGCCCACATCGGGCTCCCTTCAGGGAGCCTGCTTCCTCCTCTCTCTGCCTGCCTCTCTGCCTACTTGTGATCTGATATCTCTCTCTGTGTCAAATAAATAAAGAAAATCTTAAAAAAAAAATAAAATAAAATCAGGAAAATAGAAGTTTTTATTTTAAAAAACTAAACTATCTTGAAACCACAGGAAAGGAAGGGGTACCCATGTGATTTGGGGGCATGATTATGAAAACTACGCATGTTGGTTGGCAAAAAAACAAACATGACATAAATCACACATAAATTTCATAAGGAATAGAAATGTCATAAGTTAATAAAGCTTCATGAAGAAATAACAAAGGCTTTTCAGGTAAAGTCAGAGAAACAAAAGCCAGAAAATAGTTTAATTTTGTAAGCAACATTTCAAGTGGACTTTTTAAAGGGTTGTTAATTTGACCAATAATTTATGTTTTTATCAATGATGAGATTGTCAAAATAGTGAGATGATTAATACTCTAAAGGACTAGACCAGAATTTAAATTAACTGAATAAATAGAAGTTAATAAAGAAATAAGAGTACACTTACATCTTTGTTAGCTAACATTAATGTTTTTTGAACTGTTACATTGTTCCAAGTCTGTATTACTAACTCTGTGTATATTCATCTTCACAAAAACTTAAGCCACAGCGCTTTAGTCACTTGTTCAAGGTCACACAGTTGGTTAGTGTGGGAGACAGGATCATAGCCTTATCTGTCTGCTTAATCAATTTGTTAGATAACAAATTTTTGTAAATGGAATTTTTTTAAAAGATTTTATTTATTTATTTATTTGACAGAGAGAAAGAGAGATCACAAGTAGTCTGAGAGGCAGGCAGAAAGAGAGGAGGAAGCAGGCTCCCCACTGAGCAGGGAGCCTGATGCAGGCCTCGATCCCAGGATCCTGAGATCAGGACCTGAGCCGAAGGCAGGGGCTTTAACCCACTGAGCCATGCAGGTGCCCAGAAATTTTTTTTCATTGACTCTATGAAAATAGAAAATTTATTCCCATAGGTAAAAAAGGCACTGACTAAAAATAATCACTTAGAAGAATTTTGAAAGCTCTTCTATTCCCCAAACTGAATCAAAATTTTTAATGAAATGATAACTCTCAAAGTAATTAACCAAATCAAATACTGAATGTTTAAATATCAAATTATGAACATGCTTCCCTGTGGCTAGATGTATATGAGAGTCTTTTTAAAAGCAATAAGCTGCTACTTTCTTTATTCCAAGTATTCTCTTTTAAGCCCCCCAAAAGGGGGTGCCTGGATGGCTCAGTTGGTTAAGCTTCTACAGTTCAGGTCACGATCCCAGAGTCCTGGGATCAAGCCTGCTTCTCCCTCTCTTCCCTGCTTGTACTCTCTGTTGCTATCTCTGTCTCTGTCTCTCTCAAATAAATGAAATCTTAAAAAAAAAAAAGGGTCCCAAAAGTTATAAATAAAACACCAAATCTTGGTCCAAAACTTGAAAATTATTTGTGCTGTAAAGTCTTTATCTTCGCTTATTTGCTTACTTCCAATGGGTCCCTTCCCAATATCTTATTAACTGGGGATTCTGCTCTGCTTGAGCCGAAAATACTAATATACTGCACTTAATTGATCCATTTGCTTGACATGCTTTGTAAATTTCTGGTGCTAAAAAAATAACTCATTTTTATGTTTTTCCTTAGAACAAGAAAGGGTATGTACAGAGATTGACCCTTACTGTAGTACCAAGAGCAGCTCTATTAGACACAGTTAAAAGCCCTGGCTTCCCAATTTATTGTTGTTTTTTTTTTTCTTTCCAAACTTGGCATTTCTTCACAGCAAGGAAAATGACTCAATAGTGCTATAGTATTAACATGGACCACACCCCTGGGGCACATAAGCAGGAGGAAAACATACAGGACCACAGGACAGGTCCTCCAGTTCATTTTTCTCAGAACTCTTTCAGAATTAAATGTCCAATTTTGGACTCAGTAATTTAGACAAGTAGTGGGAAGCTTGGAAAACATCCAGAAAAAGAGTTGGGAAAATTATTAAAAGGCCAAGGAAACAGATCTTATGAGAAACCGAAAAGTACTAGGGCTAAAAGAGATGCCTACAGTGAGATTTACGATCTGTCTTCGAGTCTGGGTCAAGCTATTAGAGGAGAGGTAGTAGCCCCTGTGAAGGGGATTCAGGCTCAAAATGAGGGTGTCTGTATGAGCTGGAAGATTCTAGAACAGATTGTGAAGAAGAGGACTGACTAAAAAAAAATAAAAAATAAAAAATAAAACAAAACCAAAAAAGGGAGGGGGGCACTAGAAGCATCTTTGTCTAGTGTTGCCCAAGATTAGATTTCTACTTAGCCATCAACAACAGGATTGGCTCTGTTTCTGAGACTTTAATTATTCGCAGAATACAGTAAGATTCAGAGGCTAGGCCAGAAGAGTAAGACCTCTAGCTCCATGTCCCCTGTTGTTTTGTTTTCAGTGGACTCTTTCAGTACAATACTAAGTATTTGCTAACAGCAATATTCTCTCAGGAGTCCACCAGGGTCCTTGAAGGCATTCGTGTTCGAGATTCAAGCAGGCATAAATTGAAACTCCATCCCTGCCATTTTGTCAGTTCGCAAATGCTTCATGCTTAGTTTCTCAGAACTCCGTTTCCTCAACAGTTGGATGAGGAGAATAACACTTAAACTTAATTTACTACTTACTGCATTCCACGATCTACTGCAAGTGCTTTCTGAATGCCAGGCACTTCGTATCCTAATACAACAGGCAGGCATTGTCCCCCTTTTATAAATGAGGAAATTGAGGTCCTGGAAGTTTCTGTGCTTGCTAACTAAGACACAAGGTGACCGAGATGTGGAGCTAGCACTGGAACCTGGTCTCCTTCTGGCTCCAAGTCCTGCGATGGGAAAGGGGAGAGGAAAAACAAGAGAACTCACTCAGGACACAGCCAGGGTTCACACGGAAAGCTACCAAGCACAGAGTGATGGTTGAGTCATGCCATAGGCCCTGGCACCTGGAACCTGTCACCATTTCTGGGTGCCATTAAAAAGACATCTCCAGGAGTTAGGCATGAGCACGCTGCATGAAACCCACTATGACGGGTGTGTTACAAGGAGGAGAAAGGGCTGCTTACTTCCTCAGACCTAATCTCTCTATCTTAAGTGGATTTCTAAGGGTACAGAAAAAAACTCTCTCTGCTCCTGACACCAGTAAGTCTCCAGTGTCACCTGATTTCTGCTTCTTCCTGACTTGTGCCAGCATGCCTCTCTGTACCTACAAATAGCTTTCTATTCAGTTAAGGCCTACAGGTAGAAACAGAGCAATTCTGACTCACCTTTAGGCAGTTCCAACCTGGTGCTATTTGCCTTTCCTCACCCCGTCACCAAGTTAATGGGTTGTATTAACGGTGATATTTATAGACAACAAATTGAACCCAAAGGCAGCAGCGATGCCCATCCCATTGAGAAAGGGCCTATTCACTGTGACTCTCACACTAGTAGTTCTGCTACCTCCCTACGGCCCTAATCCCAAGGTATTTTCCAGATGGTACCTGTGTTTCTTTCCCTTGCATGTAAGAAGTTTTTGGCCATAGAGATGGAGGGGAGAAAAGGCAATAAAAGAACATCTGTGATATTTTCCCTGATGTCTTGCATCCTGGTTTTTACATCCTCTCATCCTTGGAATAAAATAAAAAGTTGTTCCTATGGCCTACAGAGCTCTTCACGATCTGCCTCTCCCCCAGCTCACACACAAATACACATGCATACGCACCAACTCCCGTCTCTCTGCCCCTCAGTCACTGGGCTCCAGCCAGTGTGGCCTCTTTGTAGCTCTTGAAACGCACTTACCACATGCCTGCCTCGGGACCTTTACACTTGCTTTTCAGGTACCTGGAACTCCCTTCCCTTATGTAGCTTCATGACTGACACCTTCATGTAGTTCAAGTCTCTGCTCAGATGTGAACTAACAAAGTGAACTTCCCTGGCCATCCTATCTGAAATAGCACCTTCAGTCACTCTTTATCCTTTTAATCTGCTTTATTTTTCTTCTTAGCATTTATCTATTTGGCATTATATTGTAATTTGGCTACATAGGCAAACACACTCAAATGGAAGCTTTAGGAGGGTAGTGTTTTATCTCTTCATTGCTATAGCCCTAGGGCTATAGCACCTAGAAGAAAGCCAGACCCATAATAAGTGTACAGCAAATAACAACTGAATGAATGATTGTTTTATGAGGCTAAACTAATGTTTAAGGTATAAAAAAGATTTTTAAAGTTCTGTGTTTCTATCGTCAGCCAGCCTCACAGGATGTTAAAACCAATAACTTCAATTTTTAAATCTTTTACTCTTGGTAAAAGAGTAGCCTCTGAAAAAAATGTTCCTTCTCTTAATGTAGAAGGAAAGAATTTGATACAGGTAAGGAGAGCAAAGAGAGAGAGAGAAACAAGGAGGCTGAAAGATCTAGTGACTATTGTATCTAGTTAATGATACAATCATTTTCATTGAAGGGAGTAGCTAGACCTCTTGCTGTTTTGATCAACATTTGGATCTTAAGCTTATACAGAAACATTCCAAACAGTGCTACATTTCAGGCAGGGCGTTTCATAAATCATTACGAACACCATGAAAAGATAGTTGGTGGTCCAGAAAAGAGACATTTTAATGTCTTCTAGTGTTTTACACTAGAAGAAGCAGAGCTCACAGCTCACTTGAGGTCTATAGAAGTCAATAGAAAATTATAAGGGCTAGAAGCCACGTTCTCCCTCTGGCTGATTTTCTCCTGAAGGGGCTTATTTCCTCCAGTTGCCTTTTCCTGTAGGCTTTAACATTCACAAATTATCATCTCTTTTCCGAAGGGAAATTCGTTTTCCTCTCTGAACCTAAGCCAGCATTTGCCAAACCACATTCTATATAATATGCAAGGTTTTTATGGATATTCTTCAAATTAATATAGAATAGGTGTATAGTGCATTATAGACCATTGGGAGAGAAAGATAGACTGCTGGCTTCCTAAACTTAAAGATTTATAAAGCAGGAAAGACCCTGAGAAGCCATGCAATATAGAAATCGTGTATCTTTGTATAGTTCAGAACTCTAGAACTTATGTGCCCAAAGAAAATTAGGGGGTTTTTTTCCTTAGAATTTTCTCACAGACACAATTGAGAAAATACATCTCTCTTTGTATCTATACACACATGAGATAAACACTTAGGCACTGACCATACATTGTTTGTATATGAACAGAAATACACAAAAAGATTACATATCATATGTATACACTTATTTTGCCAGAAGTGCCGTTATCTAGCCAATTGGGGGTGGGGGGGGGAATGGTCACGTGATGGTAGACTAAGCGCGCCTGCAAAACTAAAGTTGCAGTTAGCCAGCAGGAAAGAAAACAGGGCAGCAGGTAGATCATGCACGCTACTTAATCTTTTGCCTAGCTCCTATATTCTAGGAACTGCTTCTACACCCCCCGCCGCATCCCAATGGTTGCAGTAGGAAGCGCCTCTATGCTCTGGGGAGGTCCTGCCCATGCAGCTGTAGTGGACCAGGTCATGGGGTGGGCTCTCTGCTAACCCTAGACAATTAATTTTGGATCCAACACGGAAAGACCTTAAGAAAAAAGAATAAATCCAGCATTAAAAGAGAAGCTGAGACAAGAGCTGGAGAGAAAGGAGGTACTCCTGGAGAGTCCCACCGGCCCCCCACTCTGTTCCCGAGGTTCAGCTGCATCCCTGACTTGGAGCTCATGAGATACCCCCGACCCACCAGTACATTCTCTCCCTTCTCCTTTCGTCCCACCGTTTTTTGTAAGAATTGGTTCAGGCTCCTGGCAGGCTAATACGCAGTTTTATCAAACCTAATTACTTTTAATAAATGCTTTCAAATTGTCCCACTGTTTTCTGTAAGTTCTTCACGCTACTCATATATTAGGTCATACTTCGCTTTTTTTTTTTTTTTTTAAGATTTTATTTACTTATTTGACAGAGAGGGAGAGATCACAATTAGGCAGAGTGGCAGGCACAGAGAGAGGAGGAAGCAGGCTCTCTGCTGAGCAGGGAGCCCAATGTGGGGCTCGATCCCAGGACCCTGAGATCATGACCTGAGCCGAAGGCTGAGGCTTTAACCCACTGAGCCACCCAGGCACCCCCATACTTCACTTCTTAAAGATCTCTCTCTTTTTAAGGACCTCTGAAGCTTTTTTTCTGAGGGAAGTAGTTCAGGTAATTTATTCTATTTAGTACACACGTTATTTAGCCGTGTTAAAGCTCATTGATATTGTGGCTACATTTCAAAGACAAAGCTCCAGATGGAAATCTATGTTTTGGTTGGTGAGGTTGGAGAGTATCAGAGAGCAATAAATAATCTAACTTGATTGTAATCATTCATCTTAAATCGATTTTAAACAAAAAAATTGCTTCCCTATAAAAGAGGCCAACACAAAAGAGCTCTTGAACAAGCAAGTAACCTTAAAGGGATACAATTAGGGAAGGATTCAAACCTATAAGGAATCAGAGAATTACAAACTAAAATAAGGCATCAATTTCTATCAGCAAAATTACACATACACGCTTGCGCACACACACGTATGTGTGTTTCCTTTGGGGAATAATTTGAAAGTATATACCAAATGTTACATAAATGCACATTCCCTTCAGTGCAACTTCTAAGAAAATGGAAAAAATACTATATATGAAAAGGTTACATCCTTAAATATGTTAAATACTATTATTTTTAACAGTAAAAAATGGAAACAAGAAATTAATGTTCAGCTAGAAGGGAATAAATAGGTATAGTATAGTATAGTATATTTAATTGATAAATTGTTATCCAATTACTAAAGTGATAGTTGAGGAGACTATGCAGGCAACTAAAAAGTATTAACTTTATATTAAAGAACAGTCCAACCCTGCATATATGGGATATTTACAACTTTGTTAAAAGAACTGTATCTTTTAAAGTCTGAAAGAAATATTCCAATTTGCTTAGAGTGATTTATTGAATGATAGTATAACTACTTTTCAGTATTTGTTAAATGTGATTGTATTACTTTTCTAATTTTACATCTGCTAAATGAAGTAAACCTAGAAAACCATCATACTCCAAGAAACCAAATCTTGATACTAATATTCAGCCAACTTGATTTAAAGACTCAGGAGAATCTTTGAAAAAACATCTATGAGAAAATGTAATTAAATTACCGATCTAGACCTAGTATGAGTCCTAGAGAAAGTGCTATAGTAGAGAATGTTAGAGCAGGGTACACAGTGTTTTAGAAGCTGTGCATTGAGAAAATAGTTCACCAATGTAATTCTTAGGTGTGGTAATACACTACTCAGCATAGACATGGCAATTAGATTATTTCATTTTTACAAATTATACTGTTAAATTTCCTTCTGAGAAAAAACAAACATGCCACTTCATTCTATAAATTTAAACATCTACTCTTTTGCATATTGTTACTGTATCAGACTTTATTCATGTGCATGAGAAAGACTGGAAATATTCTCCCAATGTGTAACAAATACCATAGGTAGGCCACTTTGAAAGAAATACAGGAGAGTTACTATTCTATTGATATTGCTATTACTACTATGTGCTGTGACTGAAATTTACATTCTGAGGACAAATTTGTGCTCCCCAACCACTGTATGAAAACCCCCCACCCCACCAAATGTCATTACTTAACCTCCCTTTGCCAAAGGCGATCAATGGTTTTTATTTTCCCCCATCAGCATGGAGTCTTCTGTAGCATTTGGCAACATCAGTGGTTGTTTGGTTTTTTTTTTTTTTTTAAGATTTTATTTATTTATTTGTCAGAGAGAGAGGGAGAGAGCACAAGCTGGCAGAGTGGCAGGCAGAGGCAGAGGGAGAAGCAGGCTCCCTGCCGAGCAAGGAGCCCGATAATGGGACTTGATCCCAGGACCCTGGGATCATGACCTGAGCTGGAGGGAGCCGCTTAACCAACTGAGCCACCCAGGCCTCCCTACATCAGTGGTTTTTGAATTACTGTATTTCAGGCATTGTTCTGCGTACTTTTAAGTACGATCTCACTTAAACCTCAAAGCAACCCTATGAGTAGGTACTTTTGACAGTCCCCTTTTAAAGATAGGGGAATTGAAGCACACACAGATTAAGCTGGCCAAGACAACCCAACTAGTTAAGTTGTGGGATCTGAGTTTGCATTCAGCTAATACTATTTGAAAGTCCATGTTCTTGTCTGACAAAGAATCCAAGTCAACATGTCCAAGTTGCTGGACTACCTGGAGTGACTTCCTGTTGCATGGGGTCCTATGTGTCCTTTGCTACTTTCTTGGTGCTGCTTCTCATGCATCCCAATTTCTCATACATAAGTCCAGGACCTAGTCCTGGAGTTAAAGATCATTTTCATGACAATGAAGTCTCAGCCTGTATCTAAAGGAACACATGTAAAATACTCACCCCATGTTCAACCAATGAAATTATTGTTACTATTTTGTCATATGAAAATGGTGCTGTACACTCTTGAAAGTGCTTTAATATATTTTTGTTTGATCCTCAAACTCTACATGTTCAAGATCAAGTTTATTATATTTCCCCCCAACAACTTTTAGCCTCCCTGTTCTTTCAGGTCATTACCTTACTCCTGTGCTCAAACCTGAATCATCTTTAACTCCTCTTTCCTCCTTAGCCTCCACATTTGTTCTGCTACATGCTCCTTAGGTTCCACTTTCACCAAGTTTTGGGGCTCCTCTCCTCCTTTCCATTTCCCCAAAAGGCAGCTAAAGCACAGCTCCAAGAATATCCTCCATCCTTACTCAAAAACCTTCAATGACTCCCTATAGCTACCCATTAAGTGCAACCTCCTGAGTCAAACACTCAGATTTCTTTACGTCTTCACCCTACCTTTCAGCATTAATTCAAGTTAATCCACTATGTGTATCCTATACGCATTCACATTAGACAGCATTTATACTCCTCTTTAAGCAAAGGGCATCACCACAGGGTTTCAGACAGATTAAATCACACACATTTTTCAGTGTCAGACTTTTCTTAATGGGTGACTTCAGAGTAATTTGACCCCAAAAATCCCTTATAACATCTTGATAATATCAGCTAAGATTATCTCATCAAAAAAAAGTATATCATGTAACTATTCTCCATAGTCAAATTTACAAAATAATCCCCACATTTTAACCCAGAGAGTTGCTCTTTCCATCTCACAAAGCAGTAGAAAAGGAAAAGAGAAAGTTACAGAATACGATGGGGTACTGAAATTGTGAAAATCCCCTTTAACTGTTCTCCTTTGTCCTAATAAAAGGGTATGGTTCCCAAATAGAAATCAGTGTGAGTCATAAGGAATGTAATCAGGACACTGGGGGTGGTTCCGGGTGTGAGTGGGTATGAACAGAGTTACCCTGAATGGTGAAAGCAGTATCAGAGCGGTGAGACAGGTAATACATTTTTTCTTAGGCTTTGATCTGTTTAATAGCTTACTCATATGAATCATCCTTAAACCTAATTTTGGCAATAATATTTAAATTCTACATTTTTAAAGACGTAAAAATGACCTTATTCCCTAAGGTAAACTCCGTAGTTTTACCACACAACCAAGGCACTAAAGTGCCCCCTGGTGGCAGACTATCATTATTGCAGGTTCATACTTCCCCTTGAGGGTTCTCCAACTTCATCCTTTCCTCAGTCTGGAGAGATCCTACCGCCTACGAAGTGCTATTTCAGGGCCCTATTTATTCTAATTTTCAACCCACCTTTAAAAAATCCCTTGCCACCTAGCTGATGCCTAATATTCTCCTGGTAGTGCTTTATTCCTTTGTCCACAAAAGCATGGGGAGAGAGGGAACACTATGTGTCATTTGTACCTTGACGTAAACAGGTTACTCCGTGGTGTGAATGAGTTCATGACTCTGCTGAGAAGGATTTCAACAACAGAGACACACTCCAGGGCCATCAGGATGGAAGGGGGTGTCGCTGGCAAAGGTGGGGGGGGGCACAAAATGGAGCGGCTGGAAGAGCCAAAGATAACTTTTGCCCATCTCAATGTTTTCTTTGGTTAAACCACAGTCAGCTCTGGAAAGGAATGGCATTAGTGGAAGCAAAGACATTTTGGTGAAAAGTGACAAAGAGCCTTAACAGGAGGATAGGCCCTTGGACGGGTGGGGGTTGGGAGAGAAAGCATCCCTCCTGGGTGCTTCTGCACTTCACCACTGCTACTGTCGGCACTAGTCAACTACACTACAGTCTGTCCTGGGAAATGTGTTTAACCTAGTTCTCAGCACATGGCACTAAGATTTTTCCGTTTATTTGCCTCAGGCTCAGAAGAGCTACATGACCTGGTTACAGTTTAACACAAGCCATTGACTAAGTGATTTCTCTAATTTCTTTAGGGGGTTGGTGGGGGAGTGGTGGCTGGGAAGCCTGTGGTAAAAATCAGATCCTGAGAATCCCATCTAATGTTAACACCAGGAAGAAGATCTCTGTTATACTCAACAACTTGTTTAGGAGATCTGTGAGTGACACTTGTTTTTCTTTCTTCCTTCCTTTCTTTTTTTAAAGATTTCATTTATTTACTTGAGAGAGAGAGAGAGAGAGAGAGAGAGAGAGAGAGAGAGAGAGAGAGAGAGAGAGAATGAGCAGGGGGAGTGGGAGAGAGAGAAGCAGACTCCATCGAGCAGGGAGCCCGGTGCGGGGCTCAATCCTGGAACTCCAGGATCATGACCTGAGCTGAAGGTAGGCGCTCAACCGACTGAGCCACCCAGGCACCCGGACACTTGTTTTTCTAAGAAAAGAAGGACTGGGCCAGGAAGGCCAAACCATAGAATTTTGTCCTTTCACATCCCTGATTCTAGCACTGCCTCAGCTATGCAGGCGCGAAAACCCCAAAAGATGCTTATACATCATTCTAAGAGAGAAAAAGGGAATATAGCCAATGATTGCCTTATCTTTTCCTAGATCAAAACTGGAAGAAGTCCAACACTTCCTACTATCATAGGATGCTGAGACACTCAGCATAGTATCCCTGTGTCTCCCTAGCACATCATGCAAGGATGTGTCTACATCACTTAAATCCCAGACAATAGTTCCCTTTTTGGAAGAAATTTTGCAAACCTTCAGAATCCTACTTCTTCATTAGACTTCCAAAGTAATCTTTTAGAGGTTGTTTGCAAATAGGAAATAATGTGGATTCTAACCCCATCGTCTCTTAAAACATCTCTTCTACTTTACATGGACAGTCATTCGGTTTCCCAGAAGTGGAAATCTATCTTTCGCAGTCTGGTATGACCAGTTACTCCTTGAAGCTGCCCTGTCCAACACAATACCAATAGCCACAGGTATCTACTGAGTTTTTGAAACATGCCTAACCCGAATGGTGAAATCCACCATGTGGATGGAAATCACCGTGTGAATTCCACAACAGATTTTGAAGCTTTACTTTAAAAAGAATATAAAATATCTCATCATTAATGTTTTCACACTGTTGACGTGTTGAAATAACATTTTGAATATATTGAGTTAAGTAGGCTATATGACTAAAATTAATTACACTTGTTTCTACCTTCTTAATTTGGCAACTAGATCACTGAAAATTACATACCTAATTTTATTTCTACCATGAGGTTCAACTCTTGTTGCATTAGGATCACTCAGGGCTTTTAAAAACTCCAGAACACTCAAATCAATATACCTGGGGTTGGGGCTCAGCATGGGTATTTTTTAATTTTTTTGAAAGCTCCCACAGTGATGCTAATAGACAGCCAACATGGAGAGCTACAGCTCTATGTTCTGGAATTCTGTGATTCTAAGACTTTCATGACTACTCATGCAGGTTAAAAGTTCAGAGTTGTTTTTTTCCTTATTCTGTATAATCAACTTTGTCTGTGCTGATCTATTTCTCCCTAAAGAAACAATGAAATGTTTTTCCAACCATGCAAGTTAGAACTTTGTTTGTTTTATTTTTTAATGAAGTTCACATGAATCCAATACACTGCCAGGGCTGGGGAAAAGAGGCATTGAACTTGGGATTTTAAGGTTGATGAATAACATGTAATCTTTCCTGGGGCTGCTTCTTACACTTGTCTTTTTCTTCATAGAAGCACCTGCTTTGTTCCTACTAATAACAAGGAATGCATTCATAGCGCTTCTAGACTTGAATGTGCCTGCGAATCACTGGGGAATCTGGTGCAAATGGCAGATACGGATTCAGAAGTCTGGGGTGGGGCAGAATCCTGCATTTCTAACAGGTGTGCAGTGAGACTGAGGCTGCTGGCCAGTGGGCCACGCCTGTGAGAAGCAAGGCATCAGGGTTTAGGGAATTAACGATGTTTCACCTGGGCGGGTGGAGCTTGTGCAGTTGCCCGGCCACACACAAGGAATTGGACAGCATATTGACTCTGTTTTCTGCAATGTGCACAGAGCAACCTTTTAAATAACATTTGCTCTGATTTGCCTGTTGAAGCATAGTGACATGAGCACCTATGTTCTCTATTACTATGAGCATCCTGACAGAGAGAGTGCATCTTTATCCCATCCATGAGACTGAGCTTCCCTAGGCCTTCTTCCTTCGGTCCTCAGGGCTGGAGGTGGAGGCTGTAGGGTTGAGATGGGTGTTTGAGTAGGATTAACTCCGTGTTTCTCCAGACCTCTAGGCATCCACCAACAGAGGTCGAGATGGGAGTCCCAGGAAGCCCAAACTGCTCCATGCTCTCCAACCCCCTTACCACCACTGTCTGCCTTGGGTCCCCCAGGAATACTCACATCGTGTTTTTTATCCCTGACTGTGTCTGTGACCACAGAAGCCAGGCTCCCTGGGGGCCCCACGTCTCCGATTTTCTACTCCCCAGAAGGCTCTACAGATCCCCCATTCTGTCTCCATCTTCCAATCACAGGGCCCTCCAGTGAGTCCTCTGGCTCCAGAGTCCTTTTGAAAAATCAATTCCAAATGTTCCTTTCCCCTGGGGCTCCTGCATGCAAGCACTCCTCCCCTGCGGGGGTCTTGTGCAGTAGTCCTGTTCACCCCTCATGCTTCCCAGCCCCGCGCCTGAAGGTGGAATGGGTGTCCTTCCTGCCCCCCCATACCACTGCCCTCCCTGCCCCCCATACCACTGCCCTCCCTTGCCAGAACTCCCCAGCATTCTCTCTCTCACGCCATCACCTTCTAGCCCTCACTGCCTCACCTTGTTGCTTCGGCCCCTCCCGGGTTCCTCTTGCCCCTTGTGGGATTACTTCAGCTCCTGGCTCACAGTCCCTCTCTCCTGTACCACTTCCTTCCCTCTTATGGGTGATTTCAACACACACAGATGGAGCCTCCAACCATCTGTCCTCTCAGTCACTTGAACTCCCCTCCCCCCATCATCTTGTTTGACCTCTAGCCTCAGCCATCCACTCCCAAGGACTTACACTCCAAAACCAATAATTTCAACATCTCTGATTTAGTCAGGGTGGGATCAATGCTTTGTAAATGATCACAAAATCAAACAAAATAAGTACACTCACAGCTTATTTTTGGCTCATGGTATATCACCCCATTGGGGTTGGATGGAGAGCATTCCACATGAGGAGCAGCCACGCCCCAGGAACTCACAGTCCTTGGCTTCATTTGCAGCATGCAGCTGGCTGTCAGAATCGAGGGAGGGTATGGGATTGCATGCCAGGGGCAGGAGGGAGGGATTTGTAGGCCAGACCTAGAAACACATCACATCACTTCCACCTCCATTCCATTGGCCAGAAGTAGTCACTGGTTATATCTAACTGCAAGGAGGAATAAAAAAGGTGGTCCAGCCATGGATGGTGGTGAACCCCCACCCCCCACCATCCACATGCTCATTGTCATCCAGCCCAGTCTTTGACCACTCACCTCTAACCCTCCAGTTCATTCCAGTGGGTGCTCCAACTCCAAGCCTTCAGCCACTGGGACCATGGATCCACGGATCCCCCCACCTCTCGTTATCTCTTGCTCTCTTCCCTTTTTCACCTGCTTCAATTACCTGGACAATGATCATAATGGCTCCCTTGCCCCCTCTAGCTTCATCACTTGGCAAGACCTTAGCCCTAGTTAAATCCAAGTTAAATCCAGAAAACTGCCTGCACCTGAGCAGCTAAACATGGCTGGGAAGAAGCTCAGCCACACTCACTGATCCCATTGCAAGTTCATGATGATGAACATCAGTGAGTTGTTACCGCTGCCAGGGAACCATGTCTGTTTCCCACTCTCCTAGGCTCTCCTCCAGCCTCTGATACCTTCTTTGCCAACCTCAATTTCAGCTGATGACCTTTCAATCTATTTCACTGAGAAAACTGAGGCCATCAGAAAAAAAGAATCCACAGACTCACCTACTACCTACCCACCTGCACCGGTACGCATGTGTGCTGCCTTCACACCTAATTCAGGGATGGCCCATCCATGCAACTCCCCACATGTGCTCTCGATCCATCCCTTCCCACCTCCTCAAAGGAATTGCTCCTGCAACTCCCCCCTCTCTCTTTGCCATCAAGAATCCTTCCTTTGTTTATTCTTCAAATCGTCATAATAAAATGCTATAATCAATCCCATTAAACAAACAAACAAACAAAAAACAACAAAAACCTTCTCTGGACTTAATTCTCCTACTCAGTTCCCTGCCATTCCTCTATTCTGTCTCCAAGCTGGCTTTAACCTCTGCACGGCAGAGCGCCCCAGTCAGGGTAACTGATGGCCTCCCCATCAGGACATCCAATGGCCACTTCTCAGTCCTCTACTCTGACCCACAAGCAGCACCTGGCCCAGCACCTCTCACTGCACCAGCCATTCCTCATCTCATCGTTCTCCTTTGCTTGCTCTTCCTTGTCTCCCAGACCTCTTGGGAAGCCCCAGAGCTCAGTCTGTGCACTTTGTCCATTCTCCATTTGCACTCCCCAGTGATCCTAAGCAGTCCCTGGCATTAAACAGCCCCATACACTGACAGCTCCCCACATGTGCCCCTCCGTCCCAGATATTCCTGCTAACTCCAGGTCCAAGGCCTCCTGCACATCTCCACGTGGGGGGGTAGACTCAAATGACCCAAAGTCAACTTCAATATTTCTTTCCAAACTGGCTTTGCCCACAGTCTTCCCACCTTGCAAGCGACTGTAGTCTTTTCAGTGGCTCAGGCAAAAACAAACCAAAAACAAAATAAAACAACAAACTCAAAAAACAAAATTTAACAAAAACCTTGGAGTCAGTAATTCTACTCTTTCTCTTACACCCAATTCAACTGGTTCAGGAAACCCTGCTGGATTTACCTCCAGAATATATCCACCTCTCACCATTTCTTCTGCCACCATTTTAGTCCCAAGTGCCAAGAGTCTCCCCTGGATGCTTACAGAAGCCTCCTCACTTGCCTCCTCCTTTGTACCTTGACTCTCTTACCGTCCATTCTCAAAGCTGCAACCAAAGTGATGCTGTTAGAATATAGGTCCAATCTTCCCCATCCTGAACCCCAGTGGCTCTCTGTCTCAAAGTCCTGGAATGTCCTACAAGACCTGACATAATCTGGCCATTTTCCCTTTGACCTCATCCCCCATTACTCAACCTCTCTCACTTCACTGAGACTACCCTGGCCTCTTTGGGGTTCTTCAGGCATACCCTACATGCCTCAGGGCTCTTGCACTGGCTGGTCCCTCTGCCTGGAATGTTCCTGACCCACATACCCAGCTAGTAAAACTTCTGCACCTTCTTCAAGCACTTGCTCAATGCATCTCCTTCACTGTCTCATATAAAATACTTTAAAATACCATTTTATCATATTCTAACATTTTATGATTTATTTACTATGTTTAGTTTTTACTGCTTATTTCTCCCCATTCAAATGTGGGCTCGAAGAGGAGAGGAATTTTTATCTAGTTGTTGTTTTTTCACTGATACATCCTAACACCTAGAGCAATGCTCCATAAATATTTATTGAATGAAATCAATCATATCTCCATGGGCCTTATAAGGCCCTTAAAAGGGCCTTATAAGGCCCAGTAGGCACTTAATAAATTTTCATTGCACTTTAAACCACTCTGCCACCTTTATTTTAGAAGAGTTGTACTTTATTTGAGAATGTCTAAAGCCCTCCAGCAGAAAGTCATATTAAAATACAAAAAAACCCGGAAAAGTTCATGGAACAGTTACTTCATGCAAATGAAGTCCCTGGCAGAACCATCTTTCACACCTTCACATTTGTTGTTCATTTAAAGCTGACTAATTAGCACCAAGGCCTCAGTCTTGTGACTTTCTTCTAGCCATTTGCTGGGATCGATGTCCAACATCAACACTGTCAGCCTTGTTTTTCAGGCCTCTGGTCCCCTAACCATCTCCTGATTGGGTCCACTTACACCCACACTGAATAACAAAGAAAAATGGAGAAAGGATGAAAGAAAGACAAGGTAGTATATCAATCATGCTCAACTCAGCTTGAGTTTCATGATCACCTGTTAGCTTTCTTTTCTTTTCTTTTTTTCTTTTCCTTTCTGAGAGAGAGTGCACAAGCAGGGAGGTGGGAGCGGAGACAGAGGGAGAGGAAGAGAGAGAATCTCAAGCTGATTGCATGCTGAGAATGGAGGCCCACATGGGGCTCCATCTCACAACCCTGAGATCTTGAGCTGAAACCAGGAGTTGGATGCTTAACTGACTGAGCCACCTGGGCTGTAAGCTTTCTAAAACCACAGATGCTTGGAACCCACCGTAGACTTACTAAGTCAGAGTCTCCAACAGTCAGATGCAGGTGTGCGTGCATTGCTAAAACTCCCATAGACTATTGTGACGGGCAGCCGGGTTTGAGTGCTAGCCAATGGGGCACTTCACGTTATACCACTTCATCTTCAAAAGCCACAGAAAGAATGTATTTTGATCCTCATTTTATAGAGGATGAAGCCAGGTCTCAGAGAAGCTAAGAACTTGTCCAAGGCCACACAGCCATGAAGGGGCAGGATGAAGTTTCAAATTCAAGCCTTTCTAAGCTATACTCTGTCAGTAAGTAGATGCTCCCTCAAGTCCTAAAGCACCCTGGCAGAGGCAGGCCATGCTGATGCCCTGGGGGGAGCCCAGACATCAGTCACTCTCAGAAATCCAGGAATGCCCCTTGGAGTCAGTGTCTCAAGGACTGTCCACTGGGCACCCACTGGGCCTGGCAATCCAGCTCACCATCCCTGAGCCCCAGTAATTGGCTTTACCCTCAGTACTCCATTCCTAAGGCCTGTCTCCAGCCCATCTCTAGATAAAGTTACGAGGTGGTCCGCCTTGCTGTAGGCAGAACTTTGAGTAAAACCACATGTTTCCTGCCCTGGATGCCCCATCTCCTTGCTCTACCTTCTCAATGAGATTCTGATCCTTCATCTTGCAGAACCCCCTGCCCCAACTCTGAGCCTGAGGCACAGATAATATGTGTAGACATATTATGCACTTGTTTATTCATTTGTTCGCAAAATATTTTTTTGTTTGCTTCAAGTTTTTCTTTAACTTCCAGTTAGTTAACATAGAGTATAATATTCATTTCAGGAATAGAATTTAGTGATACATCACTTACATGTAACACCTGGTGCTTATTACAACAAGTGCCCACCACCCATCTAGCCCATCTCCCCACCTACCTCCCCTCCAGCAACCCTCAGTTTGTTCCCTTATAGTTAAGAGTCTTTTATGGCTTGCCTCCCTCTCTTTCTCTCTCTTTTTTCTCTTCCCCTATGTTCATCTGTATTGTTTCTGAAATTCCACATATGAGTGAAATCATAGGGTATTTGCCTCTCTGACTGACATATTTCACTTAGCATTATACACTCCAGCTTCATCCATGTTGTTGCAAAAGGCAAGACTTCATTCTTTTTATAGCTGAGTAATATTCCTCTGTGTGTGTGTGTGTGTGTGTGTGTGTGTGTGTGTGATATTTATATATATATTACAACTTTTTCTTTATCCATTCATCAGCTGATGGACATTTGGGCTTTTCCCATAATTTGGCTATTGTTGATAATGCTGCTATAAACATTGGGGTGCATGTGTCCCTCTGAATCAGTATTTCTTTTTTTTTTTAATTAAAGGTGACTAATCGGGGCGCCTGGGTGGCACAGTGGCTGCCTTTGGCTAAGGTCATGACCCCAGGGTCCTGGGATTGCGCCCTGCACCAGGCTCCCTGCTCAGCAGGGAGCCTGCTTCTCCCTATCCCTCCGCCTGCTGCTCTGCCTACTTGTGCTCTCTAGCTCTCTGTCAAATAAATAAATAAAATCTTTAAAAAATAAAAAATAAAAAAATAAAGGTGACTAGTCTTTAATATTCTAGCCAAGATTGTCAAGGGTGACCAACTTGGGAGATGATGACTACATTTATTGTGGGGGGCACTGGGTAATGTACAGAATTGTCAAATCGCTGTGTTATACACCTGAGACTCATATAACATTGTATGTCAACTGATCTTCAGTAAAAAAAGCAAATAACCAAAAAAAAAAATCTACGTCAAATGAAGTGAACAATTTGGAAAACAGACCATTTTATATCTCTAAGTATCTTCTTAAACGTTCTATAATGATTGAGAGTGATGCATATGTAATATCCAAACCAATGCAAAGAATTAAAGCCAGCAGGAATAAGAGTCACTGGAGCACCCACCAAGAACGAAAAAGTAGCAAGCTCAACAGTAGTACCTTCATGAAACTTGGGTCAGAGACAATGAACAGGTCAACTGACTCTCATACTTCCATTCTTGTATCTAGTCATTTGTTGTAAATGGTCATTTACTCCTGCAAGTATTCCACAAATATTTATTCACAATCCCTCACATGGTAAGGGCTTTGAAGAAAAATAGGAGGATTCAACCTGAGAGATTTACCTGTGAGAGGCTGCTTCAGAAGGCTTTGCTGCAGTGGGCCATCAGATGGGAACGATGACAAGAAGGGCATCAAAGGAAGACGGGGCAAGACGGACATATTTTCAGGGCAGGAAGGAGCCCCAAGGGGCAGCAGCAAGATGGTTGGCAGGCACATGGCTGGGGTCAAGATGGAGCGTTCTGAAGGAAAAACAAGTGCAATATACACATTTTATGAATAGACACTCCATTAAGACTAACTGGCTCTCACAAAGCCATGGACACTGAAATGGGGCAACAGGAAAGAAAAATAGCAAGGCAAGGGGGAGGGCATAAACAAAGCCCTGCCCGTTTCAGACTCGGCATACAAAAAGCAGACGTTTGAATGGCACTTTCTAAATTGTGTTCTGCAAGTTATTTCATTCATCTTTTCGACAAATGTCTAGTACGTGCCTCTGTGGTGACATACTGTTCGAGACTCTGGGGATCCAGTGGCAAATAAACACCCCCCCGCCACCCTTCTCTCCTCACTGAACACATTCTGACTGCCTGCTTGGGATTTGTCCTTCCTTGTCTTGCCAGATGCCTCCTTGGGGCTCTTTAAATACAGAATGGAGGAGCACCTGGGTGGCTCAGTCATTAAGCATCTGCTTTCAGCTCAGGTCATGATCCCAGGGTCCTGGGATCGAGCCCTGCATCGGGCTCCCTGGTCAGCGGGAAGCCGGCTTTTCCCTCTCCCACTCCCCCTGCTTGTGTTCCCTCTCTTGCTGTGTCTCTCTCTGTCAAATAACTAACTAAAATCTTTAAAATACATACATACATACATACATACAGAATGGGAAGCAGAGGATAGAAGGACAAGAGAAACATAGAGGAAGCTAGAAGAGGTTGCTCCCCTCCTCCTGCCTACCATGCATTTTTAAGAAAGTGATAATGCTGCAGTGTGTGAGGAAAACGAACAGGAGAGAAAAGCAAGTTTTAAGAAATTGGAAGAAATAACATAGTTAACGTGTACTGAGCTCTTACTAATGTGCCTGGCAATTTTCCAAATAGTCACATGAATCATCTCATTTCAACGTCACGATGACACTCTGAGGTAGAAACTATACTGTCATCCATTTTACAGATGAGAAAACTGAGACACAAGGAAGCTGAGTAACTTGCCCAGGATAACACAGCTGCTACGTGGCTGGGATTTGGTTCTTGCTGGGGTGTCCCCAGACCTCACGCTCATTATCAGTGCATTATACTGCATCTTGACACAAACTGCTCCTGGCTATCCAAGCCCTTTATGGCGTTCATATAATGTAAACTTGAAAACTGCTATTCTGATTCTCTTCTTCTCTTTCAACCTTTCCATTAGACAATAGAACACAGATTCAAAAAAACTGCACAAATTGTACGCATAGCTTAATGAATTGGTATAAGGTGAACACCTTAGCAACGGGCATCCCCAAGTAAAGGAGTAGAACTCTGCCGGCCATGCCTAAAGCCCCTCAATGTGTCCCGTGTGGGTTGATGTACCTTTCTCTTCACAAACATACCCACTACCCTGACTTTGATCGGAATCATGTCCTTGTGTTACTTTGCAGTTTCATCATGTAAGCACGCATCCCTAGGTACTAGAGTCTAGCATCACCTGTTTGTAAATGTCACATGTCTTTTAAATCTCTTCTATTTCACAGGTTCCTTCCTCCAACCCTTTCTTTTGCCTACAACTTCTCCAGAAATTTGACCTGTAGACCTCCTACCTTCAGGACTTTGAGGATTGTACACACATGGGATAGTTCCCCATGTCCTTCTGTCCTGCAAATGGGCAATTTGATCCAGAGGGTTGTTCAGTCCTCGGTTTGATCTTTTGCAAGATTTTGGTGTTGATTTGTTTTCTCCTCAATGTGATGTCTGTGCATCTCTTTCTTTGGGATGGTAGCAGCTGTTGATATTCTATTAATTCAGAGGCGGTTGCAGAATAGTAATATTCTACTTCTAGCCTTTCTTTTCTACTCATTAATCCATCTGTTGGAACACTTATATAAATATACGCTTTCCCTCATCTACTATTTGGTTACTGTTCACCTAGGAAAAGCAGAAAAATGATTCTTTCCCTTCATCTACCATTTTCACAAAAATAACTGGTTTCCCATCATGTTATAAAAGGGATCAATTTAAAAACTATCATTATGAGCCATGGATTTAAAGTTATTTGATAGGTTCGGGGAGGCCAGGTGGCTCAGTCCATTAAGCATCTGACTCAGTTTTGGTTCAGGTCACGATCTCAGGCTCATGAGAATGAGACCTGCATTGGGCTCTGTGCTCAGTGGGAATTCTCTTGGCTATTCTCTCCCTCTGCCCCTTCCCCTGCTCATATGCATTCTCTCTCTCTCTCTAAAATAAATAAGTAAATCTTTAAAAACAAATAACTAATGGGTGCCTGGGTGGCTCAGTGGGTTAAAGCCTCTGCCTTCAGCTCAGGTCATGATCTCAGGGTCCTGGGATCAAGGCCCGCATCGGGCTCCCTGCTCAGCAGGGAGCCTGCTTCCTCCTCTCTCTCTCTCTGCCTGCCTCCCTGCCTACTTGTGCTCTCTCTCTCTGTGTCAAATAAATAAATAAAATCTTTAAAAAACAAAACAAAAAAACCAAACAACTAAATAAAGTTATTTAATGGGTTCCAAATAATTAAAACTATTATCCTTTTTAAAGCTCAAATTTTCCTCTCCTTGGCCACCAGAAGCTTCTTCAAGTTAGCCCTGGAGTGTTTTTGACATAATCCTGGTGGTCTTTGACAGCTTCCTCACCGTCTAGTATGACAAGATGTTCCAGACACATGTCCTTCATTTCCCACCCCAAACCTGGCATTAGCTATTCCTCTAGATTCCTTTAGGGGGAATTGACATTTCAAGATTACAACCTGGGCATTAGAGATGCTTGTTTACCAGATGATCATTGTTTCCAGGCCTTTTCAGTGAGCTGAGCTAGGAAATATGTGTGCATGCATACACATACACACGCACATACTTTTTGTATGTCTCTTAGACTCAATAAAAAGGATGCTTTGGTAATATTCTACATTTTTTCCCCGTGTTTTGCTTGCCTAGACTTATGGCATAGCCCACTGAGAGGCTTTTGGTATGAAGCCCATCTCAGTATTTTGCAGGCTCTGGGGACAAAGAGAGCAGTTGTTTTTCAACTCGAGTTTAGGGACCTAGCTCCCTTTTCAATGTTTTTTTCTCTTTCACATATTCGTTCTGAAAACTCTCTGCTCATCCATACCATTTTACGAAGTGTATTTACGTTTTCCAAATGTCAAAATTTCATCAAATAGTCCTTTGGGGGACTGTTTCAGAGGTAAGCTGTTGCAGAAAAGAAGAGGAAATATTATCCTGGAGGCTAGCCCACCTGCCCTTCGCTCTAGCTCTGTGAGCTTGCTAGTTGCAAGTCAAACTAAAGAACGAGCTGCACAGATTGCTAACAAAACATCTTCTTACAAAGGAAATTAACAAAAACATGGCCCTGACTCCAAATTTGGCTTAAGCACTAGGCTGTAGGAGGACAAGTACAAGGGACTTTTGAGAAGCACTAGATTAAGAAAGGATTTAATCTATAATGAAAAGCATAAAAATAGGACGGCATACGCAAAAGAGTCAAAGGCAAATATTCAGTTTCCATCATCCTTCCCAAAGGGAAAAAGAAAGACATTTGCTTTAATACTTGTGTGATCACGAAGACAGGTCTAATGTTTCAGGTAGTGTGTGGCATAATACATGTGAAAGTCCTTTCCATGTTGCAATACACTCTGCAAATGAACAAACTATATTATTATTAAATATTATTTAATTAAATTCAAAGATTCTTTCAAAATTATCTTGACCAAGTCTATGTGTCTCTACATGCCCTTTTCAAATGAAAGGCAAAGGAACATCAGAGCATCAGGCTGCCTGCCTCTGAGTGCCCGCAGGGTGGCCAATATTATGACTGTGATCATCATTATCTTCATAAAAAGAAAGATCTAGAGGCTGAAACAGGGCCAGCCTCCCGGGCTTCCCACTGACAAAAAGCACAAAGTCGAAAATCTTCCTGTGCTTGCAAGTCCACACATGCCTTTCATTGTTTACCAGAACTTAGGCCACAGGGTGTTCAGATAGAGGTGCCATGTCTTGGGAAAAGTTCCAGAAAGTCCGCTGCCCTGAGGCGGGGTGCTGGGGGCCTGAGCACAAGGAAGGGAAGGCATGTGTGCTGTTTCAGGGAAACCGAAAATGAATGAGAGTTTTTGAGAGGCAAACCTAGTGAAGGAATGTAGATTTCCCGTGGGCCTCTAATTATGCAGGTTTATGTGTGGGAATCCCAGCCACACTGGAGGTAAATGAGAGTTATCCTCTCAAAGAGGTGATTCTTCTCAAGAGGAGGATAGAATGATACACACCTGCAAAATAGGTGGGAGATGCTATAATTATGTTTATGGATTACGTTGGAATAATATCTTTAAAGATGCTTCAAAAAATATCTTCTCTAGATCCGTATCTCTCTCTCATCCGTGGACCCGTATGGCCTCTTTTCCAATCCACGTAGATCCACGCTTCAAGTTAGGCTAACCACTCCCACCCTTTGCACCACACAATGAGTTCTCACTGGATTTGTTCTAGCGCTATTGAGAAAGAATTGGCAAGTGTGCTGTCCCAAAATAGGAAGTGTAATTATTCCAGTTACACAGTTTACTTAGTTTTCCTCTGCTGTGAGAGGAATAACAAATGAGATGGTCAGACTGAAATTTCTGACTCCTAAAACAGAGCTCCTTTTTTTCCCACGTGGAATGTCATGATTAGAGACGAGTACATCAATAAATGCTTAATTTTAAAATATGAGCTTCAGAGACAGGTTGCCTCAACCCAACTACAGCCTTCTCTGAATCTCTTTCAGTCTCTCTCTCCCTCCCTCCCTCCCTCTCGCTCACCTTCTCTTCAATTCAACTCAATGTTCCAGGAACATTCAAGTTCCTTCTCTAGAAAAGAGCATGAATGTACTACCAGGGATGTTCCCATTGGTATGCAGAGCTCCCACGTCCGAGCTCTGGTATGATCGGACCCTTGAATCCCCAGAGAATGGGAGTCTTCCTGTCACTTCAGAAGAGCTGTAGCTCTCTGAGGAAACACCAGTGCAGGTGCTTCGGGGCCTTAGAATTCTGTGTCTTTTCAGCCTAGGATCAGAACCCAAATCCAGCCTTTCCTCAGTCCTCTGCTTATGTCCCTGGCACCTCAACTTCTGGCTCCCTGCACTTCTGTCCTGCTTCCAACTTGGCCCTCCTTTCTTCAGGGTCCATGTCAGCGGCTGTCAGGAGCAACTATTTCTGATTCTGGGGCCCTGTCCTTGGGTCTCAGAGCTCCCGGTCCTTCTGCTCTTCCCTGCCTGCTCCTGCCTCCTGGCCGTGAGCGCCCTGTCTGCTTAGCTCTAGCAGGACTCAACCCTTGCAATTCTAACAGGAATTAATGTACTGGATTGTAGCAGCCAACCCTTTTTTTGAGGGGTGCTATGTTTAAAGCTTCTTCACAGTGATAATGCCACGGGCTCCAGGTATGATGGACTTCTGCTATATAAGAGGACATAAGGACACATAGAGCACAAGTGTGCTTTGACACGAAAGGAAGGAACATATTAAATGGACAATCGAAGTCTGCTCCAGAGAGACGAGTGTGGAAAAGACTCTTTTGGCTTTAGGAAGAGTTTTCAGTGTATTACAGCAAGAGAAGACTGTCCTCTCAAAGTTAAGAAATAATTTAACCAGAACTATTGAGAAGTTATAATAAGTTCATTGAAGTGATACTTACATGAAATCTGCAAAGTTGGACTTTGGTTAAAGAATAAGGTACATAATATATCATCTTAGGAACATGTCAGAAAAGAGGAGTCCGTGTACCTCTTTGTATGGAGAGAAAACCTCAACTATCCAGAGCCCTCGGTCTTGTGGAACAGGTCAGACCAAGAAGCTGAGAAGGAAATGAACGAGCTCTCTGAAGAAGCAGCTAGAGCCCTCAGGAATGTTTCCTAAGGGCCACTGGACAAGGGACAGGACACAAAAACACAGCAAAACAGGGGTCATTTGTGGAAGGGAAGGGCTGGGAAAAAAGGGAACCATGACAGATATCAGACACTAGAACTGAGCTCAGAAAAGAGAATCAGCCAGCAAAGTTTAATATTGAACAGCTCTGCCTTTTAGTGGGAAGCAGAGAGCCACCTGCTCTGTGACAATGCCCTTGAAGGCAGGCTTAGGGGATCACTCTGCTATCACATTTGTGGATGAAAACAGAAGGGGAGAGTCTCCAGGCCATCAATGGGGCACCAGGAATGCCTCCTAACAAGTACAGTCGAACAGTCCCAAGAATTATTTGCTAGGTACAGTGCCCTTACGTGCACTTCAGTTTCCTCATCTGCAAAATGGGGCTGATTAACCCTCAGTTAAGGTTGTTGGTGCACATAGTAGGCACTCAGTCAACATGAGCATCACAACTATAGACCTTATGTCACCACCATTTAGAGCTAGACCATTGACACACAATATTGCATTTACACAAATGACACTGTGCTTTTGGTGTTTTATAGGTCCTCTCCTCCAGCATAGGATCTAGTGGAAAGCAGTGAGCAGAAATACACAAAATTACATAAAAAGACACTATACTAGAACAGGCTCATCTCTGTGTGACTTGAATAGGGCAGGTACAAGAAAATTCTCTTTGATAATAACTAATCAACCTTGTATCATATTAGAACTCAGACACATTTACTGTTAAAATTCTGAAGAAAGTCTTAAATTACACAAAGTTAGGAGCACACAACATATACTTTCAGCTGGAGAGAAAAATGCCAAAGGGATTCACGTACATAAGGAAGCCTATTTTATTACTCAAAAGGCAAAGAGTCAGCTGTGTATAAGGAGCCAGTCCGAGGTTCGGTACCAAGATTGCCAGCAAGGAACCGAGAGGATAAGATCCAGGAAAAGATCAAAGCCAAATTTGGAGACCAAGACAGATTGCCAAAAGTCTTGCTTGCCATTGCAGATAGTTTTTATGAAGCAGCTCATGAGTCTGACCAGGGGCATAGTAAAGGATCCACCCATGTATTAGTCAGGGTTCTCCAAAGAAACAGAACCAATAGGGTTGGTACATATATAGAGAGAAAGATTTATTTTAAGAGATGTGTTCCTGTAATTATGGAGGCTGGCTAGTCCAAAATCTGCACAGTAGGCTGGCAGGCTTGAGAGTGGGAAAATGCAAATGTTGCAGAATTCTTCTTTCTGGGCAGGTCAGTCTTTTTCTATTAAGGTCTTTAAGTGATTGAATGAGGCCCAATCCTGTTCTGGAAAGCGATCTGCTTTAGTCAAAGTCTCTTGACTTACATGTTAATATCAACTAACAATAACTTCATGAAGACATCTAGAATAATGTTTGATGAAAAATGTGGGTATCTTGGGCTAGCCAAGTTGACGCATAAATTTATCATTACAATCTACTCTCTAATGACCAGGAGGCAGCCCTCTGAATCCCAGCACCTAGACAGAGGCCCTGGAAGTGATCAGAATCTCTAGAAATGATCTCAGGAATAAAAGCTAAGGAAGCGCGTGTCTCTGAACTCCTGGTAGGGCAGAAATATTCTATGAGCAAGGCGGTTTCCCAAACCATACGTTTGTACGTCAAAGTACCGGCTCTGGTGTTTCAATGCAAGGCAGTACACTAAAAAGTCTAGAAGAGACTGGCACAAAGTTCAGCATCAGTGATAGGGAAATATTTTTTATTTATCAAAAACGAATTTCTAAAGAGAATGTTATCCTTTAACATTTAAATATTCCCATAGAAGCATTTAGGCCATTCACGTTGAGAGTGATTATTGAAAGGTAAGTTTTTATTGACATCATGCTGCCTGTGAAATCCTTGTTTCTATGCATTGTCTCTGTAACTTTCTGTTCTATGTCACTCTTGGGTTCTTGTTTCTTTCATAGAACCCCCCTTAATATTTCTTGTAGTGCCGGCTTTTTGGTCATATAATCTTTTAGACCTTGCCAATCTTGGAAGCTCTTTACATCTCCATCCATTCTGAATGTCAGCCTTGCTGGATAAAGTATTCTTGGCTGCATGTTCTTCTCATTTAGTGCCCTGAATATGTCTTGCCAGCCCTTTCTGGCTTGCCAGGTTTCTGTGGACAGGTCCCACGTTATTCTGATGGTCCTTCCTCTATATGTAAAGAATCTCTTCTCCCTAGCTGCCCTTAAGACCTCCTGTCTCAATTTATGATTCATGAATCTCACAATTAAGTGTCCGGGGGTCTTTCTAGTCTCACTGATCTTGGGGGGTATCCTCTCTGCCTCTAGGACATGAACACTTGTTCCATTCCCCAGATTAGGGAAATTTTCATCCACTATTTGGTCAACCACCTCTTCGGGTCTTCTCTCTTTCTCTACCCCCTCAGGGATACCAATAATTCTGACATTGGAACATTTCATGGTGTCATTTATTTCCCTAATTCTGTTTGCATGGCTTCTAAGTTGTTTGTTCCATGCCTCCTCCTGATTCTGCTTTTTGATCAGCCTGTCTTCCAGATCACTAATTCGATCTTCTGCCTCAGTTATCCTAGCTGTTAGGGTATTTAGATTAGATTGGATCTCCTTGATAGTATTTTTTACTTCCACCACATCAGCTCTCACTTCCGCCCTTAGAGATTCTATGTTGCCACTAATGGTCTTCTCCAATCTAGTCATTGCCTGGACAATTTTTACCCCAAATTCCAATTCCGACATATTGTTTATGTCCGTATTGAATAGTTCTGTGGCAGAGGTCACAGTCTCTGAATTTTTTCCTCTGCTGGATGTTCCTTCTCCTAGTCATTTTGGTGAGAAGTGGTTGAGGGGATGAATAGCTGAATTTATTAACTATGATCCAGTCAAGGTACCCCTTGGAAAGTTTCGAAGCAATCAGAAGTCACCACCAAAAAGAAAGAGAAAAAGAGAGGAAAAAAAAGAAAAAACCCACCCAAAATGAGTCCCAATAGTAAGATTTACAAGGTACATAAACCAAAAACAAACAAACAAAAAGACTGACAAAAAGATGGAAAAGCATTCCATGCTCATGGATCGGAAGAATAAACATTGTTAAAATGTCTATACTGCCCAGAGAAATCTATACTTTCAATGCCATCCCGATCAAAATTCCACTGGCATTTTTCAAAGTGCTGGAACAAACAATCCTAAAATGTGTATGGAATCAGAAAAGACCCCAAATCATTAAGGAAATGTTGAAAAAGAAAAACAAAGCTGCGGGCATCATGTTGCCTGATTTCAAGCGTTACGACAAAGCTGTGATCACCAAGACAGCATGGTACTGGCACAAAAACAGACACATAGACCAATGGAACAGAGTGGAGAGTCCAGATATGGACCCTGAACTCTATGGTCAAATAATCTTTGACAAAGCAGGAAAAAATATCCAGTGGAAAAAAGACAGTCTCTTCTATAAATGGGGCTGGGAAAAATTGGACAGCTATGTATAGAAGAATGAAACTCAACCATTCTCTCATACCATACACAAAGATAAACTCGAAATGGATGAAAGACCTCAACATGAGGCAGGAATCTATCAAAATCCTAGAGGAGAACATAGGCAGTAACCTCTTTAACATCGGCCACAGCAACTTCTCTCAAGACACGTCTCCAAAGGCAAAGGAAACAAAAAAGTGAAAATGAACTTGTGGGACTTCATCAAGATTAAAAGCTTCTGCACAGCAAAGGAAACAATCAACAAAACAAAGAGGCAACCCACAGAATGGAAGAAGATATTTGCAAATGATACTACAGACAAAGGGCTGATATCCAAGATTTATAAAGAACTTCTCAAGCTCAATGCCCCAAAAATAGATAATCATGTCAAAAAATGGGCACAAGACATGAACAGACACTTCTCCAAGAAGACATATAAATGGCCAACAGACACATGAAAAAAATGTTCATCATCACTAGCCATCAGGGAAACTCAAATCAAAACCACATTGAGATACCACTATTTACCCCAAAGATACAGATATAATGAAAAGAAGGGCCATAGGTACCGCAATGTTCATAGAAGCAATGTCCACAATTGCCAAACTGTGGAAAGAGCCCAGATGCCCTTCAACAAATGAATGGATAAAGAAGATGTGGTCCATATATACATAAAAATAGAGCTACCCTATGACCCTGCAATTGCACTACTGGGTATTTACCCCAAAGATACAGATATAATGAAAAGAAGGGCCATAGGTACCGCAATGTTCATAGAAGCAATGTCCACAATTGCCAAACTGTGGAAAGAGCCCAGATGCCCTTCAACAAATGAATGGATAAAGAAGATGTGGTCCATATATACAGTAGAACATTACTCAGCCATCAGAAAGGACGAATACCCAACTTTTGTATCAACATGGATGGGTCTGGAGGAGATTATGCTGAGTGAAATAAGTCAAGCAGAGAAAGTCAATTATCGTATGGTTTCACTTACTTGTGGAACATAAGGAATGAAATGGAGGACTCTAGGAGAAAAGAAAAGGAAAAGTAAATTGGGGTAAATCGGAAGGGGAGATGAACCATGAGACATTGTAGACTTTGAGAAACAAACTGAGGATTATGGAGGGGAGAGGGGAGAGGGGAGTGGGGATGGGTGAGCCTGGTGGTGGGCATTAAGGAGGGCACGTACTGCATGGAGCACTGGGTGTGGTGCATAAACAATGAATCTTAGATCACTGAAAAAATAACATTAAATAAATAAAAATAAAAATTCCTATGAAAAAAAATTCCCACAAAATCCACCGCATTTATTGCTACTTGCCACTTTTCAGCCTGGTTAGGCTTGTGGGCTTAAGAAGGTAGACAGGTTGACTGGTGCATGTTCCATCTGCAGTGCCTACCAAATAAGACCTTCAATGAGTGGAAATTATCTTGGAAGAATGAGGGTGTCATATATTTACTTTCTACTGATGGAACACATAGAAAGGCAAAGTATATAGGAAAATATCTTACATGTATTCAAGTGCTGAGTGAACTGAATGACGCAAAATAATTTTTAGCGAATTCTTATTGCCCTGTACCTTAATAAACAGATAATTTACTAATTGAGGGCCTATCTAGGAGTTGCCAGAATATTCCATTTATCTAATAGCATTTAAGTCACTCTGCGGAAAATCGGGGTTTTATCCGAGATATAACACATTAATGCCTCAGACTGTGCAAGCCTTTTGTTCTCATTTTGGCAATAAATGTTCCTAGTGCCTGAGAAATCGTCAGTTGAACCTTAAGGAAAGCTTATATAGAATTGCGGTCTGGCATCCTGACAGCAAATGTCAGAGCTTCCTTATGAAGATAAAACCTTTTTAATCTTCAGAGTAAGCACTCACCAAGCCCTACTGTACATTCTTGAAATGTTGAAATGTATTTCTCTGTCTTTGTCCATGAAATATACAAGGTGGGGTAAAGCTGATAGGAGCTGCTTTTGGATCCTGAGCCTCTGAATCAGGAATGCAAAGAGCTTACTGCTCTACCTCATGCTGTCAAGTCAAAGGGTGCTGATAGAGCAAGGGAGGGGGACTTCCACCCTGGGGTAACTGACCCAATCTGCAGGAAGGTGACCACCTTTATGTCCACCGGGACCTCTCTCTCCACATGAACAGCGAATGGCAATGCAGCTAAACCAGGCTTCATCTGTACATGAAAGAAAGAACCTGGACACCAGAGGAAGTAATGGGGTTTTCAGTACTCGCCAGGATACTCAATGTTCTTTACATAATTTGGAGGTGTTGTTTCTCATTTGTGAGTTATTTTAATGGTTAAAAAGTTTACCCATAAGGGGCGCCTGGGTGGCTTAGTCGTTAAGCGTCTGCCTTTGGCTCGGGTCATGATGCCAGGGTCCTGGGATCGAGCCCTGCATCGGGCTCCCTGTTCAGCAAGAAGCCTGCTTCTCCCTCTCCCATTCCCCCTGCTTTGTTCCCTCTCTCACTGTCTCACTCTCTGTGTCAAATAAAGAAATAAAACCTTAAAAAAAAAGTTTACCCATAGATATTCAGGGCACCTTATACTTATCCTACATAATAGCTAACTCCTTGGGGAAACTCTCCTAGCGTAGTCATTCCCAAACTGTGTTCCAGAAAGCACTGCGTCATCATAAAGTCACTTGAGGGAAGGCAGAGGAAAGATTCTGAGGTTAATTTCAGAAACATATGATTAAACCAAGTTCAAAAGTTCTCTATTGCAGGACTTCTCAGTGTCCTTAATATGCTAATATGGTTTGTCATTTGTGTGTTTTGTGTGTGCACTGTGGGGTGATTTATGTATTGTGTTCCTGTTGCATGCATTGTGTGTGTGTGTGTGTGTGTGTGTTGTATCATAGAATTTTTGTTTTTCAGGGTACATGCAGATTATACACTGGAAAATTCTATTTATTTAATCTTAACTTTTCAAATGTACTTCTTTTTTTTTTTAAGATTTTATTTATTTATTTGAGAGAGAAAGTATGAGGGGGAGAAGGTCAGAAGGAGAAGCAGACTCCCCAAGGAGCTGGGAGCCCAATGCGGGACTTGATCGTGGGACTCTGGGATCATGACCTGAGCTGAAGGCAGTCATTTAACCAACTGAGCCACCCAGGTGCCCCTCAAATGTACTTCTTAAGCTTTATTTTTGTTTTCTCCATTTAAAAAAATCAGTATACTTTTAGACTAGATGAGACAGTTTATTATGACACTGCTATTTCTTGTTTATCAGAATTTTTGGTAAACTTGTATAAAAGAAACTTCTACTAAATACATACAATTTCCTATCAAGTCTGTAATCCACTTGAAAAGTGTTCAGCTAAAAACTGAATACATTAGGCCTGATACTAATAATACAATGAAATGTAGGTTTTTTTTTTAATAGTCAAAGAGAAAATAAAGCACTAATGAAAGAGAAGTGATCATACTTCAAATATTGCTATACACAACACAAATTATAAGAACATTTAAATATAAATGCAGAATATCCATACAATATATTTATTCACTCTACCACAACTTGAATGTTGCCATAGCACAATTCCTAAAACTTTAGTCATTCTATAGCCAATTTCCAAGAATTAAGTGCCTAAAGTAATTTTAATATTGTATCCAATGTCTTTCTCTTCATTTCTTGGCATGTTTTTCTTTCACCTGAACTTGGGTTTCTTTTCAGCCAATCTCACCCATCCAACATTACCTGAGCAAATATGGTGGCATATAAAGGCAAGACATGATTACCTTGCTTAACTACAGAAAATCACTCAATGTCTACTTCCCATCACTCAACTAACTCTGTGGTTCCAAATCTGGTAGTCTAATAAGGTTCAACCACTCTTTTGCAATATTTCAAAAGCTAATGGAAATTGCACTAACTATACCATCAAATGTCTTTGCTTTTAGCCAAACTGTATTAATCATAATTATTCTGTCACTATTTTAAGCCAATTAGAAGCTCTGTGTAGTTAATTAATTAAAAATAGATGAGAAAATGAATTGTTACTTAATAAAGTCAGTTAAAATGAAGACAAAAGTCATCAAAACTTGGGGTACATGGAGAAAAGATCTGATAAAAATGTTTAGCATTATGGAACTAAAAATGTCCCACCTCTTCCAGCAATGAAAAACATTTACTGAGAACTTACTAGTGTCATATACCATGCTAAATATCTTACATGCATTATTTCATTCAATCCTCCACACCCTGAAACAGGGACTATCTTAATAGTTAAGGTAACAGGCTCAGAGGGGTTAAAATTTGCCAAGGCTGTACAGCTAAAAAATAGTAGACCTGAGAGTTAAACCCACTCTCTTCTACTACCCCGATAAGGAGACCATATTAATTCTCTGTTGCTGAGTAACAAATTACTACCAGCTTGGTAGCCTAAAGCCACATCCATTTATGATCTCAGTTTCTACAGGTCAAGTGATAGGCTCAGGGTCAAGATTCTCAGAGCTAGAGTCTAGGTGTCAGCCCAGCTGCATTCTTTTCTGGAGTGTGGGGGCCTTTTCCCTGCTCACAGGGTTTTGAGCGAAATTTAGTTCCTTACAGATGGGAAACTGAGGTCCTGGTTTTCTTGCTAGCTCTCACCTCGGGGCCACTCTCAGCCTCTACAGGCTGTCCACAGTTCACTACCACGTGGTGGCTTACTTCTTCAAGGCCAGGACCATCTCTCTCTCTGGAATCTACTACAATGGAGTCTTATATGGCAATCACATAACCACACGCGTGACTATCCCATTACTTTTACCATATCCTAAAAGGAAACCATAGACTCCACCAGCACTCAGGAGAAGATTATGAGAGAGTGTGACTCACTGGGCTCATCTTAAAATTGTGCCTACTACAAGTACCAGTGTTCTGCTCCTAATTGTTTTATTTATTTAACTGAGAATTATTGTCTTCTGCCTAGGGGTTGATACAACATGGGACCATCAGAGTGTTCAAGTTGGCCACAGCTCATACAATTGACAACAAAAGAAGTCAAATGATAAATTCAAGTAGGCACTCTGGATCCTCAAATTCTGTTAAAGCTGCAATTTCACTGGTAAATAATTTGAGATCAGTGTTAGATAAATTCCCAGTGAATGAAGAACATTATTTCGCAAACAACACTTACAACTAATCTTCAGTTTATTAGTGTGAACTTTGCTCACAATAAGTGAGAACCATTTAAGTACTGAGATTTTTGAAACAGTCATGAAGGAAACTGACACGGAGCTACCACTTTATTGCTATTGAACTGAACCCCCAGAAAAAGGTTATCAGGACAACCTCTAGAACCGGTAAGGTTAGAGTGACCCAGCTGCTTACAGGCATGACTACTGGTGAGATTGTCAAGGAATATATCCGTTCTGTAAAGCAACATTGTACTGGCTTTGCTAGTCAAGTTCTCTCCAGGCTTCCCAACAGGATATGTGCACAAATTGCTAACAGATATAATGGTTTATTACAGAAAACTATGGGAAGGTTCAGCAAAAGAGGGCATTACCCATCAGCAGCACAGATACTCAGGAGCCTCAGCTGACTGACTGCAACTTCCCACCAGCTTCATAAACAATCAGGGCCATTTGCCCACTCTTGCTCTAGACAAAATCATAGCTTTAAGCTGAGTGGCCTTTTCTTTGATCACCTTATATTTATATATTGTTTAAATAGGGGATTTGAGTAGGTCATGTAGCACTGCATGGGTTGGAGGAATTTAATGAGTACAATCCCGCCCAACTTCCCAAGGCTGATTGGTTCCCTTACACCAAAGCCATACAGCGCTGCCTTCAGCTTCTGAATCTGGCCCAGGTCCAGTAGGTGGGAACCAGTTAATAGGAAACTCTACTCCCTGAGAGAATACGAACTAAATAATGACTATACCAATGGCAAAAAGTTGGGAGTCCATTTTCATGAGAGATAGATTTGTCTATGAATAGTCTTCAAAAACGTATGAATATCCCTTTCAGCCCATGTGGTTCAAATGAAATATCAAACATTATAAAAATATTTAATCTCTTTGGCTCTTTGAGGGTCTTTGACTCTTAAGAATTTGCCCTAAGGGAAAAAAAATAACAGCATGAGAGGGAAAAAATGTATGTTTGAAGATACGTTCCGGTATTGTTTATAATAGCTCCAAATCAAAAACCACCTAAATGCCCAATAAGAGAGGATAAAGACCCCCAGATAATCTAATAAAATAAACACTAATCAAATAAGTAAGTAAATATATTGTATGCTGCTATGGGCTGATTTGGGTTAAAGTCCTAACTCAGAATGTGACCTTACTTGGAAACAAGGTAATTGCACATGGATTAGTTAAATTAAACTGAGGTTATATGAAATAGGGTGAACCTTAATCTAATGTGACCAGTCTCCTTTTATGAAATAGGAAAGAGACACAGAGGGAAGGCAGCCATGTAAAGATGGAGGCAGAAACGGAGTGATGTGTCCACGTCTATGGAATAGCAAGGACTGCCCAACATCACCAGAAGCCAAGACAGAGACACTGAACAGATTCTCCCTCAGAAGCCTCGGAAGGAAGCAAGACTGCCAACACCTTGATTCTAGACTTCTAGCCTTCAGAACTGGGAGAGAATACATTCATGTCATTTCAAGCCTCCCAGTTTGTGGGACTTTGTTATGGCAGCCCTAGAAAACTAATACACATGCTCCACATACAGAGAAAAATAAAAATAAGTAAGAGTGTGGAAAGGGAGCATTGGGTGGGGAGACAAGATGGTATTTGAACAGAGACTTGAAGCAAGGAGGAACCAGACAGGCAGTCATCTGGGGCAGAGCCTATCAGGTTAGGATATGGCTTAGGCAAAGCTCCAAAGGCAGAGCAAACTGGACACCTGTGTGGCTGGAGAGAGTGGATGCGGGTCAGAAGGGTGGGGATAGAGGCAGTGATGGTTCCTGGGGGCTTTTACTAACAGTGCAATTGGAATCCTTTTGAGGGTTTTGGACAGAGCAGTGACGTTATCTGGTTACTCTGTTGAGCATAAACTGTCATGGGGCCAGGAAGGAATCAGGATGAAGTCCCATTCAGTAGCTATGGAAATCATCACACTAGGAGGTGAAGGTGGTTTGGGCCAGAGTGGTCGCAATGAAGATGAGATGGAGAGGTGAGTTCTATTAGGTTCTAAGTTCTAAACACTGTCAAAAGGTAGAGCTGGTAGGTTTTGCTGAAGGACTGGATATGTGATATAAAAGAGTGAAAGAGATGCACCTGTGGGAAAAGTCCATTAAGGGTCCAACTCCTGGTTTCAGCCTAGGTTGTGATCTTAGGTTGTGAGATCAAGCCCCAAGCTGGGCTCCATGCTCAGCAGGGAGTCTGCTTGAGGATTCTCTCCCTCTTCCTCTGCCCCTCCCTCCGGTTCACGCATGTACTCTCTCTCTCTCTAAAATAAATAAATAAATCTCTAAAAAAGGGGGGGGCACCTGGATGGCTCAGTCGGTTAAGTGTCTGACTTCAGCTCAGTTCATGATCTCTGAGTCCTGGGATAGAGCCCCATGTCAGGCTCTGTGCTCAGTGGGGAGTCTGCTTTTTCCTCTCTCTCTCTCTCTGTGCCTCCCCCTGCTCATGCTGTCTCTCTCTCTCTCTCAAATAAATAAATAAATAAAATCTTTTTTAAAAATTAAAAAAATTTTTTTTTAATTTTTTAAAAAAGTCAAAGAAAGCCTCAGACAAGTTTGGAGACCAGTGTAGGTCAAGGACGGAGTTGCCATTTGCTGAGATGGGAAGCTGGGATGCAGGTTAGTTAGGAGTTTAGCTTTAGACCTATTAAGTTTAATACATCCATGAGTCATAGAGATGCCACAGAGATGGCAGATAGGCAGCTATATATGTGAGTAGCTCTGAAGATAGAATTGGGGAGTTGGCAGTAGACAGTAGACAGATGGTATTTGAGGCCACGGTAATTGATGGAATCACTTGGCAAGTGAATACACCTGGAGAAGACAAGCAGCCTGAGGCCTTAGGACTGACTTCTGGGGCACCTCCAATGTTGGAAATTGGAGAGGTTCCACAAAAGAGATTTAGAAGATTCTAAGGAAGAGAACAAAGAGAGAGAGAGAGATGTCCCAGCAGCTAAATTAAAAAAAAAAAAGGTATCAAGAAGGTAATCGTGAAATATTATGCAATCATTAAAAATAATGTATTTTAATCTTAATGTTACAGAAATAGGGTAATGTGATGTGAAGGGAAAAAAGCTAGGGCTCCAAAGTACACAGAGCAAAGTGTTAATTTTGTTCAAAGAAACCTATGTAGGCATAGAAAAATAGAATGAGAGGAAGTATAGCAATGCAAACAGTTACTTCTAATTTTTACTAGAGGATGACATTTGTTTTCTGCCCTTAATTTCCAAGTTTTCGCTTTGAATTTATTTTTTAATAAATGTATATATGAGATTCTCAAAATCATAATAGCAAAGAATTCAGGATTCAGTTTTTCAAAAGTAAATATATGTAGCACTTGAAAAGACTTTTAAGCAAAACAGTAGAAACTGTTAATAGATTATGTGGTTACGTGTTTTTGGTTGATTTTAGTTTGCTTTCTTCTCCCAAAAAGAAAGCAGGACAGTATTAAGATTTTTTTCATTTGCGTTAGAATCATCTCTCCTCAGAAAGGAGCAGTATAATTAAAATAGCATCTGATTATTTCAAATTCACTTAAATAATCATTTCTACAGATATGTAGAGGCTGGGTTTCCATTTTCAAATGTTAGGGCTTCAGTAAAATAAATCAGACAGAGAAAGACAAATACTATATGATCTCACTTCCATGTGGAATCTTAAAAAAACCTAAACTCTAGAAGCAAAGAACACATTGGTGGTTGCCAATCGTGGGGACTGGAGGAGGTGGACAAAATGGGTAAAGGGGAACAAAAGGTACAAACTTCCAGTTATAATATAAATAAGTCATGAAGATATCATGTACAGCATGGTGACTATACTTATTAATACTGCATTGTATTATCTTAAAGTTGCTTAGAGAATAGATCTTAAAAGTGCTCATCTCAACAATAAAAAAAGTAACTATGTGAGGTGAGAGATATTAACTAAACCTAGTACGGGGATCATTTTTGCAGTATAGACATGTAGCAAATCATTATGTTGCATTCCTTAAACTTCTACAATGTTATATTTTGATTATATCTCAGAAAAACTGGAAAATAAAATTTAAAAACCAAAAAAAAAAAAGGAAAAAACAAATGTTAGGGTTTCAATGTAAGCTTAAACCTTAATAAGTCTGTGTCCTGGTTTTCTCGTATTAAATGAGCTTGATGGACCCTCCACTCCCCAGTATGGTGGTGAGACTATTAGAGTAAATTCAATCAGCCCAGATGGTGGTCTCACCCCTTACCAGCGGGAATATGTTCTAAGACCCCTCCCCCTCCCCAGATGCCTGAACCCACTGATACTATTGAACCCTACAGTTTCTCCTGTACATACACATAGCAAAATTGAATTTATAAATTAGGCAAAGAGATTAACAACAACAATAATAAAGAAGAACAGTTACAACAATATACAATAATAAAAGTTAGGTGAATGTGGTCTCTCTCTCTCTCTCTCTCTCTCTCTCAAATTGTCTCACGGCACTGGACTCAGCCTTCTTTTTGTGATGAGGGGAGGTGATGAAACATGTGCACGGTGAGATGAAGTGAGGCGTGTGACGTAGGCCTTGTGACATCACTTGCTGGGGGGCTACAACAGGCCTTGGGACAACATGCACTACCACCATACTGCTGCTGACCTTGGGTAACTGAAATTAAGGAAGGTAAAACTACACATAAGGGGGGCTCCTGTAGGGTAGTTGTGAGACTAGAGAGATGTGGTAACTTCACCGGCCTCCTCTAGGTTCTGGCTTCACTGCCAGCAGACAACGCTCACAGCAATGGGGGACTTTAACCTGTCAATTTGCTTTCAGTGCCCAAAAGTTGCCACACTAGCTCCGCAGACGGTCCCTGCCTGGCCCCGGAAGTGCCAGTTTAATTTCTGAAGCTGATAGCAAGACAGGAACCATGTTACCCTGTTATTAGTCTGGTGGAGCCAGCATTCGAGCTGAACTCGGCCCACCCGGAAGCCCTGCCTGGGCATGTGCTGAAAGCCTCTTTGAACTGCAGCAAATAACATTTTATGTCTCCAAACACCACAAGCAATTGAGGGAAGCCTGGACTCAGCAGACTGAACACTTATTTAAGCAGTTTATCACTGATCCTTTCAGCAAAAAGCAGGGCAGGGGAGAGGAGAAGAGGTTGATGAGGAGAAGGGACAGAGGCAGTTATAAAGTTCCAAACACACCTTTTTCCTCTGAAGTTAACTCCTCAATAAAACATGCATACAACTCAAGAGCAGACAACACACACAGCTAGCCTCCACTCCAGCAATTAGGAATAAGGCTGGATTTATGTGCAATACACTAGCAGCAGATGGTTTTTCATCTGAAAGCAGGGTAAGAAGCAGAAAGAGATAACCCTTTTCTGTCTCCTAAATACTAGGTGCCCCCAAGGAGGCATTCTTCCTGCCTGGGAAAGAGATGGCCTTTGGCATCTGTCACATGATTAGCCACTTGCTAACGTGCATGCGTCAGTTCACCGTTCTAAGACCCGACTCACTTCCTGTTTCTTTAAAACATGGGCTAATCATAGCCAGAGCCAGGGTGGCTGTGAAGGCGAAGCTGGATGCCCAGTGGGCTTTTTGGCTATCGTTCACTATGTCCTGTCCACAAGGCCACTGCCCACATGTTTCCAGGACCACGTGACCTCTGTCAATGGTTGTTCAAGAAGCATCGGGTTCCCTCTTGCCCACCCCGTGCCCACCCCCCACCCTCCAGTTTCAGTGTTGGACCTTCAACCCCATGACAGCAAGGGCAATCCGCTGCTCCTTCCTCGTTCATCCTACTTCTCCCTCAGGCAGCTCCTTGCTGGCCCCCTTCTCACTTGCATTGGCCAGCGCTCGGGAATTCTGAATCAATCTGCAATTCTTCTTCCTAGAATCCTTCCCCAAGAGTTTGGATAACATGTGAAACAAGTTTAGCCATTGTGCAAATGAGTTCCGTGGCCAAGTTCCTAGCACAGTCTGGTAAAAGCCAAGAGTGGGACTGGGAAATTGAAGTCAGCCTGACAGCCCTGAGGTGAGTAGGAGGGTAGGAAGGCTCTGTGATCCAGAGGGAAACACACTGGACTAGGACCTGGAGGACCTCAGGCCCAGTGCAGGAAGCGCTGTGGGTCACACATTTCACGTCTGTGGGCTTCACAGGGAAGGAGATGGGGAAGTCAGGACCAAATCAGGCATGGCAAAAAGAAGGCACAGGTACCCTCATGTACTCACTCCTCCCACACTCGTAGCAAATGTCCCTGATCGATCAATCCCTTCTTTCCTGCAGAACCCAGACTAGACCCAGGAGTCCAGGCAGCCACCATCCCATAACTGGACTTGACACAGGTGACAAAATCTCTTTGGTAACCCTGAGCCACGATCTAAAATCTCCCTTAGTATTTGAACATTCTCTGCTTCTGTGACACGAATTTCCTCAAAGTACAAGTTTGCTGACTGATGAGCATCACCAGGAAATGGGGCACTGGGGCTTCCTAGAAATCAGCCAGACACACCTACGGTCTAATGCCCTTTCACACTGCAGCTCTAGGCGGACTCCAGGATGGTTCGGCCAGCATGCCGCACAGAGGAAAACCTATCCTAACTATAACCCACAGCGGGTGGAGTTGGCCCCAGCCCATGCCCATGCAATGTGGAATGGCCCTCTCTAAGTTTCAACACTGACTTTTTGTTAGGATTTCCAAAAAACATATCCCATGAGCCTCATTTCACCATGGATAACCAGACTAATTCCACAGATTCTGCTGGGCCAAGTCTTTCCTTATTTGCTAGCTTCAATGTCTGCTTTGGCCTTATGCCTTGCCTGTGAAGCCCTGGCCCAGTCTACTGTAGATTCCACACTCCATGACCTCAACTCAACTCCATCTCTGCCTCCAGCCATCTTGGACTGACGTGGTAGCCCTCTCCCCGCCGGACCCAGAACCGCCCTGGGTTGCCTCATATGCCCTCGGCCATACATTTGAAATGCAGACTCTAAACGGAGTCTTCCCAGATGCAACTGACTTCTCACCATTTTCCCCACTGGCATGCAAGTGACACCACAGAAATGGTAACAAACTCCCCGTGCCCTGCTGGGCCCAGGAAATAGTATTACCTTTCCTCCTCGACAGCCTTCAATAGCATCAGCAGCTCCATTTTCTTATCTACATTCCTTTACTTGGCTTCTCAGGACCTCTGTGACCAGCCCATCCCACGTAAGTCCCAACACACCCCTTCCCTGAAGCCATCCTGATCTTCCTACTGGGCCATCGGCCCCCAAGGCCTCTTCTACTCTGGGCTTCCAAGGATCACGCTCCCCTTGCCAGGAACTTCCTGTCTTCTTTTTCAGGCCCCAAATGTACCAATTCTTCACAACCCAGCTTACATCCCATCTCTTCTGTGAGCCTTCCCCAGCCTATGCCAGCCTGTTTTTATCTAACATTTCAGTTTTTACACCAGGCAATCTAGTACTAAATTATATATTACTTCACAGGACTTAAAAATGTTTCATCAGTGTTGGCCTTAACATCTCAACTAGAGTTAAAGTTTTTTGAGGGCAAGGAGCTCCCACATGACCTTAGTAGGTCTCACTGGTAACATCATGACAGATCAACAACACAACAAACACTGAACACCGCTTCTATGACAGGATGCTTAGTAAATGCTTGCTAACTCTTCGTTCTAAACATTGGATGATTCTACTGAGATGTATCCAGTCCTTGGCCATTTATGTCCAATACGGACCATAACAGATCCTCCTGGTCCTGAATTAAAGAAAAGGTTAAAGTATGCCAGAGCCCGGGAAAGGATCTGCCTATTAAGCCTCAGCAGTGGTTTTGAAACTTTTAAGTATGAGGAGACATCTGGAATAGTTTCTAGAAGAGCAGCTCCTCCAGCTGTACTGACACAGTCTCTGAATCACGGGGTCTGGGGTGAGACCTAAAATGTGCATTTTAATAAGTGGCCTAGGTAATTTGGAAGTAGACAGTTCATCACCCAGAGAAGAAATGGGCTATGTTTTCCAGAGACAATCTGCAGTGGGTGGGCAAAGGCGGATGAGAGGCCACCCTCCCCCCACCCCAAAAAGTCTATCCAGGTGGCCTGTGGCTGAGAATTTCCTCAGCCTTTTCCTTGATTATGGTCCAACTGTGGTTACCAAATCTCTGAGACATTCTGCCAAAAGACCATTTGGCCTCGAAGGATCATTTTTATCTGCAGTGATCTCCCTCCCAAAAGGCTTCTGCCTTTGGCCTGTCCTCACTGGAGGAAGGAAATCAACAGACCAGTGCTCACTTAACCAGCTGCGGTGTGGGGCTTACAGGTCTTTTTAACTCCTGCTCTGAATCAGAATGGAATTATGAATAATTTGCCTGAGACCTGTCCCATCTTGTTTCAGTCTATCTTCAGCTCATAGTTTTCGTTGTTCGGCCTTTCAAGTACTGATATGTCTGTTGATGTTAACGGCTTCAAGTCTGGAGTATACATATGCAGCATTACACGGAAGCTCGCTTCTCAGAGCTGATGTCTCAGTAAGCTCTCATATTGATCACCCGACACGTCAACAGGAAGGAAACAGAGGAGCCTTTGGAACAGGCAGGGCAGAGGCCAGTAAGTTACCTTGACTCCCCTAGATCCTGCTTACCTTGGCTGAGTAACTCTACTGTGTCCTAACACGTTATATACAGATGCCTGAGGCCAAATGGTTTTCCACAATAACTTCTGAAGCATTATTAACACCCCTCCTGTTTATACGTGGGGATTTTTGCACAGTAAACAACTGCTCATAGAAAGAAGTAAAGTTTAAAACAAAACAAAACAAAACCCTTGCCCCAAAGCAGATTTAGTTAAACCGTCAGGTTCCCAAGAGAAAGAACCTTGTATAAATGATCCTCTAAGCCTCATTTAGAATCTCTACTTCAGGAAAGGTTGGAACCAAATGGGAGAAATAGTCTCTTGAGATTTCCCCTGAGGCAGTGAATGCCCCCCTGACACTCCCAGACACAAGAGACAGCCTAGAGTACCATCAGTGTTTCTTCTGAGACAAGCGAGTGGAGTCCAAGATGTTCTGAAGGATAATAAAAGTCTCGTGTTCCCTTGCTTCCTCCAAAACTTGAGTCCACCCTTGGGGTCATAATAAGCATGTGCAATCTTCACTGAAAAACTAGTTCGCTTTCTTGCAGGTGGCGGGGGTGGGGGGGTGGTTGGAGAGCCAGGGGCAGGGTCACAGGGTGGGAAGAGCATCTGAGGAGATGGAGAGTAAGGACATCCCATTTGATGGGAGAAAGGAAATGTGTGCCTACCCATTTTTGCAGCTGGGCCTTTTCATTGGCCTTCACACTGGACTCCTGTTGCAGGCTCCCAGCCAAGGCATCACATCAGTCTCTGTGGCTTGTGTTCAGTTCTCTTTCAACTCACCCCAAGCCTTAGGAGAGTCACCTACTGGACAAGCGAATTCATTGGACTTCACTAAGCCCCTTTTAAATCATGATTCCCCCTTGGGAATGATAGCATATTAAAGGCTATTGTTTGGCATTAAAGTTCAAAAATGCATTCCCTTTTATCACCATTCAATAGAGGGTCAGAGATCGAGTCAATAAACCAAAAAGAAGAGCCCCCACGTGGGAAAGGGCAGCCAGGTGGGTGTCTGTGGACTCGTGCCAGACCCTAGGGTACAGACATCAGGACTGGGGAGAGGCAGCAGAGCCAGGGGTGAAGAGCACAGGGTCCAGGGTGAACGAGCCTGCGTCCATGCCCTGTCTCTACCACACCTACCTATCTCACCTTAGGCAGTTGGCTTGACTGCCCATGCTTTAGCTTCCTCCTCTGTGAGGCGGGGATACTCAAAGGAACTATTTTAGGGGATTTCTGTGCATATTATATGAACTACTTACATAAAAATACCCAGTAGTTGCATCATAAGTGCTTGATAAATGTTATCATTGACTCATTATTGTTATTATTGACTCATAATTATTATTATTATCATTAATAAATGTTACTATTGACTCATAAAATGGATGTAGAATTTAGTCTTCATGATGGGTAGCTTCTGAAAATGTTAAATACGACAGTGGCAGCCTCGTGATATGGTGAAACAGGCAGAGTGTGACGAGGCTAGGGCACAGTGTTCACCACCCACCATCCTCCTGCCCCCCCAGTCACGCTCAGACTGTCTAAGGGAAACATCCTATGGAAACATCTCTTGATCTCCACTTTGGGCAACATGAGCAGAAAGCCTTTCTCTACTCCTGCTCAGCCTTCATTTCCTGAAAGAATAAGAACTTCACTGAAGGTCATAAGTATGGAGTTCTTACGTAGCAGAACTAATCTGCTAGGAGAACAATAACGATTCATGCTAGTTAAGCACCTACCTGAAGTCCTTAAGTATGTGCTATATTCATTATCTTATTTTTCCTTCACAACAACTCAGTGAAGTGGCTCCTATTATCATCCCCATTTTACAGAGGAGACTTGAGATACAGAATGGTAACTTGCTTAAGGTCAGCTGTTGAACTTAGTGTTTCCAAATCTAGCACCTTTGCTACAAAGCTATGTGTCGCCTTCATCCACCCTCTCTCCTTCTGACTCACTAAAGTTTTTCATTTTTTAATGGATGTTTGTTAAGAAAGCCAAATGGACAATGAAAACTGTTAATGAACATTCATTTTAGCAAAGTTGTACCCAGGATTTAACTGTGTACTATGCCACAAATCTAGGGCCAGGGATGAAGGCAGGGGAGGGGTGGACAAGAGAGACATGCAGCCTAAGCCCCTAATGAGTGTTCAGTCTCCTTGATGGGAGGGGGTGTGAGGGAGAAAGGCCATGTGAAATAAAAGTAGCAGAATATAAGGAAGGGAGGGAGCTCCTGGGTGGCTCAGTCAGTTAAGCGTCTCACTCTTGATTTTCGCTCAGGGTTATGAGATCAAGCCCCGAATTGGGCTCTGCAGTAAGCCTGGAGCCTGCTTAAGATTCTCTCTCTCCCTCTCCCCTCCTCTTTCCCTCTCCCTCTCTCTAAATACACACACACACACACACACACACACACACACACACACACACACACGGAAGGGAAGGAGGAAGAGGAAGGGTACAGCAGGTATGGAAGGGTGATGGCATAATCTGACCTCACAAGGAAGGTCAGTGTGACTTCTTGGCTTTCATAGCACAATGAGGAAACTGACACTCAGAGACCTTAAAGAGTTAATCCTGGAATATTCAGCAAGCCAGCAGGAGAGGTGAAAGTCTAACACCTAGAACTCTGAAGCCCACACTCTCCCCACTGCACCATACATCTCCCTAAGCCCGAGGAGGTGTTGACGGTCATGTCCTGAAGAGTCTTAATGTCACCCTAAGGAGCTTGGGCTTTCTTCTCTAATGGGTGGAAGTACCCACAATGCCCTCTCAACTCTAAATTTAAAAGCCTCATCCAGGAATTTCTGAACAGGAAGCAAATCCCACTGGTTTCTCTCCAGGCATCCAATATGTTCCCCCCCCCGGGGTGTCCAGTGAGCCAACCAACAATTTCTTTCTTTTACGCAAACACGGCAGCTGGGTCAGCTGCACCTGCAGACCCTGCTGGGTCACACGCGATAAAAGGATCAAAGCCTAGAATATGACTTCAGACTATAATTTAAGTTAATTAAGATTTTTTAAACCTAAATTACATTTTAACGTTTCATAACAGAGCTGTCAAGATTCTATCTATCAAAACTCTATCAGGCAAACAAAAGAGGATAATTATATTTTCAGACACATGCAGTCATCACTCCGCTTGGTTTCTTATAAAAAGACTCCCGTCTTCCTTCACAGTCTCATTTTCAAATGCTCTTCCTCTTCCCCACCCACCCTCAGAATCTGAGACTATACACTCTTAAACAAGTGGAAAATATACCAAAGGAATGTGTAACTCAGGGGATGAAAGTGTTTCTCAGAAGCATCAACTCTAATTAGAACTGCATCTAAAGGAAGTGTCTCTTAGTTGGTCGGAGCATCCTGTCTCACTAAATAGACTCTGATTGGAGATGGAGGAAAGGCAGGATATTAAACTCCTCAAATCAAAGAGAACAATGAAGAAATGACAAGCTTCCTACTAGAAGCCAAGTTTGCTTTTATCTTTTCCCATTAAGATAGGGAATTTGTCTGCTTTGAGATACCAAGGGAAGAATATTATCTATATTGGGTATTGTTGGATGTCTCCTCCTCATCCACTCACTCAGCTCTTGAACATAATGTGAGGGTCATGCTATTTGGGCAAAAATGACCTTACTAATAGTCTCACTCACTCTGTTCAGGTTGGGTTTGATTCAAGACTGGGAAGGAACACAGTCCTCAGCCAATCAGTGCATGACACCCCTCCACCCCCCACCCCAGGAACCAGGGGGCCAGGGGCACGTGACCTTGGTGGGTCCAATCAGAGTGAAGCCAACAATTTCCAGTGGATGGTGGAGAGGAGAGTAACACTTTCCTTTTGGACTTGTGGGGAATAGCACTGGATGTGGGGCACTGCCCACGTTTTGCTAGCTGTGAAGAAAGCCCAAGGACAAAGCCAACACACTAAGGAGGGTGAAGCCTAGAGTCTTACTAGAGAAATGGAGTAGGAATCCTAATAAAACTTTGAAGGAAAACTGACTGTCAGCCAGTTTGTGGTGGGCTTTCTTTTGCTTGCCACCAAGAGCATCCTAAGTGATCCACCAACTCTGATAATTCAGTGCTTTGTGTGACCACAGCCCTTTGGAAATCTAACATAGACCATGAACCTTCTTCCTGGAAAAAGAAAGGCACATGCACCAAACCTCAGGTAGAATTTAGGGGAGACTATTTAGACACTTAGGCTTTGGGGTAGGATAGACTTGAGTTCAAGTCCCGACCTGAGTTCAAATCCAAAACTGCATTACTTGGGGTTGCCTGACATAACTCTTCTGATTTCATTTTATTCCTCTATAAAATGAGATTAATGATCATGCCTACTTCGTAGGGATGTAAAAATGGAATGAAACTATGGATGTCCAGAGATAAGCATGCTGCATAGCCACAGTCCAAACACTCTGACGTGGAACAAGGAGGAACAGTCCTTCAGGGGCTCCAGAGAGAAAGCCCTTTAAGGGAACATCTATGTCAAATGTTCGTGCATGCGCAAGAGTGACACCCTGCCTGCTCTGAAAAGACAAAGCAGTTGATCAGGGATTGGTCTGGGAAACGCTGACCTCTGGGGTAAGATTTGGCCAATACACAGCTTCCTCATCTGAAAAGTACCTCAACAATGCTCAGAATTATTGTGGGCCCAATGAGAAATAAAAGGTTTGATCCTCCTGAGGGGGGATGGGGAAGGTTTTGTTAACTGCGAAGTTAAAAAAAAATGTAAAAAGGGAATAAGAAAGATCTATGACTGCTCATCTCCTATAGACTTTTGGAATCCTAAGAGAACAAAAAGTAGCAATTTCCCATTCCAGCAGGGCAGAAGTGAGCATTAGGCTGTCTTTTACAGGTCAAACTCTAAAGTTTCTTTTAAAAAGGAGAGACTTTGGGCTCCATGGGCGTGGCCACCTATCCGACACCCCTCTCTGCTGTTCCCCTCACAACCTGCCCACGTCCAGCACCTGCACACCCTACTCCACCCTGAGGGCTTCCACGACACTCACATTCTGGCAGAGACATAAGGCTCTTCAAATACATCCCCATGACTTGTGACTTAGAAATATCAGCAGAAATGGAAAATCCAGGGCAGAACCATGAGGACACCACCCTGGGATATTTTAGAGCCGACATGACCCATCTGCTTGATCTTTCACTGTGGTCCTCTATTTCTACCTTCTACTACCTTATTTTTCTTTCTGCATCAAAACTTTCCTTCTTTTTCCACTCCATTTTCCTAAGTAGGCCAGTCGCAAATAAGTACTTTTTGGAGAACCAGTGCAATCCCATCGTTGCGTTTCCTGCATTTTTTGTAGTTACGTAGACCTCAGAGCAAGTCCCAGTGAGATGGCCCGGTGAATGGGCCCCTCCCCACCACCAGGGGGACAGAAAGACTGGGCTCAGAGGAATTATGTCCCTTCCCAGGCAATTATCCCCATTATATCAATTCCTTCCTATGAATCTTCTCCCTCAAGACACCCTCAGAGCTCCAGGTGGGGGCAAGGGGTGTGTGTAAAGTAGGGATCACAAATTAACAAGAAAAAGTTAAAGCTATTCTGATGTCCCACACCACAGCCAGTGATGACTCAGCAAGGAATTTCTGCTCCCTCCTAGAAACAACTGAGACCAAGAAGGCAACAGGGAAGAAATGCTGACAGAGACCCACAAAGCCCGCTGCAGTTTGGTAAAGCACCAAGCCAGCCTGTGTGCCTTATGGAAAAGGACAGCCTATGCGACCACAGTCGGCACTGACAATGGCCAAGCCACAGCGCCGCTGATGACAATTGCCACTCTGCAGAAATACCCAACAGGCCGCTGCAGAGGCAGCTGCTGGCTCACCGAGGAAAATGTAAGCCATGGCTGACTGACAGAAGCGGGGGTTGGGCCGCCCTCAGGGAGCAGCAGCATTATCTGCTGTACACCAAGAGTTCAGTCTGAAAGCAGACATTCCAGGAATTATGGGCAAGCACTTGAAGAAGCAGAATTCAATGACTACGAAGACTTTAGACAAAACCCTTGGAGATTTTTATAAATTGATGCGTGCCTAATATGAACCTTTTCTTAAAATGTGGGATAAATGGATGGAGAATGGAAAATATTAATGCATCAAAATATTAATGCACTACAGCTCAGCCCTGGGGCGGGGTGGGGCGGGGCATTTCCCCTATGGTTGCTTTCCTGCCACCACTGCTTCTGGAAACCTTGAAAGGAAAGAAGATAAACAGGTGACAGCATTTCCACTAGACTCAGCTAGCACTAAGGAAAACCCTCTTCCCTTTGGGCCCTGATTACCCAGATTGAGGAGAGGGTGTCACATCTGGTCTGAGCCACTGGTTAAGAAGCCCAATCACGTTCCAATTTGTGTAGCATGGGTTGGCCTCAAAGTATAAGCAGCAAGGCCTTTCCCTAGCCATATGAAACAAAGGCCTTCAGTTTTAGCCTCTTCAAAGAGATGGCCCGTGATCTGTCTCCCAGCCAAACCCCACTTATGGGGGGCAGGGAGGAGGGGGCTCTGAGAACGCTCAACTACCTGGAGGATCCAATGCCCTCTGGTCTCTCATGCCCTTCCTGAAGCAGGTAACTTGACGATAAGCCGAGGAGAACATCCCCAGGTCCTGTCTTCCCATCCCTACAGCTGCATGCTCCTTCCCATGGCTCAGCCTTCACTCCTGAAGGAGCTGATTCCCAGAGGCTGGGCATAGTGTAAAACATAATAAAGAGATTGTGATGCCAAAAAAATAAAAATCATAAAATAAAATGTACAATAATCCTTCTGCAAGACTGTTTATTCCCACTTTTTAGAAAAGAAATTGAGGGGCACCTGGGTGGCTCAGTCGGTTAAGTGTCTGCCTTCAGCTCAGGTCATGATCTCAGGGTGCTGGGACTGAGCCCCACATTGGGCTCCCTGCTTAGCTGGGAGCCTGCTTCTCTCCCTCTGCCACTCCCCCCGCTTGTGATGTCTTCCCCGCCCCCAATAAATAAATAAAATATTTTTTAAAAGACAATAAAATAAAAAAAGAAAGAATTGAAATAGAGAGACTGCTATGCTGAAGCTCAGAGCAACTAACTTTTCCTCCAGATAGCAAGTATGCAGTAAATAACCAAGCCACAAAGAATTATTGGTATGCTCAGCACCGGGCACTATTCTATCACCATGGTATTCAAGTTGAAAAATCCCTTTTTCTGACCTAAACCTCCTTTATTTCTCACCCTACAGCTCTCTAATTCCTACTAAAACTGTTCTCACCTCCTCTGGGTCTCCATTCTCTAGATGTTTCTCTTGTGTCCTCATCTATCAGTGTCCTTTCGGCTTCCTGTGCCCCATTCCCAGCCTGGACCTATCAGAAAGGACTTCAGCAGGGTTTCCCCCTGAAACTTAAAATTACTGACTCACAAGCTGCCTCTTGAGTGGCCAGATTTTCACTCATCAAATCTGAGATACTCTCACTTTTCCTCTACCCTATTCTATAGCTGCCAAGTGATGTGGGACAAAACACCAAAGCACACAGTTTACATCCCATGTGTCCATTCTTTCTAAACCCTGCCCGAGTCCTCACTCCTTACTGACAACCATTTTCATTAACTTTTCCTGTCTCCATATACCACTTAAACAGCATTGGTCTCCTCAGACACATGTGACTGCCTTTGCTAGAGAGATTAGTAGGTCAGTGCTTTACTCAAAATTCCCCTGTATTTTTTACTACAGTTTTGCCTTCTTGCATATTTCCAAGAAAGATGTATTCCTCTTCTTTTCTATAAAGTTATCCCTAGGCTCCTCATCTTCCAGCTTCTCACCTTCTCCAGGATCTGACTCTATCAATTTTGTCCTCTCTCACGTGGGGCTTAATCTCTCTGCTGCTACTATGTCCCCCATTGCAAGAAATACATAATTTTCCTGAAACTATACTTCAGCTATTCCTTGTAGCGATGCTTAAACCAAGTGGGGACACAGAAGTCCCACAAGAAAAAATAAAAACCCTGCTGATAGAGAGCTCAAAAGAAAGTATTAAAATCCACAAGAGAAATGAATAAACCACAAAGAAGGAATCCCAGTGGATATAATATGGGGAGGAATTATCATTCCAAGTTTCTGACACAGGCTACAAAATTAGTATATTTAAGATGATTAAGATACTTTTAAAAGAATGGAAATCATAAATTAAAGTATGAAAAAGGACAGATTTTTTTTAAAGCTTTTATTCATTTATTTGAGAGAGAGGAGGAGAACACAAGCATGAGAGGGGAGAGGGGCAGAGTGGGAGGGAGAAGCAGACTCCCCACTGAGCAGGGAGCCTGATGTGGGGCTCAATCTCAGGACCCTGGGATCAGGACCTGAACTGAAGGCAGATGCTTAACCAACTGAGCCACCCAAGCACCTAAAGGACGGATCTTTTTTTTAATGGAAATTTTAGGAATGAAAAATACAGTGTTAAAAATGTAAATCTCAAGAGATATGACATATTTAATAGCGTTGAAGAGAGTATAAGATAAATGGTAAATAGATTTAAAGAAATCAGGCAGAATATAGTACAGAGATATAAAGAGATAGGAAATGTGAAATCAGTTCAGAGATATGAACACTAGAATGTGAAAGTCCAAAATACATCTCCAGAAAGAGAGAAAAGCCAGAATAAAGGTCAAGCAGGGTTTGAAAAGACAATGGTTAAGATTTTTTTTTCAGAACTGAATGTTTAATTCCTTAGAATGAAAAACTACCCAAATGCTGAAGAGGATAAATAAAAATAAATCTACTAGGAGACACATGGTGGTAAAACTGCAGAATATCAAAATCAATAGAAAACCTTCTGAGCAGAGAAGAGACAAATTACCTATAAGGGAATGACAGTCAGGTTGGCAGCCAACTTCCCACTAGCAACAGCATATTCCACAGGAAAATGAAATATTATTTTCATACCATTGTGAGAAAATAACTGTCAACCTAGAATCCTACACGTGACAAACCCAAAATTCAAGAAGGAGAGAGTGGAATAAAAACATGTGTGGAAAAAGACAAGGAAGAACCTACCACTCAGAGACCCTCACTGAAATATCTGCTAAAACCATAGCTCATGAAGAAAGAAATGCAGTCCAAAGCAAAGGAGCAAGATGCCAGATGCAATAATGTATGCCCATGTCAGTATCTAGAGTAATAAATCTAAGTAAATTTGCCTGTAAAGAAAGCAACAATAATAATATGACGAACTAATAGGAAGTTGGAAACAAGATAGAAGAAAATAGTAGGCACCAAGAACATGAAAATGGAAGAGTAGAGTCTGAAAAGTAGGACCCTCATTCTGCTAAGTGAAATAAGCCAGCCACAGAATGACAAATACGTTGTGATTCCACTTCCATGGGGTCCTAAGAGTAGTGAAAATTACAGAGACAGAAAGTAAGTAGCAAGGTGGTTACTGGAGGGGTGGGGAGGCTGGGAGAGTTGTTTAATGAATACAGACTTCCGGTTTGACAAGACGTGTCCATCCTGGACAAGGATGGTGGTGACGGCAACACATTATGAATGTATTTAATACCACTGAACAGTACACTTAAAAATAGTTAAGAGGAAAAAAAAAACAAGACAAAACTGAGAGAGAGACAAACCGTGAGAGACTCTTAATCAGAGGAAACAAACCAAGGGTTGCCGGCGCCTGGGAGGCTTAGTGGGTTAAAGCCTCTGCCTTCAGCTCAGGTCATGATCTCAGGGTCCTGGGATCGAGGCCCACATCGGGCTCCCTGCTTGGCGGAGAGCCTGCTTCCTCCTCTCTCTCTCTGCCTCTCTCTGCCTACTTGTGATATCTCTCTCTGTGTCAAATAAATAAATAAAATCTTTAAAAAACAAAAACAAAAACCCAAGGATTGCTGAAGGGAAGGGGGGAGGGGGAGGGGGTAACTGGGTGATGGACATTAAGGAGGGCACGTGATGTAATGAGCACTGGGTGTTATATAAGACTGATGAATCACTGACATCTGCCTCTGAAACCAATAATAGATTACATGTTAATTAATTGCATTTAAATAAAATAAAATAAAGAAACAAAATATAGGATCATAGGGGAAGGGAGGGAAAAATAAAACAAGATCAAGTCAGGAGGGAGAAAAACCATAAGAGACTTTTAATCATAGGAAATAAACTGAGGATAGCTGGAGGGTAGGGAGTGGGGGGAAGGGGTGACTGGGTGATGGACATTAAGGAGGGCACGTGATGTAATGAGCACTGGATATTATATCAGACTGATGAATCACAGTCCTGTACCGCTGAAACTAATAATACATTATACATTAATTCTTTGAATTTAAATTAAAAATGTTAAAAAATAAAAGTAAAACATTCTAGGGAGAAAAAAATTGTTAAGATGGTCCATTTTACATTATGTGTATGGTTTTTTGTTTTTTTTTTTTTTAAAGATTTTATTTATTTATTTGACACAGAGAGAGAGATTACAAGTAGGCAGAGAGGCAGGCAGAGAGACAAGGAGAGGAGGAAGCAGGCTCCCTGCCGAGCAGAGAGCCCGATGCGGGCCTCGATCCCAGGACGCTGAGATCATGACCTGAGCCAAAAGCAGAGGCTTTAACCCACTGAGCCACCCAGGCGCCCCATTATGTGTATGTTACCACAATAAAAAAGAAATGGGGGAAAAGAGTGGAAGTCCTTACACTGTTTGGGAAATGTTCACTTTATACTTAGGTATTGATGGCAAAAATTTAAAGATTACCACTAACAGAAACAAAAAATATAACTTCCAAGTTAGAAAAGGGGGAGAGAGAAAAATAAAAAATCAAATGTAAGGACAAAAAGAGTGTAAAGAGGGCGCCTGGGTGGCTCAGTGGGTTAAAGCCTCTGCTTTCGGCTCAGGTCATGATCTCAGGGTCCTGGGATCGAGGCCCGCATCGGGCTCTCTGCTCAGTGGGGAGCCTGCTTCCCCCTCTGTCTCTGCCTGCCTCTCTGCCTACTTGTGATCTCTCTCCCTCTGTGAAATAAATAAATAAAAATCTTAAAAAAAAAAAAAGAGTGTAAAGAATAGCAAAGGGAAAGAAGAGTAACACAAAAACAGAAAATCAGATGGAAGAAAAAAGTTCTAAATATACCAGTAATAAGTGGAAAAAAAACATTAAAACCACTGGTTATAATATAGTCTCACACTGGCACTTTTAAAATTCCAACTGTATGATATTTTTAATAGATAAAAAAACCCCATATATCAGGCAAACCGTAGCTTCGAGAAAGCCAGTGGAGCATTATTCATACCAGGCAAAATAGAATTTAAGGCAAACAGAATTATGCATAAAAAAATTAAATGAAAAGGAATTTTGGGGGTTGGAGGGGAGAGAGAGAATGAGCCTGATTCTGTTGTCCTGAAAAATATGGTCTCAAAATATATAAAGCACAAAGCCACAAAATTCCAGGAATGAAAAGGAAAATCATAGGGAGCAATTCCAATATGCCTTCCCAAAAAGTGATAAATCACCCAGACTAAAATTGATCAGACACAGAAGATTCAAATTATAATTATCAACACTGACCTAAAGGCAATATAGAATCCTGAATCCTCAAAGTGCAGCAGAAAGACATAATTTTGAAACGATGGAACAAAATGTATATCCAAATAATTTGAGTTAACAAAGAAGTCACAGTAGAAATCATTAGCATTACCTGTTAATATATATAATACATCCTCTATATACATTAGCTAACATATATAACAACTTGAATATTGTATATATATACATATATACCTAGAAGATGAGCTAAGCATTCAAGAAGTCAGAAAAAGGAAAGATAAAACTCAAAGATGAATGGATACAATAAAGGCAACAGGAAGAAACAATAGAAAGGAATGAAAAACAAAATTGCAAAGCAAATAGACTATTTTCTGGTAAGAATGGTCTGGAAAAAGAGATGGCACAAATTAATCAAGGTTAGAAGTAGTAAGGATAATTACTTCAGGTGTAATAGAGACTGAAGAAATGACCTGAGTAAATGCATAAATCCAAATTTTGAGATCTAAATTGACAATTTTTAGACAAATGTGTCAATACTGACTCAACAAGAAATAAGAAGTTTAAATATATCTATGTATTTTTTAAACAGCAAAAATATATCCATATACATTCCCAGGCCAGACGATTTTTACTTTAATTTTATTTATGACTTTTATCACCAAAGCTTCAGTGAACATATATCCTAATTCCATATAAGCTATATTGGAGAGTAAAATAAAAGAGAAATTTCTCAGTTTCCCTTTAGATACTGTCATAATCTTGATACTTAAACTACACAAAGAGCGTCTAAGGAATAATAGCAATGGGAAGCAGAAGAGCAGTTGACATACAGTGAATGTTCAAAAAGCACTGGGAACTATTCTAAAAGCTTTACTTGAGGGGCACCTGGGGGAGGGCTCAATCAGTTGAACTTGGGACTCTTGATCTTGGCTCAGGGCATGATCTCAGGATGGTGAGACTGAGCCCAGCATTGGGCTCTTCGCTCAGTGCCCAGACTGCTTGTCCCTCTCCCTCCCCCTCTGCCTTTCCACTTGCTCATGCTCTCTCTCTCTCTAAAATAAATAAATAAAATCTGTAAAAGCTTTACTTGATTCTTTTGCTTAATATCTTTGTAGTAGGTGTTACTGTTAACTCCATTTGGAGAAGAGGTTGAACAGAGAGTTTACATAATTTGCCTAAGTTAAGGATTGGGAAGTAACAGAACAAGAGCTCAAACCTAGCACATTCTCACTGCACAGCCTGCAGTCTTAACCATCAGGCTATATTCCTTCCTGTTTGCATCTGTGTTCCAATAAGCAAATACTAAAGAATGAACACCAAATGAACATAGGTGCAAAAAATAAGTATTAGCACATATAGTGAAGCAATCTTTATTTTTAAAATACACTTCATAAAACTGGAAATCCATCCATGATTTTAAGAATTAGAAAACTAGCAATAGGGGTGCCTGGGTGGCTCAGTCGGTCAAGCATCTGTCTTTGGATCAAGTCATGGTCTCTGGGTCCTGGGATGGAGACTGGCATGGAGCTCCCTGCTCAGCAGGGAGTCTGCTTCTCCCTCTCACTGTCCCTCTGTACCCTCTCCCACCTTCCTCTCTGCCTCTCAAATAAGTAAATAAAATCTTAAAAAAAAACAACAAAAAAAAAACAAAACTAGAAATAGAAGGGGAATTTCCTGAATTTGACAAAGGGCACCCATTAAAAGTATACATTTTATGGTTGAGACTTTAATTTCCCATTACATTCCTGAAAAAGACACAGACTTTCTCCATCCCTGTTTCTATTCAACATTGTACTGGAAGCCATATCAAGTAAAATAGGTCATTAAAAAAATGAAATGCATAAGGATTGGAAAGAAAAAATAAACTGATTTTCAGACTATATTATTATAGACATAGAAAATACAAGAAAATCTCCAAGAATAGAATTGAGAAATATATTTCAGTAAGACTCCTAGATAAGAGATGAATAAAAAAATTTTTTGAACTCTTATTCTTATAACATCCACAAAAATACACTCACTCAATAAAAGTTTGATTTCCCAGGCACTGAACTGTGTATTAGAATAACATGTATAAGACTTTCATTGGAGAACTTGAGCTTTCCTGAAATATAGGAAAGAAGACCAAATAAATGGAGAGTTATGTCATTGTGACAGGACTTAATATTCTGTGGGAATAACTTTCCCCAAATTAATCTCTACATTCAGTAAAAGTGCAGTCAAACCCTAAAATAATTCTGATTGGAATATGACAATATGATTCTAAAATTAATATAAAAAATCACAGGAACAAGAATACCTAAATTTAAAGAAGAACAAAGCATTAGCATTAGCTCTATAGGATATCAAAATTTATTTTGAAGTTACCCAAAGTGAGAGAGCAAGTTCTTGGCACAAAGAAGAGTCCCTGAGGGGTGGGGGTGTCCACCCAGGGACACAACTTTGTAGGCCCTGCACTGACAACACACCTTATTGTCAGCTTGATCTTGCCAAATCATAAAGTTGAATTCTCTGTTCCGCTCCATGAAGAGCTCCTAGAGAAAACAGAAAATGCATTCATTTCCGTTGTCTGGACAATGTAAACGGCTTTTTGGCAAATTGTCTGTAAAACAGAATATCACATAGTAGAGTCTTTCAGAATCCCACACAGAACAGGCAGCCTTATCAGGGGACAAAACAGGAGCTGAGATCTGCCCTGGCTGGCCCAGGGGAGAGACACTAGAGAAATGAAGGCCAATCATGATGACCTTAAATGGCCTTCATTAATAAGAGGGGGTACGCTTCAGAAAACCAAGATGAGCCACTGGCCACAAAGTAATTCTGGGCTGAAGGGCAGTGGCCTTAATTCCACTCCTTGCAAGGCAGAATCAATCTTTCATTTTCTCTGCTCTCACCCTCTTCTCTTCAAATATCTAGAAGAGATGACATGGGAATGATCCCTCCCCTGAGGCTGAAAAGTAATAGTCAGTGAGCCAAATTAGGGCAAGAACTCAGTTTATTTTGGGCATGAATATTAAATGGGATCTATGACAGATGAGAGTTCTTATTTCTTTCTATTAGTAGAGTGATTCATAACAGCAAAGACAGGGCTACCCCCCAATACAGAGGGATGTCTTTAGTCCCTTCTCTTGGAAAAGACCAATACGCTGCACTTCTCAATTTCAACCCCTCTCCCTCAGCCTCTCTCTCTGCAACACACATACACACCATATACTCTGTACTCTTCATCTAAGGAAACCAAACTGCCCTCAGCTATGAATCCACAGTTCCCACTGATTCCAGCAGGAATTGTGGGCAGGGCTTTGGAAGCCACAATGTGACCCATGTCCTATTAATCAGTCCTACACCATAGGAATGGAATTTGACGTTAACAGAAAGAGTCCTGTGCTCTAACCATCTGCTCACTGACTTCAATTCCTGCACATGACAACAAGAGCAGCCAGAGGGCTGGTTGCTTGTTAGCGAGACTCCTACTTCTAGCCCAGACCCCCATCTTTTTGTGCTGCCGCATAAAAAAAAGCATTGGTCAATACTTCCTCTCCCCAGTGTCTTTACTATATGACTGCTCTTTGATTAGGCTTTTGAGGTCAGAGGACCCCAGCAGCCTTCCCCAGCGCACTTGGAAAAGATAGTTCAGTGTGAGGAAACGGACCACTCTACTGCAGGACTCAAGACCAAATAATGCAAGAAGTTGACCCACAAAGCAGACGGCCTCCTTTCTGATGAACAGTTCTCAGTGTAGAAATGTGAAGGTTAATATAGGTAATGCAAGAGCCTGGGAGAACAAAAATAAGGGGAAGGAATGAAAACTATTCACTGAGGTTGTAAGGACACAGGCCATCCCATATCCTGACTTGAATTGCTCCTCTCCAGTAAAGCTGGTATTACTCCATCAAGTTCAACCTACTAGCTCTGCTTTGCTCAGGTCTCAGGGTTTCACACAACGAGAGGGCAATACTGGCATTTGATGAGTCATTCATTTCTTCATTCTGCATTTTACTGAGTGCTATAAACCAAGTACCAAGCTAGGCTCTGAACAACCCAGGAGGGAAAAGAAACATAATTGCTATGCAGTGTGATCGGTGGCTAAACTAGATGCATTTGTGATGCTGGGTAAGTGTGCAAACAAAAGTGCCCCAGGAGAGTGGCTTTTGCGGGGGTGGGTGGGGTGGGGGGTGGTGGTCTTGAATGATTAGTGTATAGGGTATATTGGTGATGCCTTCCCTGGTTCTCTGGTGTACTTCTCCTTCATCAAAATCACTCCCAAAGCTTTTTGGCATCACCATAAAGATGAATCTTCCAACTGTTTTTGAAGCATTTCATTGTACCAAGATGAAACAATGATTCCAGTAAAAGATTCTCCATTTCTCTGGAAATTAATAAATTATCCTGAATATTTTTTAGCTGCTTAAAACATTTTTAATCACAAAATTAATACCTGTTTTCCATACAAACTCTGGAAAATACACAGAATGTTAAGGAAAGGTAAAAATTACCAAGAATCCGGGTATTAGAGGAAATACTATCACTGTTTTGGGATTGTTTTATTTTCTCTGAACAGACTTTTGTTTTGTTTTGGTTTGTGCAAAACTAGGATCACATACTGTACAAATAATTTTTCAACTTTTTTTTAACTTAATATTCTATTCTAAGTAATTGCCACATCCTTAAATACTATTTGAAAACAGTACTTTTAATGGCTGGGAAATGTTCTATCATATGGATGGGCCACAATTACTTCAACTATGTCTCCACTGGTGGAAATTTATGTCATATCTGTTCTTTTGCTCTCCATGCTGCAATGAACATAAATCTATCTGTGCATCTATGATATTTCCTTACAACAAATTTCTAAAAGAACAATAACTAGAACAAAGGTCATGCATATTTCTAGGATTCTTGCTACATGCTGCTGAATTTCTCTCCAGAAATGCAGAAATAGTATCTACTATCCAGTGGGTATTTAATAAATACATATTAGGGACACCTGGGTGGCTCAGTCAGGTAAGCGTCTGCCTTCAGCTCAGGTCATGATCCCAGGGTTCTAGGATGGAGCCCCGCATCAGGCTCCCTGCTCAGTCTGCTTCTCCCTCTCCCACACCCTCTGCTTGTGTGTGCTCTCTCTCTCTCTCTTCCTCCCTCTCTCCTCTGTCAAATAAAAAAATATTTAATAAATAAATAATAAATATATATTAATCAATGAATGATTAAATGATTTTTACCATTCTTCATAATGTTCTTGCTAGAAATTGCCATATTTGAACCACAGGAAACTACATAACCTTTGTGGGAAGGAAAAAAAAAAACTATTGGATTAGGGGAACTAATAAACTAATAAAATTTTAATTACCTCTGAAAAGAATAGACCAAGAAGTATTTCTAAAGTTGAGTTATATGTTTATCTGATAGTAAATTGGGTAGCCAAAATAATATTACAGAAGAATAATTATTGTCATAGGAAAATGTGAACTATATATCAAAAGTAGTCTCCAAAGTCATAAGTGTATGATCCCATTTTTGTGGAATATGCATATGTGTGTATACATACATAATATATATGTATATTATATTGTATATAACATTAGAAAACCAAACACCAAAATATTAACAGTAATTCTTTCCATGTGTTGTATTATGGGTGATTTTTTTCCTTTCTCTGTGTGTGTGTTCTAACTCTTGTGCATTAAGCATTGTTACTTTTTTTGAGAGAGAGAGCATGCATGTGCATGTGTGAGCAGGGAGGGGCAGAGAGAGAGAGAGGGAGAAGGAAAGAAACATAAGCAGACTGCATGCCCACCACAGAGCCCGACACGGGGCTCAAAGCTCATAGCCCTGAGATGATGACCTGAGCCAAAATCAAGAGTCGGACACTTAACCAACTAGGCCACCCACACGCCCCTCCTTTTTTTAATTAAGGAAAAATAAATATTTTCAAATGTTGAGTTACCATGGAACTAAAAGAAATGTTTTTTACAGCTAGAAATCTGACTTAGAGACAATAAACAAAATGATAAATAGGCAGTTCTTCCTCTGAAGGTCTAGGAGTCCTCTTAGCTGCCATCACAAAGTACCGTAGACTGGGTGGTTTAAACAACAGAACATAATTTTCTCACAGTTTTGGAGCCTGGGGTCTGTGGTCAGGGTGTTAGCCTGGCAACTTCTCATGAGGACTCTCTCCCTGGCTTGCAAACCACCACCTTCTCCCTGAATGCTTACAAGGCCCTTCCTTGGCACATGCTCAGGGAGAGAGAGCAAGCTCTCTGATGTCTTTTCATATAAAAGTACCAATCCCAACATGGGGACCCAACCCTTCCAGCCTCATCTAACCCTAATTACCTCCCAAAGACTTCATTGCCAAATATCATCGCACTGTGGGTTAGGGCTGCAGTGTATAAATTTTGGAAGAACACAAACACTCATTTGAAGCAGAAGGTATCCTCCAGAGATGAAGTGTGATAAGTTCAAGTTCACATTTTTTAAAATGAAATATTTAGAAGAGTGCTAGATGATATAATACAGGGAAAGAAAAAACCATGAACAGGACACAGCTCTGTCCATCAAGGAGACACATTCTTGTAGGGAAAGACAGAATATTACAAAGAGTGCAACAGAATTCTAACAAAAATACATACTTGCACATATTTGAGTGAAGAAGGGGAATATAAAGAGTTCTTAGTCTGGGAACAATCAGGAAATGTTTCTAAAAAGAAGTGAAACTTAGTTGAATTTTGGGGGGAAAAAAAAGTAGAACAAGTAAAGAGTGTGGAAGGCTGTGCCAGACAGAGGGAACAGCTTGTAGCAAGGCGCAGAGGTGCTGGAAAACATCACTGCACACATATGGAGGGATGAGGCAGGAGGGGCTCAAGGAAGGACTCCCATCTCTAACGCACATCTCAACAGAGACTCAATGAGCTCAACTGGACCAAACTAGTGTGCCATGCTAAATTCAGACTTTACCTCAAGAACCATGCAAAGCGGGCACCTGGGTGGCTCAGTGGGTTAAAGCCTCTGCCTTCAGCTCAGGTCATGATCTCAGGGTCCTGGGATCAAGGCCCGCATTGGGCTCCCTGCTCGGCAAGGAGCCTGCTTCCTCCTCTCTCTGCCCGCCTCTCAGACTACTTATGATCTCTCTCTCTATCAAATAAATAAATAAAATCCTAAAAAAAAAAAAAAAAGAACCATGCAAAGCACTAAATTTTAAGGAGAGAGGAGCAAGAATTGACTGAGGATTTAGAAATATGCCCCTGGCAACAAAGCGGAAGAGAATGGCTTAGACACCACTTTGGAGAATGGAGACAGAAAGCCGGTTTAGAGGTTCTCCTAATAATTCAGAAGAAAAATGATGAAAAGCCTGACCCAGGGCACAGATATTTATTAGGAAAATAAGTGAGGTAATTATTGTCAAGCAGCCAACGTGGTTATAGAAAATTTCTGTGGTAAAGTTACAATTTGTGTATGGTTGAGGTACTTAATGACAAAAGAGGTGTCTATATGGTTTGTGTGGGACAGCCCTGGAGTTCACTGTACAATTATTCATAGCATCCCTTCTCTTTCCAAGGGTATCCCAATTTGGGTAATAAATTAATGGGCACTCTGCAGTGACTCCCCTCTCCTGGCTCTCTGAATATCTAGTCTGCAGGCCCTGCTGTAGACATCATTCCTTGGATTCCTCTTTGTTTTCACCATCTTACCACCTTCCAGGCCATACTTTTGGTCACCACAGAAAAAAGCTGCCTTTTCTCTCTGGACTCAGGATCAGCCTTTTTATAAGATTGTTTGTCTTACACTTATCTAAACCCCCCTGTTTCTGACCACACAAATTCTATGGAGGAAACACTTCTGTTATGAATCCCAAGCGTGCTTCCCAAATCAGCTGCTTCTGCTTGAACTCCTCATTCTTCCTTTATCACTGGCTGAGTGCCCTCGCCTTTAAAGTCCTAGGCATTTCACTGGCTACACTGCCCTTCATGATACCATCTTGGGCCCATGGATTGTCCACACCAAAATGTTAAATTCCTTCACAACTTTGCCTCACATTACCTGGTTCTCTACTTGACCAGAGTCTCAAACTCCTGTCACAGACACCTCACCGTATTCTCCACCACAGCCAATCTTCACTAGGCGTGTTAGTCTGCCACGTGACCTCCACTCCCTCATTCAGAACTAACCAAAATGGAAAATAGTTGTTTATGGGATGATTTTTATATTTCTTTATTCCTCTACTTCTTTGTGTATTCCAAATTTTCTACAGTGTATCATGAAATGCATTTATTTAAAACCAAAACAATTCCACCTTTATTCCCTTCAAAATTGAACCATGCTTTCCTTTCACCTTCCACGTCCCACTGAAGCTACTTACCTCACAACCTGGAGCTTTCCATATAGGATAAGATTTGGCTAGGATCAAGGGCTAGCCATTGTACCAAGCTCTCTGCTGGAGTCTTCTCGAAAACTGTTTAAAGAGTAGCAATTTGGACATAATGGCAAAAGAACCCTATTTCTGACAGGAAATCCTTTTGACTTCCTACAGAAGTTTAGAAAGCTTTAAGAAGTTTAAAAGAATGAGTAGAGAAAGGGCAAAGATCAAAGAAATAAGAGGTTACAGTGGAATGTTACTAGCGATCCAGAGATGAAAGCATCATCGTTGCTATGCTCTCCAAAACATCGATTATCAGACCAGAATTCATACACCAAGTAGACCGAATGAGGTGGAAGGCCTGGATTAGAAAGGGGGGACATACATTAGAGATAAGATTACTTAAGCAACACACCAATCAACCAGTGTATTACAATGTATATTGAGTTGTCTTTGTGTAAATGGATCACAGTTGTAATAATTCAATGTTGGAAGATAAAGTTCTGTGTATGTACCAATCGGAATCTGCCTTTCAGTTTACGTTCTGAGGCTACTACATGAAGAGCGGGGAGAGCAGAAACAAGTAAATGGGTAAATCTCCTGACTCCCACTCACATCAGCCAGTCTGTTACCTTAAAGATAAAAGTAATTGAAAGCCATTATCTAAATAAATGTGCGTGAAAAATAAATAAATAAACAAGTGTGTGTTATGGTATGCATAGCCTAACACTTTCCATAGGACCAAAATCTAACTAAAGATGCATCACCTTGGTATATTAACCACCAGCGTATATTTTTGTTCTTGTTCACAGATGTTCACATTGTTCACATTTCATTGGGAGGCTTAAAAATGCCTCTTTTTAATAATCTCATATTCACACGTCTAAACCACATACGAACTCATCTACTTCCACTACATAAATTCCTTGAAGATTGGGGTCCCTTTCCCTCTCACTGTCTCGTATAGACTTCACAAATAGGAGGTTCAGTAAAGAGTTGCTGGTAAAAAAGAACATTGAAGGTGGAATACATTTTTAAAATACATAAGCAAAGAAATTCTTTCATAGACCCAAAAGCAACTTGAGAAATATGTCCAGGGCTAAAATTGTTATCTACAAGCATAGAGAGAGAATGCTAATTATCAGGATAATGATTTTGCTATAAAAGGGTATGACGGTGATAATGAAGTCCACCTACTATGACCCTAGTTTACAACACAACCATCTTAGGAGGTGTAAAAATAGAGCCCATCAGAGTAGTTTGCCCTTACGTTAAGGAATCATACCAGCTCATTACCTTCTAAACAACTGTGGTAAAAAATTCTTCCCATGCTACGTTTTCTCTTTATGTGAAAACACACCTACCCACCCACCCCCACACACAACTCATCCTCTGAATCAAAGGGTCAGAAGCAAAACTTATTGTCTCTATGATGTCTTTCTATAGAATGAAAAATACAAACGAGATGACAGCTTGTCTTGGTACAGTCCCTAGGGATTAAAAACAAACAAACAAACAAGGCAGCATCATGGTTGTGTTGACTGTCTCGGACACTGGACCTAATACCTCACTTAAAATTTCAGCATACCAGAGAAACCACCACCTGCAGCAATTCTGTGGGTTCAACAAAAAGGTCAGATGGAGCGTGAACTTGTCTTAAGTGCTTGAGAAGTATATAGGGAAGACAGAGAAAACTCACAGAGGAAAAAAAAGGGCCGTACTGGTGTTAGCTGTTTATGTCAGGCATCTGACTAATGCTGCAAGGGAAAAAGTTATAAACCAAAAAACAACTTGGTGATTTGCCCTAGCATAGTTAAATTCATGACTGTAAATTATGCATGGTATTATTTAAAAAGCCTTTCCAAAGCAAGTGGAGTAAAGGAAAAACAGCTTGGTTGCCCATGGATAATTGCTCTTTGATACCAGTTTGAATCAAACAAAAATCTTTTCCTGGATTTATAATGTGACCATGCGATTCAGGCAGGGGATGGATTAAAGGTGACAAGACAGGTGGCGTGCCGTCCATGTGCAAGGAGCATCACACTGACAGGGCAGCCTACGGGAAAAGGCAGCAGATGTGGAAAGCGATTGCACAGGAAGGCAGAGATAATGGAGCTCAGCTAAGCATTGGGTGTTTATGAAGGAGAATTTCTTCATGAGTGATATAAATCCAATCTGTAACTCTCTGTTTTTCATAATAAGTCCATAAATTTAAAACACTATTATTTGAAAAGTAGAGTCACAGTAGATTTGAGATCGCATTATATCTTGTCCAGTAAGATCTATTAGCCCAGCACGAGCAGCTGTGGATAGCAGACAGGGGGCCTGCGATGGAACCCCATGCCAGGTCTATAGAGGGGTCTGCCACGGAGCCCACACATTGTCCTGTTCTACAGCTTCTTTCACACCAAGTGATATTGTTGAGTTATTTAATCCACGTCATCCTCACCATGCTGAATTTTCACACCGAACACTTGTAAATCTCTCCTTTTTATGCCTACAAATTATTTCACAATCGTCTTTCTCAACTTCTTGCCCTTCTAGTTACCTCTCTTGAGAGTAGGTCTCCACTGAACAACCAAGCGTCCTCTTCATCCTAATCATGGGAAATGGTAAGAAGATATTCACTTGCCCTCAACACCAAGAGTGTGAGAAGAGGATGTGAATCCAGGAAAAAATGAGTACCAAGAGAAAAGAAAGTAAGCAATCACTTGAAGGAGGAAAAAAATCCACCTTTAAGCCATTAGAAAACTTCAGATGCAAACCTGGGAGAAAGGTAGCCACATTCCCATGAGTGTTTCAACATGGCTGGAATACCAAAAAATAAAATAAAGGTAGTTATGGCTGATGAACCCTTGCTATTTACCTTTAGTGGGGCTTTTTCTGAACTGGAGCAATGGATTTCCAATATTTACCATTAGGTTGATTTATTAAAAGTTCAGAGAGACTCTGGATCAAAAGTATAGTACCCACTGAAAATATTCATAGTCCTGACTTTTTACAAATCAATAGGAAGGGTTACACAAGGCAAGCCCAGAATTCTGTGCTCAGTTTTGATATTCCAGGCTGCTATTTGTGAGAATGTAACAGTCTGGTGGGGCTGTGAGCGCAGTTGCAGACTGTAGTAACAAACGCATTCCATCTCTCCTCCATAAGGCCTTCTGGGGGATGCATTCCTGTCCTTCTACATTTATTACTCATATTACGTTCCCAGCTAGAGTTTCAAAGGCTCTGTGGTCAAGTACACAGAGTGCTGATACAACAAGGAGGCTGATCTCAGACAGTTGTGTGTGCCTCTCTTGCATGGATGACAACTCAATGAGTAGAATGTCCAATACCGTACCCACTGTTATTGGCTTTATTTATCATGAACCACAGGACTTTTTTCCCTGGCGCTATAACAGGTCTATCACTAGCAACTCCAGTGAACAGTCAAGAGCACAGGTGTAAGAACAGAGAATGATTTCTGTTTGAGAGTCAGAGTCAGGTGTATATCCAAGGAAAATTCCCAGAAGGCATGATTCCAAACCAAAGTAGGAGGGAGCATGTGGTGGAGTGGGTTTGAAAGAGCAGCTAGTCCCCCATTACCATCCACTCAGGCGGAACTTTTTAAATTGCCACTTCCTTGAAGCCACATCAAGAGTCTTCCCATGATCCTCTCACCTCCCTTGATTTCTATTCTTGGGATTGGATAAAGCCAGAAAATTGAAGGGATTCCTTCTCTTCTCTATAAATCACCAACTAGACAAAAAATAGAGCCTATTCACCAGTTTCTCTTCTCGAAGGGCTTTATTTACATGGCTTTATCAAGTGAGTTATAAGAGAAAAGGCTTAGGAAAGTTGGCCAAGCTCAGTAACTATTTCTTACGGTTTTATTCAAGTTAAACAGTTGGAACAGGCAGGTAACACATCATCAGGAAGGATGCCAGGCTAAAACTACAAAACCTCTTTGTAGAAGTCTTGGTCCTAATATATAAACATTGAACCCCAAAGAATAAACAAAACTAGAAGGTTGCAGTTTGATTTACTCAATTTACTCCAGAATCACAAATACAATAGGTGATTAAAAGAATAAAGTTTCTACCAGGATGTGTGGAACACAAATAGCTCTTGCATTGTGCATTATCCATGTGAAATTTCATTATGATGAAACGTCTTAACTTCCTATACCACTATTCACCTCCTTAATGCTTTATTTAAGAATAACAGCAATCCAAACTATCAAAAAATTATCCATTGTGGTTTAAGAAAGCTGTAGCTCTTTGTTTCTAAAATGCTCATTTATGCAATGAATGACTTTGGATTTGCAGGAAAAGGTTCACCTCATTATGTGATACAATTATAGGACATGAATCCAGCAGCAATGATTAAATCTTAAACACAAATGTGGAACAATTGCTCAAAGAGCATGCAAAGTCCTTTGTGATTAAATTAAGCAGGGATTGGAAAAATTGCTTTGCCTGAACAATTTCTGGGAAAATCAACATATCACAGAATCTCTAAATTGTAAGAGACCTTAGATGACATTAAAGGCAATCAATCCTCTTTGGTAGGGTGACCACTTTATCCAGGTTTGCCTGGGATTTTTCTGATTTTAGCACTCAACATCCCAAGTCTTAGAAAACTCCTCAGTCTTGGAGCACGTGGGTGGTGCAGCCAGGTAAGCATCCGACTCTTGGTTTCAGCTCAGGTCATGATCTCAGGATCATGAGAGCGAGCCCTGCATCAGAGGTTCTGCACAGAGTCTACTTGAGGTTTTCTCTTCCTCTCCTACTGCCCCTCCTCCCAATGCACTCACTCTCATTCTCTCTCTCCCTCAAATAAATAAATAAATCTTAAAAAAGAAAACTCCTCAGCCTTGAGCAAACTGGGCAGTTGGTCACTCTAATCTCTGGATTCATAAATCCCCTTGATGACATAATCTACAAGAGACTTAACTTTCATAGGGTTGTGTTCCTAATCATGAGTCAAAATCAGTGTCCCTATAACCTACCCTTATTACGTCTTCTGTAGCAAAATAAATTCCCTCTTCTAAAACCAGGAGCCTTCTGATTATCTGAAGATTGCCCCTTCCCATCCCATACTTCCCCAATCCAGTCTCTCCATTCTCCAAGTTAAATTAACCCAGTTCTTTCGCCTACTCCCTGAGTGTTCTTATTTCACTGGTGATCCAATGACTCTCCTCTGGGTAAGCTCATCTGTCAAGGTCCCTCAAATGGTAACATCCCAAACTGAGTTCAAGCTCCATGCACTATCTGAGCAGTGTCCTTTATAGCCCTTCCCCTGTCCTGGGCATCATGCTCCCACGTGGACATTCTATTAGCTCATTTGGCTACCACATCCCACTACTAAATAACAGTACAATTTATGTCAACAGAAAGCCCTGGAGATTTTTCACACAAATTGGTCTTTAAGACCCAAACATTACACACTGATCTCTTAGAGTGAACCCGTTACTCAGCCCAGAATTCCAGCTTTGAATCATAATTCCATCACCCAAATCACTCACTCCCCTCCCAGGTTCATGTAGTCCACAAATGTTTTCTGAGCGTCAACATCTGCCTTCACTGAAATCATTGGCAGGCATGTTTACTAGGTCAGGGTGTAGGGCCAGATCATTAGTGTATGCACAGCTATTTGCTGCATAAAGGCGGGTATTCACATAGGTCCTTATTTTGAAATATTCTCCAGAGCTTTCCCTATCTGCAGATTTTAGAGGGTAGTTGAAACCAGGAGAATGCAAATACACTAGAACAATACTTTCTTCATTTTCAACCAGCAACTGCCTCTCCTTTACCTTTAACCCACATGTAGTACTTCGGGTGTCTTCAAACTTCAGTAAGCTTTTAGGATGGCATTCCCACCATGAGCCCTGGAACTGAGCAGGGCTCTGCAAGTACTAAATGTGAATCATTAGTGCAGTTCATCCAGTGTCCCTGACTATCCTTTTCCAAGGACATTTTAGGGTTTCACTTGCCCAGCTCTTTGGAAGTCAGGCATAGCCACGTGACTTGTTTTAGCCAATGACAGACATATGGAATGATAAGTGTTACATCCTGGCAGAAGCTTTAAGAGCTGGCTGTGTGGTGTGGCCTGTTTCCTTCCCACTTCTGTTTTCATCAGGGATGTGGGTGAAGATGAAAAGCCTTCCATTAGCCTAGGTCCCTGAGAGGACACGTGATCAGCGCCCCCTGCTGGCCTACATTAGACATGCAGGAAGAGCAGGAAAGAAAGCGCCTGAGATTTTGGACGTGTTGTGACTGTTACATGACTTAGCCTACATGACTTACACTGAAGATGCTGCAGAAAAAGATACCAACTTCTATTTACAGGAAGCTTCGAGTGTAGTTGAGGGGTTAAGTCATATCCACAAAATAAATGTAAAGACTCAATTAGCATGTAGTAAAAAGCTAAATTGGAAAGGAGAGGTAATTAGCAAATGGGACATGGTGATAAGGTGAGCCACTAAGACAATTCATTAAAAGGGAATCAGAGAAGGGGGAGGTCAGCATGGGCTTACAGTTCTCAGAAAACATTTCATTTCCGGTTAAAAAAAAAGAAAAAGTAAAATTACATAATTTATTGAAAAGTATTATAGGAAATGGCTCTAAAAATATGTTGAGTCTTCTCTTTTCAAACTGTAGGAAAAATGTAAGCTTAAATTATGGGGCCATTTTAAGCATATTTGATTTTAGCCTTTTCAATAACTAGTGCTAATAAGGCACTTAGTTTCTTTAAATGGGCGTATTATAGGTCCTTCAGAAATGGACAGATGTAGCATTTATTAAAGACAGACAGGTCATCCTTTATAGGGGTTTTACAGAAACCTTGGCAATTTTGGTAATGCAGATAAAATGGAGCTGATCTTAGCACCCCCTTAAAATACGATTTACTTTATTTCACAGAAAGGTCCATTATTATTAGTGCAGAGGTAAACACTGGCCTGAATACTGAAGGTTGAATGTCAGTTTGGCTAATCTAGCAAAAATATAGCCTTTTTTCTTTCTAAAATAAAATCAGCCTCTCCTTTCTGTTCCTTTTACAGAGATGGAAGAGTATTGATGTTAATTGGAATAGTTGTTTACTCATTCAACATAGATTTACCAAGCACCTACTCTCTGCTTGGGACTGTGCTAGATGTTGGCTATTCATTAAAGAGAAGAACAGTCAAGGGTCTGTCCTCTGGAAGCTTACAGTCTGGAGGAGGAACAGGCAGAGAGCGGGAAGGGTGGGGAGAACTTTCTAAGCAGAAGAGACACCATGTGTTCCTTACCCTGAAGTAGGAAAGGGCTTTGAGTGTTCAAGAAATTCAAAGTGCACAATGTGTCAATCATACATGGTAAATGAAAAGGAAAATAACTTGAGATGGGGTTAGGGCTGGGTAATGGGTCGACCCCATGAGCCTTGGAGGCCCTGTTAGGGAATTTTTTTTTTCTCTTCATTTCATCCCAAATGTCCTCAGAGTTTTGAAGAGGTGGGTGCAACATGGCCCAATCTCCATCTTGAGAAAGTCTTTCTGCTGCCTACTGTGTTTAGAACAGACTGATGGGGTTAGAGATGGGGATTAAGAGGAACTGATGCAATAATCCAGGGAAGAGGGAACAGTGACCAAGACAGGGATGTAGCAGTGGTCAGGGCATGAAGTAAACAGATTAGAAATATATTTTGCAGTCAGTACTTCAGCAATAGGTAATGTGTGAAGGTGAGGAGTGACGGATGTGTCAGGGAGAGCTCCCAGGTTCTTGCATGAGCAACTTTTCTATTTTGTACAGTGGGGAAGCAAGGAGGAGGAGCCAGATTGGGACAGAGACACTCATGTGAGGCTGCTGAATGGCAGCTGGATTTGCTGGTCTGAAGCTCAGCAGAGCAGGGTAGGTGAGAGCTACAAATGTGCGGGTCACGGGCTTAGTGCTGGTGTTAGGCTATGGGAGAGGTTCAGGGGTGTACAAAATGGCTGCCATCTCACACAATGCATGGCAAGTGTGGGGCACTGGACAAGGATGGCGACATGGGGTTGGAAAACAGGAGCAAGATCAAAAGCAGTTCTTGGGAACCAAGGAGAGGTTTCATCTCAAGTCTAATGACTAAAGAAAATAATTAACTCTTGACATCCCTTGATCCAATCCCAGACCCCTAGGAAAATCTGGGAAAGTTTATACTGGCTCTTGCCATGTCCCCAAGTCACAATTCAAACAAGTGTCACCTCTCTCGTACCTAGCCCCATTTCACAAGTGAACTTCGTGTTCAGCTTTTACTCGTTTCACCTCCCACTCAATGACTACTTTTCAAGAAACAAGTGACATTTTTATCACTTTGCAAGTTTTTACTATCCAAGCAATCTTAAGTAAAGAGATGCTTCCTAAATGTCAAACTGTGACAGAGTGCTCACCAGTGTATGGCAAAACGGGAAAACTGGAACCATGGAACATATACACGTCAGTATAAAGTGACCAACTATCATTTCCTGGGGAAGATGCCCCTTTATTCTGAAACAATGTCAGTCCTGTCCTTTTAACATTAAAATGTCCTTCTTTGGGGCACCTGAATGGTGCATCCAACTCTTGGTTTCAGCTCAGGTCGTAATCTCATGGATCATGGGATTGAGCCCTGAGTTGGACTCCTCACTTAGCAGGGAGTCTGCTTGAAGATTCTCTCCCTCTACCCCCACCCCACCCCCCACCCCCACTCACAGGTTTCTCTCTCCAATAAATAAATAAAACTTTTTAAAAATTTTTAAGATTTTATTTATAAAACAGATTGAAAGAGAGTGGGAGCACAAATAGGGGAGCAGCAGGCAGAGGGAGAGGGAGAAGCAGACTTCCCAAATAAAATGTCCTTCCTTTTATGAAATAATGGTGATAAGAGGTATTTTTAATGTCCTTACTTGGCAAAATAAAAAATCAATAACCCTATGAATGACTCCAATTAAAAAAAAAAAAAGTCCCAATCTGTGAAATCCCAAATCAGGAAAGACCAAGAAGAGAGAACAACAGAACATCACTGAAAAGACAAGTGCCAGCTCTCCGCAAGGCGCACACTGTAGCTGAATAATTCCCTCCCAGACACAAACCCAGAAATGCCCAGGATTTACAACTGTGCCTCGGCAGACTTTGCTAAATGCCATGGACATCTGGAGTTGTTTCCAGACAGTAAAAACCACAAATGTTAGGGTGCACTTTATCGGCAAAGCTGAGTCATTGTGCAAAAGGCAAGAAATTCCTGAACTCTAAGAACTGTAAACATGGCCCTTTGTAGCTCCTCACCACGTTGGGATCTTGATTCAATCAAACCAACTACGAAAAGACTTTGCTGGCATTGAACATAGTTTAATATGGTCTGGGTAGAATTTGCTAGTAAGAAGTTACTGTTAGTTTTTTATCAGTGTCACCGTGTTAAAAAATATTCTTATAATTTAGAAATGCATCCTCAAGTATTCAAGGTGAAACTGATGGTGTTTGGTATTGTTTTAAAATATTTTAGCAACACTAAAGTAGAGAAACCAAATATGGCAAGCTGTTGAACATTGTTAAATTTAGATGATGATGAAGGCACATTTCACTGTCCCTTTACTTTTATGTATGTTTCAAATTTTTCACAATAATGTTGCAAGGAAGGAAGGGAGGAAGAAAAGGAGAAGGAAAGAAGGGAGAAAAACTACCCTCCAACATGCTTATTATCATTTCATAATGACTTTAAATGGAAAGAAGGGATAATTAATTAAATAGGAGGCCTTTAGTCTGAGGTGGCTCTAACGCCATGCTGGCCCAGTAAGCAAACCAAAACCTAAGCCTATAAATGCCTCAAGGTTACAAAATTGAAACCTAAGGACAACCAATCACAAACAATAAACAGGGCTTTAAAGCTAAAGCCAAAATGGGGCACCTGCGTGGCTCAGTTGGTTGAGAGGCCGACTCTTGGTTTTGGCTCAGATCATGACCTTGGGGTCTTGAGATCAAGTCCTGCATCAGGCTCCGCACTCAGCAGGGAGTCAGCTTGAGGATTCTCTCTCCTTCTCCCTCTGCCCCTCCCCCTGCTCACGTGCATGCATACTCTCTCTCAAATAAATAAATAAATCTTTAAAAAATTAAGCTAGAGTCAATCAATAATTTCCTTACTTTGCCTCTGCCTTTTCTCTATTAAAGCCCTTCCCCCAGCTCTGGCTAGTAGAGCACTGCTAACCACTTCTGGCTCAGTGTGGCCCCACTGGAATCAATTTTTGCTCATATAAACTCTTAAAATTTTCAATATGCCTTGGTTTATCTTTTGACAGAAATAAGGTGAATTAAGAGAGAAATTCCACTAATATTTGGGAACACCTACTTTGGGTTAGTCTCTGTGCTCTGTGTCTTCCTCTGCATGCACATTACATGTCAAGAGCTTTTATTACCACCAGTTTATAGAGGAGAAAAATTAGACTTCCATATTTTCATATGGAAAATAGAGAACAAATCGGGCCATTGGAACTATCTTGGCTGCTAAAGAAATTCACCAGTGAGCGGGATTAACAACAAAAAGAATTACGCTGACTCCTCCTGTGCTCTCTTTCAAGCCACAATGATGCAGTGGCAAGGCTCTGCCAGGGGTGGGGGCAGCTCCTCCCCCAGGCCTTTTCATAACTATCTCTGGCAAAACACACAGCTCCTAGCATCCTGACCCGGGCCCCTTCCCTGCCACAGGGGGAACCAAACATGGATTCTGACCTGGGACTATGAGAAGGAAAGACAGAACTTCTGTCATCACATCCAGAAAAGGGCAGGAGGAACACCATATCCAAGCTGGTGGACTCCCACCCATGACCGAGAGCTATGCTAAGCTGAAGGCTCCATGGAGGTCACATCAGATTCCTCTGCTCTTCCCCATGTGCCTTCTACCCTGCATATCCAGGCCCTACTCTCTTCATACCACTCTCTTCAGATTTCATCCTGCCTCCAAAAATCAATGGAAATCTGTGCATCTGGACAGCATAGTGGTTCTGAGGGCAAGCTCAGAGCCAGACCACAAAGCGTCAAACCCTGACCACTTAGTTGCTGGGTGACCTGGGACAAGTTTACAACTTCTCTGTGCCTTAGTTTCCTACTCCCCTCTAAAAAGCAGGATGACCCCAGGGCTGCCAAGGATGAAATGAGTTAGTTCAAGTAAAGCACTTAGAACACGATGACACATAGCACTTAATAATGCTAGCACTGTTACTATAACCCATTCTTATTTGGTTTTACCCCAGGCCACTTACTTCCCAACTGATCCCCAAATGGAGGTAGGTCTCCTTGCCCCTTTGTTCTTTGACTTTGCCCAAAGCTCTCCCAAATATTTTCTCTCCTCTGTCTGCAAATTTCTCAGCTGCCTTCTCCCCAGGTCTTGACTGTTGGAGCACCCAGCCCAGATCTCCTGCCAACTTCTGTACTGCTTACTGCTATCTGCCACTACCTGAAAACTTTCAAGAAATGAGTCCATGACTCATGGTCTTGTGAGAAAACAGGCAGCACCTCAAAAAGACAACCATAGGGACTACGTATGGAGGTGTGGGCAGGGTTAAAGGAAACACAAGGTGACCCAGGGAAATAGTAACAGGCAAAGCTATTATCCTCCAGGTCTAAGGAAACAAGAGGAGGAAGCAGTTACTGAAAACCAACTGGAGGCCTTGAAGAGGCCACCCAAGTCATGGCCTTGAGGTAAAGAAACTATGGGGACGGGGAGTGAACAAATATCCCACCTCTGTCTCTTCCACTTGAGTAGTCTCTTGCAGGTGGTTCTCACTGGGCGACACAACTGGAGGCTGGAGCCCAGGCAGAGGTCAGTCTCCCTGGGATGGAGAGAAGGGTGACGGGACCTGGAGGGGAAAATGGCGGCTGATCATGATGAACAGGTCTGAAACAAGCCAATCATCACTCAACCGGGGATCGTCTTGTATTTGTCCTTAGTGTCTCTCACATGCGTATCTCTACAAGAGTCAGCATGACTCTTGGTCAGCATGGAGAAATGGAAAAAGCACGGACTTCGAAATCAGAGGACTGTTATATCAGTAGACCCTGTCAACTACCAGCTGTATGACCTGAAGAAAGTAATTTCACAGTAAAATCACACTGTGATTTACGGGGATGCTATGAGAATTAAATTAGAGAAGCCCTTTCCTCTTCCCTATTCTCTTTCTAAATAGGACTGAGGGTTTAGCTCTTATCCCCTCTAGATCTAGAAATGCTGAAAAATCAGTAAAAATGTGCACACTTGTTGATAAAAGAAACACTTCTGTGAATCCAAAGTCAATCTGGACAACTTAAGAAATTTGCATGGTCTTTGCTTAAAGCTGGCTTGTCCACTGAGAAAAGCTGAAAAATATATCAAAGGACCCAAAGACCTTTAGAACCCTGCAAATGCAAGTGTGGTCCAGCAGCATCTCCATCACCTGGGAGCCTATTAGAAATGTAGAATCTCATGAGGCAATGGATATTAACCAAGCTTGCTGTGGTAATAATTTCAGAATATATGTGTGTCAAGTCATTGGTTGTATGCCTTAAACATCCATCTCAATAAAACTGAAAAAAAAATCCAAAATCTCAGGCTTCGTACCCCCACTGGCCACCGTAATTTGCATTTTAACAAGCTCTCTGTGTGATCTGTACACAAATTAAAGTTTAAGAATTCCTTAAAAAAAAAAGGTTTAAGAATTCCTGGTTTTGAACTAAAGGAACCCCAGGGACCATGTACATTCTAGTTAAACCACCTCACTTTATAACTGAGGAAACTGATGTCCATAACAATATAAATTGTCCTGAAATTGTCTGAAAAGATGCTCCCCCTTGACTAACCCTATAGGCATTTCCAACCCCCTCATCCCTTGCTATGCTTTCCACTTTACAGTGTGAAACCCCTAGATATTTTCCCAGTCTCCCTTACTGCTATGGGTGACTACATGATAGTCCTAGGGGTTTCTTGCAAATCTGCTTTGTTGGAAGAGTAAGCCAGACATGGAGGCACTGTCCTTCCTGGTTCATCCTGCCTGAGTAGCCGTGGGGTCTGGAGCTGGGATGGGTCTCTTATGACGATAAAGCTACAAGCATGAGGATAAACGGGCCCCATCAGGGCTGTACAAGGTAAAGACACAAGGACCCCGGTCCTGAATGACATCATTTAGCTGGTGGCTGAAATCTAGCCAATAATTTCCTACTTTCAGCTATCTTGTCATTTAAAAATAAATAAATCCCTTTTTGTGTAAGACACCACTTGTCCATCCTGTGTAATGTCACACAGCTAGCAAGTGGCTAAGCCAACATTAGGACTCAGGGCCTCTGACTCCCAGCCTAGAAATTCTTCCTATGCCTCCTTCCTGACTAAATTTTAATAAACACATATAGAATCAAGATGTGCTAAGGGATGCCTGCATGGCTCAGTCAGTTAAGCTTCTGACTCTCAATTTTGGCTCAGGTCATGATTCCAGGTGTGGGGTCAAGCCCCGTATCAGGCTCCATGTTCAGAGGGGAGTCCACTTGAGATTCTCTCTCTCTCTCTGTCCCTCCCACTCATGCTCTCTTTCTCTAAAATAAATTTAAAATATTCATTTTTAAAATTTTTTAAAGATTTTTATTTATTTATTTGAGACAGAGAGAGAGCACAGAGGGAGAGTGAGAGGGAGAAGCAGACTCCCTGCTGAGCAGAGAGCCCAATGTGGGGTTTGATCCTAGGACCCTGAGATCATGACTTAAGCTGAAAGCAGACGTTTAACTGACCAGATCACCTAGATGCCCCAAATAAATAAATCTTAGAAAAAATTTTTAAAAAAAAGTGTTAATGTGAGGATGCACCTGTCCATGGGAAAAGAAATGTTATATCGACTCTTATGAAGTTGACAGTAACATCTGAAGGGCAGATAATCAGGTTTAAGCTAGACATTTTGCATGTGTGTATTCTCCTGACTTTAAAAAGGGAGACAAGGACAAGAGGAATAAAGAGTAGACAGACCTTCATTTCACCGAAGACTCAGCCCTGACCATTTGTGTACCATGTAGAACTTCATAAATAAAACTGAAGTAAGTGCTAGGTACACTTCCTGTTCAGTGACACCACTGCCAAATGTCATGTTGATTCATCAATGTCTACGGATTCCATTCATATGGAATATGGATCTACTGAGACGTGAAAAATGAACGTCTAACCACATGTTGCTGTTCTCAAACTTACTTTTTAAAAATCACCAAAATACAAAGGCTAGAATTTATTAAGTCAAAGAAACCATAAAAGTGAATGAAAATGATAGCACACCCAGAAACTGAGAAACTTCCAGAAGCTAGACAGCCCATTGGAGGAAATGCTGGCTCTGGCTGGGCCTGGGGGAGAGTCTGAAGAGGCATGGCCATCAGAGCCAGGGTTGATGGAACAGGGCAGACTTCCTTCCTTCTCTACACAGAAAGGCTTTTGAAGAACTAAGGAAGGTCCCATTTGGGCTCTTGCCAAAACCAGTCTGCCATTTTTAAGTGAGGGAAATGAGTCGTTAGACACTGAGCAGTCATAATCATTTGGTTTTTGTAAGGCTACGTTTTACAAAGCAATGTTTCATCCTTGCTGTAGCCTTGTCAGGTTGGCTCTGTCTGCCCCTTCTGTGGGTGAGATGTGAGGAAACTTACGGAAGATCACATACCAACAAGTATAATGAAAAACCTCCATTAGCCCCTGCAGGATCTCGCCCTGCTTCTGACTTCACAGCAACCCTTTTCCCCGTATTTGCTCAGCTACAGCCACTCTGGCTGGGCCCTCGCTCACCGCACATTCTACACCCATTCTGACCTCTTATTTTTGGTCTCAGCTTCAAAGTTACCTATTTAAAAAATCTTTCCCTCCTACCCTACCCTAGACTAATTATCCTTTTTGGGAGCTCCCACGAGGCCCTATACTTCTTTGCACTATGGCTATCATTAACTAATCACTTGATTGATTGATTGAGTAAATGAATTAGATAATGATTTGTTTACTCTGAGATGTTGGCACAGAGAGGTGGCTTTGTGTTATGTTGGGAGGGAGGAGTCTTTGACCACTTGACGATCTCCATCAGCTCCTTTTCACCATCTATTCCAAACAAACAGATAATGTGAGAGAAGTCATTTTGCAGTGCAAAATCACCTTCAGGACGAACCTCCTATGCCACTCCCTTTCTCTCTGAAAACCCGACTGAAGCCTCCATTCCCTCCTACGTGAACTTTAGAACCATTTCTTAATGTCTTTCACTTTGACTAGAATAACAACTCCATGAAGCCACAGACTAGGTCTCGCTCACTCTTGAATCCCAGCACCTAACCCAGTGCTAACACATGGTAAGCACTGCAGCATTTGTTCAGCGAATAGATAAATGAATGGATATATGACTTAGTCCTCGAAGATGGGTGGCTTCCCACTATACCACTCTGCCTCCTCCAGGGAAGAAGGCTACAGCAGCTGCCGCTTTGGACACTGTCTTCTGCAGATCTCCAATGCAGAGCCTTGGTGCGGTCAGGGGCTTGGAAACACAGAGCCCCCAACAGACAATTCTTGGCTCAGTTAGCCAAGATGTTTCATCCTACACTCAGTGCCCTTTCAGGGGATTCTTCCCTTGGCTGGGGAGAAATCCTGAAGTGCTGGAGGTAACAGGGCTGAGCAAAAGCTTCCCACCTGCCAAGACCGAGGGAGACATGGCCCCAAGACCCTTGCTTGACATCTGTAAGGAATCAAAACAGACCCAGGGCTTCCCTCTCAGGCCATTCTCTGAAGATAAGGAGAGCACCCAGACCCAAGAGAATGAACTCATGGATGGAAGAATGTTGGAGGGCCCAGATGTCCTTCTCTTCATCCAAGCTCTCGACATTTAGAAAAGCAAAACTCTTTACGGCCCCTTCCTCAAAATCACTTGGAGATACTGATCTACAAAACAGGAACAGTTCCAGGACTCCACCCCAGACCTACTGAATCAGAATCTCTAGGGATGACCCTAGAGATTCAAAACAGAATCTGTTTTGAACAAGCTCTCCAACAAATTTCTGATGCTTCCTAAAGTCTAAGATCCCCTTAGCTCTCAAGTCCCTTCCTTAACCCAGGACTTTCAAGAGGCTGAGCATCAATTTAAGCCAAGCCAATCCTTCGAGGTAGAGGAATTCCATGGGACTAAATGAGACTCCATCTAACCTGATTGCTTGCCACCGATGGCAAGTGGCCTGGATCACAGCCTCTTCAGCCCTTCCGCAAGCTTATCCTTATCACAGTCAGGGTATCTCGGACCTGCCAGAATGAGAGGAAAACTAAAGGATTAGGACCTGGTTTTTGTCACTTAAAAACACAGTTCAAAGTACCAGATTGAACCTGGAAGGCCCAGGAATGTGGTGGCTTTTCTTTGTTTATTTTGAGGACAAGCAGGGGCATTTTGGCAGCCAAATCCCAAAACCAAGACAGAATCACAAAGCCCATTTCATTTCCCAGTTACCCACTCAGATGCTGCTGGGTCTAGCCCCTCCTCCTGCTACAGCCAAACATTTGCTTTGAAAGTTCCCTGGGCCAGGTCACAGCTGATCCAAAATGCTGATTGGTAGTTCATGGACTCTTTTGTTCTTTAAAAAATGGACACTTTTGAGAAATTGATGACCACCAGAATCCCTCTCCTCAACACCACCAAAAAGCATATGATCCCCAAGATTTTTCCTATAATTTCAGGGGTGCACAGGCTCCTTTGAGCCCATCTATGAACCTCTGCCCATGAGGCCCAGGTTAAGAATTACCATAAAAATGATGGAGAATTAAGAAACAGAAATGGCTAAAAATTCTTAGACATTAGGCATAAGGCAAGTCAATGTGGGGATGGGGTGGGATGCACAAGGAAACAAGTTGTATGTATTCTTTTTATTCATGTTCTGTTAATAGAAATTTGGCAGAAATGTAGATACATGCAATATTTAATTTTCTAGTGTTTTTATTAATCTGAAGTAATTTTGTTATTTTAGGGACATTAATAATTGACTACATAGAATTTAATCTGCTCATAAAATAATCATGCTTGGCGAATTTAAAGGTATAATCTTCAAGACAATTAAATATTTACTAGCCAAATTTACTTTGTTTACAATGTTTTATATTTGCTGTGGGGTATGAAAACAGGTAAGCTTTTTAAGAATTCAGGTTTAATTATTTGCTATTGTATATGAAGCATCCCAAAACTATAAATATTTTTCTTTAAATGAAAAACTGTACTTTCAAAAAATTCCTTTGTCCATCTCAAGTCCATACATCTCAGAAGACAGGTTCTTGCCCCCTTCATGCTCTTGAGACCAGTTCTAGCTCCTTTTTAGTACAGTCATTTGGGCAAATAGCAGCAGAAGCACACAGAATGCTCCTACTTACAACAGGGCTTGGTCAATGATCGGCCAGCCTTATGCTGAATCTTCTAATTGGAGGCCCCCCAGCAGAGAAGGCGTTGGATCTGTCTTTTTCTATAAAATGATAGTGGCTCCCTGAACTTTGTAAGCCTGCATTTTGTACCATGTTCCATTAATTGTAAGGCACACCTTTTCTCATGCACCATGTCCAATGGACATGTCCATTTAATGACAACACTCATCTTAACCATAGTCCTCTGCAGTGGTGCAAGCCTCTCCTTGCTTTGACGTCTCTTTCCTCCATCCAATGTTAATCTCTCCTGTCACTTGGCTGGCCTTGTGATGATGGCCAGCTTAACTGTAGATCTCAGCTAGAGTTTCTTCTACTTGAGGGCATGGCTCTTCTGCTCTTAGGTTCCAGAAAGCAGTCAGTTGTGGCTTTGCAAAAACCATGCAATTGTTCATTCCTCCAACCATGCATATCTGCTTCACTGATATTAAATTCAAGTCCTGCAGCTCTGTTTCTGCACCTTTTTCCAACAGTATTTTTCATTTCAGTGTCAAATTGTAGTGTCATCTTCTGAGGACCTTTTAAATGGCAGTTCAACTCAACGCCTACAGTAACAACAGTACACTTAATTGAAGTGATGACAATATGAGCAGCTATGATCAAGTTTTGGCAATATTTGTAACTGCAACTCTGCTGAATTTAGCAGATGCCATCTGATTCCCAAAGATGTTGGAAGGTGGAAAATGTGTGTTCTAGAATCAGTGAAATATGGTTTCCCACTCCCTACCCCTGCCCCCCATCTCAATGTCTCTAGCAGAGCAGCAGTCATAACTAACATGAAGAGGAAAAACAATAACAATGTTTTCACTTCCCATAATATTTGACTCATTTCCATTACTCTGTCTTTAAGTGAGGGACTCAAGGCTATCTTTCTTCCCCACTCACCTACACTATGTCATATTACTTTACTATGATCTTAATAACAGTATCTCATTACATCTCTTTTTTCCTCCCTCAATTTGTCTCTTTTTCCCCTTGAGCAACCTGGAAGTGAAAGCAAGTGATCAACTCCTATTTCACCTGTCAAAACCATCTAGTGCCATGACTTTGAGTTTATGATAAAATTCCTTCCTCTCATTTTTATCATGAATCCCCATAATCACTTAATTGAGTGGTAGAGACAGGAAGAGACTATGATGTTTCAGATGACGAAATTGGAAAGAAATCCTGGACTGTTGGCGGGGGAAACAACACTGGCATGCAGCCTCCCAAGTGCTGTAAAAAATTGAGGTTTTACTCCCAGTTCCCTTCAGTCCCCCCGGAGCTCGGTGGGATTCTTTAGAGCACCACCATCCCCATCACCACTGCCACCACCATGGCCAGCACCTTTGTCACAGCTCAGCGCCTCCATGGCTGCCAAAAGGATCACCATCACCATTATCATCCCTAATACCATCCTGGCTCCAGGTCCTAAATTTCCTTGCATTTACTGCCTTTGGGGGCTTCAAAATTTTATTGAGCAACAAGACAAAACAAAACAAAAAACCCTCATGCAGGGAAATGAGATACAGGATTTGGGGTGAGAAGAGCTGCCCTGAGGCCTGCCCCGGCCAGTGGCCATTGGTAGGTGCCTTCTGAGCTTCCCAGTTTTCTCTTGTCTGTTAAGCAAGAATACCTGCCTACCTCTGCTGATTGTTCTCCTTTTGCCCTTCCAAATCCATTCTCAGCCCTTTGCTGTTCTAGTCCGTGTCCATAGAGGACGACCTTTAAAAACCAAATCATCTGAGCTCTCTTGTATGTGCTCATGGTTGTATGAATATTGATAGAAGGGCTAGAAAATATACACACTAAGCTTAAGTTACCTGGTTTAAAGGAGCAGGGGGGTGAGCATCTGCCTTCAGCTCAGGTCATGATCCAGAGTCCTGGGATTGAGGCACACAGTGGGCTCCCTGCTCAGCGGGGAGTCTGCTTCTCCCTCTACCTCTACCTCTCCCCCAGCTCACGCTCTCACAGTGCACACACACTCTCTTGCTTTCAGATTAATAAATTTAAAAATAAATAAATAAAAATTAGAAACATTATGCTGAGTAAAAGAAATGAGACACAAAAATCATGCCTATGTATGATATCATCTGTGTGAAATCCTAGAAAACAAAATATGTAGTATGGAAAGATCAGTGGTTGCCTGGGTCCAAAAGGAAAGGCAGAGGCTGACCATGGCAGGGTATGAAGGAACATTTTGGGGTAAAAGAAATAGTTGGTGTCCTGATTATGGTAGTGGTTACAGGGTACATACATTTGTCAAAATTCAACTACCTGTATTTAATTGGTATAATTTATATGTAAATTATACTTCAATAAATTTTCAAAATATCCATGGCATAAAACAAATGGGAGCTATCTGTCAGAGGATCCCAGATGTGACATTACTATAAATCCGTACAACTTAAATGTACACGGAGGACCAGAGCTGACGCGGGCCAACGCACGCATCAGTCTGGTTCGCAGATGCCAGCGACGGACAACACCAAACTCATTGATGATGTGGCCTTTTACAGAAATTCATGACTACTGAAAGGAACAAGAGAAAACTACAGGGACCTGGTGGGTGTCACATTTTAAAAGAGTTTTATGCAATGGGCTGTTGAGTTATAATACAACTTAGTAGGAGAAGGAGAGTGGTCTCAGGGACACTGTGGCCAAAGAAGTCTGCTAACTAACCTTTCCAGATTTCACTTCCTTAACTTTATGAACTAAAATTAATACTAGCCTTCAAATGCCAAGTTTTCAAGACCCCTATTGCCACTGAGAAATAATTCCAAAGACATGAGAGGAAACATCAATGGACACAGACACAAAATGGATTTGGCTCATCAATGAGCCAGCCTTGTGCTAATGATTCAGGAACATTAAAGCAACATAATCAGATCCTTGAATTCATGGAAATAAGCAAAGCCCCTTTTCTTTATGCCTGTCCAGTGGCTCTCATCTGGCCTGTATCCTAGAAACATCTGTGCAACTTTTAAAAAGTAGATTCTTGAGCCCATTCCTTGAAATGTAGGACTCAGGGGCCTGAGGTGCAGCCCAGAGAGTTGGGTAGGTTCCACAGGAAACCCTGACAATCAGCTAATGTTGAGCGTGCCTCCACCAGGCACTCGCCCTACTCTCCTTATGCAGCCCAGACAGTCCCAAACGGTCCTCTCAGAAAGAAGTTCTGTGATATCCTTTCGGCACCACCCCCAGACTCCAAAGAAACACAAAGCAGTTTCCCTACGCAGCTGAGACCAGACACACCTAAACTGGCTAAAGGAGACAGAGGTATTAGACAGTATAGACACCCTTCCATGTTTCCATTCAAAGGGCTTATTCTGAATCTTCTTTCCTACTTCCTGAGTATTGGTGACTGAGTCAGTTGGCAAATAGTACCCGAGAGGCACTGTTAGCACCTTATGCAATAAAGGTACAAGGAAATGAGACAGCTGACCTGCCTCTGACACCTTCACATACACCCAGCCTTGAGAGCCAGGCTTCTTAAGAGCAAGAAAAATCAGCTCTTCCTTCAGGTCCTCAAACAGCAGCATGCACTGGCTGCCTGCTATATCCAAGCTCAATTCTAGGCACTGGGGACACAAGACGGAGTTACGGAGAAGCCTCTTGCTGTTCTTGGCTACAGTCCAAATCAAAGACACAAGTACAAAGCAAAACAAAAAGAGAGAGCATCAGATTTTAATCCCTGTAATGCAAGAAATTAAAAATATGCACTGATAAAGAGTGAAGGATGAAAGGCAGGCCACGGGGGTGGGCAGTGAGCTGGGGAGATAGTCAGGGAAGGTCTTCCTGAGGCAGTGACATCTGAGCTCAGACTCAAGAAGAAACCAGCATGCAGAGAGTCCAGAAGGAAGTGTGCACAAGAGTGTGACAGCTGAGGTCTGGCAGGAAGCAGGTGACACCCAAAAGGGAACTCTGGAATAAAGTACAGAGAGAGTTTAATGAAACTAGAGCGAGAGTGGGATCTCCCAAAGGTGGGGGGAGCTAGGGTACTCCTGGGACACAGAGAGTCCCCAGTGACCCGGCCAGAAAGCAGCAGGGAGAATAAATATCCTGAATTAAGGATCTTTTCCCTCCCTCTGTCTGACCCCCTGCTAGTGCTTTCCGTTGGCTAATTCCAGTAGGAAGCCAGAACACTAGCATGTCCACGGATGCAATTCATATGGTCAGCCTACGGGGTCAAGAACAAAGTGAGAAAGGATGGATGCTGGTAATGAAAGGGCAAAGGGAAGGCATTAGCATGAACAGCAAGTATGAAGGCTTGAGATGGGAAAGAGCAGAGCTTATTCATGGAAGAGAAGGGCCACTGAGCTCCAGGGTTTAGGAGGAGGACAGAGAGGAGACAGGCCCTGACCATACAGGGCCCTGTATGCTGAGGTGAAGTGCTGGTACTTCATTCCGTGCCCAATAGGAAGACTTTGGACCATGTGGGAAGGTGTTACCGTCCTGCTCGGCCTCCTGTGTGGATTAGGCACTTGCAGGGGCAGTGCGGATGGATGCAGCAACAACCAGTATAGCAGGATTTCGATGAACTCAGCCCAGAACTCCAACGTGGGGAGAAATCAGACTTGCGCTTGGTCAAGAGCCCATTTATTCTGGCTCACTAGCTCCTATCAACTCCAGGAAAATGAAAGGAGCAGGGAGATAATCCTTAGAAGAACACAGTGATTAAAGTAGTCTTTTTAGGTAAAACTCAGCCTCTTTGGTTAGACACGCTTAATCTCTAGATTTTGGCACCACCCCTGCCCTCCAGGATGGTGTATAGAGGGAGAGAAGCATGCATGACCTTATGAATTGGGGGGAAAGAGTTCTCAAAACCATGCAGGGTCCTCTGGCTCCCAGCAATGTCCCTTGTCCCCCATGTCATTAGCCTACAATGGTGTCATTAGGGGCTACAGCTGAGGCCGAGCTGGTCTACACCTTGGTCTGTACCAAGCTCTCAGCTGGGTGGGACTAGTAGTCACCTCCGCTGTCACAGGCATGACAGGCCCCTCTGAATGCCTCGCAGCCCCCATCTCAGCTCACGGTGCCCATGTCAGCTCTGGTGGCTCGAAACTCCACTTTCGTGCCTTGGAAGAACAGAGGAAGGCTTGGTGATACACATGAGATCCTCGCTGTCTCTGACCACGTCTCTGAATTTACTTACATGTGGTCATCTTCCAGGTTGACCAGAAAGACCCCTCATAGGGCCTCTGGGTGACTTCTTCCCAGTGTCCCAGACTAGAAGCCAAGGAGGGGTCCCTCAGCCCTCTCTCCAGGTATCTAATTCACTCCTCTCTCTGGGCTTTCCTAACCAACTATTATCACCTCTCTTCTTTCCCTCTTGCCTTCCCCCTCCAAAAATCCATGTGGACAGGTCTACAGGTCTCATTACCATAGTCCCATCATCTGCACAGCCTTCTCACTCACTCAGCATGAATGGTGAATAGTACAGACGTTCTAGGTGTTATGGGAGACATTTACAATCTAGTCTTTTAGTCCTGATCTCTGCTATGTAAATGGACACTAAAAACATTTATCAAATCCTTTCTCTCCCTACAAAGACTAGCTTTCAAGGCTATTGTCTTTCTGTATGACCCTATTCTTTATCATCAGAAGCCAAATCTTAGCTTTTTCTGTTTGTATATTTTTTTTTTAGCGAGAGATTTTATTTGTTTGAGACAGAAAGAGAGCGAGCACAAGTAGGGGAAGGGGAGGGCAAGGGAGAAGCTGACTCCCCACTAAGCAGGGAGCCCGACACATCGCAGGGCTCAAGTCCAGGACCCTGAGATCATGACCTGAGCCAAAGACAGAAGCTTCACTAACTGAACCACCCAAGTGCCTCTCAGTTTGTATTCTTTTATCCCCTCTCTGAGCAGGTGTATTTGGGGAAAAGAGAAAAGCACATTAAAATTTTCCAAGTCATCATTACACCTGTTAGGAATCTATCTTAATGGTCTGGATGAGAGAGAAATGTAGCATGCTAAAGTGAAGTAGAGAGCAGGAGAGAGAGAGCAAAGTAGGCATATGTAGCAAATATTTTGGAATTAAAATAGAATTCGCTGAAGGATGAGATCGTAGCGGGTGAAGAAAATGGGGAACCAAGAATGACTCCTAAGTGAGTAATAGACAGATGGTCCATTTGGGAATACTAGAAAAGAAACAGCTTTGAGGCAGGAAAAGTCAAGGATTCTGTTCTGCACCCAGTAAATTTAAAATTTCAATTAAACGTCTAAGTGATCATGTCAAATAGGTCACTTAGGAGGGGGCCCAGAGATGATGATAAAAACTTTGGACTCGGCAGCAGACAGATGGTGCTAAAACCTTATGAAGAAAGACTAGGTCCATGCACAGACTGTACCAAGGGTAGACGCTTCTGTAGGCCAAGCCACATTAGGACAAGGGGGACAAGAAGAATCCTGACCCAATCCAAACTCACCTCAAGGTAAGCTCTCAAGATTCAGTGTAACATTTAAGGTCCAGACTCAGGCACCACAAACCCATCTAGGTTTTAGCTATAACCACAGAGAAGAGAGAAAATGTGTGTCTGGGTACTAGGTAATTGTTTTTGTACAGACTTTTATCTGAGAGAAAGTAACAAACACTTGGGATCCTTCATCGTGGAGACCACGGAGAAACAAAGCATTCCCGAATAACTGACCTTTCTATCCACAAAAGATCTTGCGATGGACCCGTTTTTCAGCCCAGAAGCCACCCAGAGGGTGGGCTTACTACCCAAAACCATACACTCTTAACATTTCTGGTGTTGGGTAGGAATAGGGGAAAAAAAGAATGTGTGGGCCCCTCTAACTGAGTTGGGGGGAGGGGCAGAGGGCAGCGATGGGGGTGAAAGGACCAATATCATTTCCAAATATCCCCAACTGCTGCAACAAATTTCCATCTGGGTTCCTTGTTCTTCTGAAACAGCAAGATACCCCCTCCACCACCGGGGAATGGAAGGAAGGCCGGCAACTAGAAGACAGATATGCTTAATAAGGGTTTAGGGAAACCTATATGGATGTCACACAAAAGAAGCAGGAAAGTAGAAAATGATAAAGACATGATTCTTCAAAATCAACATGTTTACGTAGGTAGGGTAAAAGAGATAAAGGGAAGACGAGGTAGAGGAGAAGTGAGAACAGGGAAGGAGAAAGTTCTTTTTCAGGAATGATTACTATTTAACTATAACCCTCTTGCTCCCTCTGGAGGACAAGGGTGTGAATAACATGTCTGTGAACAAAACATCACTGTAATAGATGTCTTGGCTTCATTTGGATGGCAACTTTCTTCACTTTAAAGTAAGTCAGGAAAGATTACAAGCAGGCAGAGAGGCAGGCAGAGAGAGGAGGAAGCAGGCTCCCCGCTGAGCAGGGAGCCTGATGGGGGCTCGATCCCAGGACCCTGAGATCATGCGAAGGCAGAGGCTTTAACCCACTGAGCCACCCAGGCATCTCTCTCTGTGTGTCAAATAAATAAATAAATAAATAAATAAAATCTTTAAAAAAATAAGTCAGGAAAAAAAAATAAAATCAGTATCAAATAAAAGGTCAAAATAAGGGCAAGAAATAAAAATTCCTCTGGTTTTTGGGTACTTTCCATATATTCTGAAATTTGAAGCCCCAAAATTTGAGGTGATATGTAAGCAAAGCCAGAGTACAGCACTAATCAAAAATTTAAGACAGGCCTTATAGGATGGGGAAAAAGTACAATACTGCATTAGCCTAACTTTACTCTATTTCCCAAATAGCTCTGATTCTTTTGTAAACAGGAAGATTCTTGAGGATGGTGGTGTTTGTTTTTTTTTTTTTTTTTTTTAAATTTTTTATTTATTTATTTCACAGAGGGAGAGAGATCACAAGGAGACAGAGAGGCAGGCAGAGAGAGAGGGGGAAGCAGGCTCCCCGCTGAGCAGGGAGCCCGATGCGGGCCTCGATCCCAGGACCCTGAGATCATGACCTGAGCTAAAAGCAGAGGCTTTAACCCACTGAGCCACCCAGGCGCCCTGTTTTTTTTTTTTAATGGTTTTATTTTTAAGTACTCTACATCTAATATGGGGCTTGAACTCACAACTCCGAGTTTAAGACTAACATGCTCCACTGACTGAGCCAGCCAGGCACCCCTAGGATAGTGATTCTCCTCACATCAACGTAAAGTCATCTTGGAAAGACAATGTATGGACTTTGTTTCAGATTTTTTGTATTTTAACAAGGATATCATTGTTGCCAGGCAGCTCTGGTACTCAAGATGTAGGTGTAATACAAGTTAAATTATCTCATATTTCTAATGATCAGTCTGGCAATAATCAACAGTATGACAATTTGTCCCAAGATCTAGCAGCTGAACTAAGAAAACAAGTCAAGGAGCCAAAGACAATGAACTTTCATAAATCTAGTGCTCATGAGACCATTTTCAAGGTCTCAATACAGTAGTTCCAAACCAGCAGCCCTGAGACTCATTTTAGGAAGCCTCATTTCAGCCTAACGATTTTACAATACAACAGGAACTGACTCAGATAACATTTGGGCAGAAGGAGCAATGCAAGGCCTCAGAGCTGTGAGTTCAATTTGGGTAACAGTGTTTAATAAATACATAGCCAGAAGGTATATTTCTCTAGCTTAATTAACTATTCTTTCAGAAGAACAAATACCAATCTGGAGCATTATCTGTGGCCACAGGCAATGAATAGATAACATGACACCAACCACACCATAACAAAGTACAAAAAGAGCAAAAATTAATTTTTAAAGGTGATTTGATACAATTTAGTATATGCTAAAAGTGACATCTCAAATCACTTTTGAATGGCGTCAGGACAAGGATGGAGCCATTTGGAACAAAAGATAAAATCAGACCTGTATTGCACTCCATACAAAAGAATGAAGTCTAAATTTATCAGATATCTGACAAAATTATCCAGGTACTAGAAGAAAATATGAGTAAACTCCTCTTCAATTTTGGTGTAGAGACAAAGACTTAAAGAGGCGATAAAAGACTGATAATGTGACCACATAAAAATAAATACAATATATAACGATAACAAAAAACAAAAAACGCAACCACAATAAACAAAGATAAAAGACAACTGACAGATTGGGAGAAAATATTTGCAAGGCATATCTGTAATGTAAAGAGCTCTTAAAAATCGAGAAAGGACCAAAAAAAGGAAAAAAAGAGACAATTCACCCCTAAAATATAAAATAGTCCTTAAAAATGTGAAAAAAATGTTAGAGAAATAAAGAAAAAACAACAACACTGAGATACCATTTTTATCTATTAGAGTGACAAAAATTAGAAAGTATGGTAACACATTCTGTTGGCAAAACTGTGGGGAACTATTCTCATAAATTGTCAGTGGGAATGAAGATTGATACAATCCTTTCCTGGAATGAAATCTGACAACACTTAACAAAAGCTATAGATGCACTTAACTTCTGCCCCCTTAATCCCGCTTTTAGGAGTCTACTCTGAATATAAACCTCCAGCAATACAAAATGAATATGCACAAGGTGATTCACTGCAGCACTGTTTGTAACTACAAAATATCAGAAGCAACCTAGATGCTCAATGGCATCAGCAGGGGAGTTGCTGAATACACTGAGACACCACACAATGAAATACTATGCAACCGTAAAAAAAGAATGAAGATCTCTGTGAATTTATATGGAATGATTTCCAGAACATATTAAGTTTAAAAAGCAAAATGAAGAATATCTATAGTATGCTACCTTTTGTGTAAGACAGAGGAGATACAACAATATGTATGTATTCACTATAAATATATATATATTCATTTGTTCAAAAGAAATGCCAAAAGGATAAACCATAAATTAATGAGTTTTGCCTATGAAAAATGAGTTGGGGGGGGCGGTTCCTGGGTGACTCGGTCGGTTAGGGAAAGCTTGTATGGGCTGTTCCTTCTGGATATTCTTAGTATAGACTAAAATCCCTGTGCCAGTAAGACCAGTTTACCTTTAACCTGATGCTTCCCTTTATTTGAACATAGAACTTCTTTTTAAATTAATATTCTTTAAATATCTCAAGGCATTAGTTTCCTTTAAAGTACACTTTGGGGGAGTGTTAGTGTAGGAACTTCTGTACCATGCTACCCTCACCTGAGCCTCCTGCTCAGGTCATAATCCCAGGGTCCTCAGATCAAGCCCCACATAGGGCTCCCTGCTCAGCGGGGAGTCAGCTTCTCCCTCTGCCTCTGCTGCTGCCCCTGCTTGTGCTCTCTCTCTGTCATATAAATAAAATCTTTAAAAAAAAATTAGCATTCCAATTAATAAATGTGGAAGGAATGAAGGAAAAAGAAAGTCACCATTAGGCAAATACTATACGTAATAACTATTGCACAGACAATCCATCAATGGACGATAAAATCAGGAAGCAAAAGTATTATGAGAAAAAGGATATTTGCATGATCTCAAAGTATCTCCCTACAAAATACTAATGACAAAAAGGCATAAACAGTTACTTTACAGGGCAGAAACCTGCCACACAACATCTTAAGTAATCAAAGTGAACATCACCAGGAATAAGGCACAGCAAGATCCTGTGCCCCTGAGAGGACACACGGAGAAGGGTTCAACATACTTTCTGTAATGTTGTTTGCAGAAAAATACATCAACTCACATCTAATCCTTAGAAAACATCAGAAAAACCCAAACCGGGGGATGTTCTAGAAAATAACTGACCAGTATTCTCCAGAAGTGTCAAGGTCAAGAAAGACAAAGGAGACAGAGATGTGACAAATACATGCAGTGTGTGTTCGATCCTGGATTAGATCTGGGACCAGAGGATTACTTTAACATTAGTGGGAAAATTGTTGAAATTCGAATAAGGTTTACAGATTAGTTAAAAGTTGGGTGTCGATGTTAATTTCGCTCTTAACTCTGTGGAGTATCAACACGAGAGAAAGCTGAGTAAAGGTTATATGGGAACTCTTACTTTTGCTAGTCTTTTCTGTAAGTCTACACTTATTTCAAAATAAAAATTTTAAAGGATTTTTTTAAAAAGGTGGTTCTGTTAAGTGAACACATGTTCTACATGGCACATTTCTTTTTTTTTGTTTTAAGATTTTATTTATTTATTTGAGAGACAGAGAATGAGAGGGGAGAGGTCAGAGGGAGAAGCATACTCCCCACTGAGCAGGGAGCCCGATGTGGGACTTGATCCTGGGACTCCAGGATCATGACTTGAGCTGAAGCCAGTTGCTTAACTAACTGAGCCACCCAGGTGCCCCTACATGGCACATTTCTGAAGGGTATTACATGTGCGATGTCTTATTATGACTGCTGGAGGTAAGCTCTGCAGACATTAATGTGTAAACTCTACAGGAAGATGTTGGACCCCAGAAAAAAAACATCGGCAGAACAATCTTGTTTAAAACATTGTAAAATGAAATATACCCTCTTTGTTAATTGCATAAAATAGCCTTAAAGATGTTCACAAATGAGAATTTTACCCATTAAATGATCTGTTTCAGATGGAGGCAGACTGTGAGGTGATCCCTGAGGAGTAGTATAACTCTTTGAGAGAGTAACTGAATAAGCAAGAGGGTATCCCACATCCATGGACAGACAATGCAGGACTCAAATCCAGCTGAGTTTTCTTTCAGCCAACATGGAAAAAAGACTGTCATACAACTGCAACCAGTACTGCTCAAGGACTTATGTACATGAGCTCTCAAAGAAGTCTATCACTAGCTAGCAAAAAGATGAAAAATGAAAGTATTTTTACCTGGGAAAGAGAAAGCTGTATTTCAAGCTTGTAGATAGGAAATGTTAAGTCCTACATTTTTTTAAGGGAGAAATTTTTTTTGTGGAATACCAGATAGGAAATATTTGATTTATACAAAGAACAAAAATAAAAAGGAACCTAAAAGAAATATAATTTAGCAAACTTTCCATTTGTTAATAAAAAAGAACTTGGCCCTGTTGATACTTGAAATAATTTTTAACAAACCAGCTGCCTGACAATTTATGCCAATCATATTATTTTATATTTGGCACACAAAACTTTAGTTGCTCTTTTCCCCATGTTTCCTTTCTTTTGGTAATGTCTGTTTTATTTAAAAGATCTATTAGCTATTTCCCTTAAAAAGAAAAAATAGAACTGTGAACTAAAACTATGGTTAACCAGTGCCCAAGTTCCTTGCCAGTCTGAAACGTCAGCTGGAAAAACAGCCACTTCGCATGGCACATTTTAGGCCCAGTCTTCAAGAAATCCATCAAATTTTTATTTATCTATTTTTTGAAGATTTTATTTATTTGTCAGAGAGAGAGAAAGAACAAGTAAGGGGGAGAGGCAGGCAGAGGGAGATGCAGGCTCCCAGCTGAGCAAGGAGCCCAATGTGAGAGACCAGATCCCAGGACCCTGGGATCATGACCTGAGCCAAAGGCAGACACTTAACCGACTGAGCCACCCAGGTATCCCTCCAGCAAGTTTTTAAAGATCTCCACGATAGCCACTTCTCTGGGGATGAATAGCCCCTCCCATGTGTGGTAAACACACACAAAAGGATGTCAGTATAAATAAAAAAGATGTGTTAACATGAAAAATAAAGTCTGACTGAGAGACTTCACTATTATCACCTCCATACTTAACACACCTGATAAGGATGACTTTTAAGGTTTTTTGTTTTATTTTAAAGATTTTATTTTTATTTATTCGATAGAGAGAGAGAGACAGTGAGAGAGGGAACACAAGCAGGGGAAGTGGGAGAGGGAGAAGCAGGCTTCCTGCCAAGCAGGGAGCCGGATGCAGGGCTTATTCCCAAGACCCCGGGATCACCACCTGAGCTGAAGGCTGACACTCAAACGACTGAGCCACCCACCAGACACCCCCGACTTTTTTAAAATCCCAACCCCGTAAGACAACTTGTCTTCAGTATGTGAAATCACATTGCTTTCATTTATGTTTTTCAGTTTCTCAAACTATGGGATGCAAGCTTTTGGGAAATCTAACCACCATATACAGTTACACACACAGTTATACACTGTATATTTGCAGTGTATTTGTGCACTGCATAAATGTACCTTATGCCAAAAGGGATGTGAGGGCCAGGGAGGGTTGGGCCCAGGAAAATTCAAGAATATAAATATATATATGTAAAACTATACATAATTTCAGGGGATCCCAAACCCTACGAAGCCCAGATCAAAAGTTCAGACCCTTCTGTTCTATTTGTTTCTACCCAAATAAGTGAGGTTTGCATTTTACCATATTGAGAATTTGTTGCTGAGTCAATCCTACTTCAGGCATAAAACTAATTACAAATGCGCCCTTTCCAAGGTAAAAGAAAATTTATCTTTACCAAGTTAATTAACTATTTTGTCCTTTGTTACAAAACATAGATTTTTTTTTTATCTGAATAAGATCTTAAGACAGTAACTCTCAAGTATTTCCTCTTCATTTCTCTTCTGTGCCATGAAAAGGTCACTCTCTGGCCTTTATAAATTTAATAAAGAGCTAACATTATGGAAAGCATATTTAGAAGTAAAAGTCTCAACATTTTAACTTCATGATATCTACTTTATATCATTTTAAAGTTTCACTAAAAATGAGCAGAATTTATCAACTGAATTTATCAGTTATAAAAGCTTAACTGAATGAAATGACACAAGAACATACCTTTAAGATACATACATTCATCTGCCAAACCCAACTGATTTAATGAAAATATTTGACGATAAAAGGAACAAAAGCATCACACTTAATTTCAGGATGCAGCTATAAACTTAAATTCAATTGTGTCTGTGACATCACGCATGCTTCAGTATAATGAAAAGTCTCCAATGAAATAGCTAAAAGACCTTCCACAAAAAAAGGTTTTTGTTAATCTCTAGATTTTCTCAAAACACTACTAAAGTAATTGTAAAGAGTTTGTTTTTGTTTTTGTTTTTTAAGTGTAAACTCACAATACCAGAAAGAATAGTAGAGTACTTCTGTTTCAGGCAAAATGATTTAGTGGAATGGATAACCTAAGAAAAACTTCTGGGACAGACCCCTAAAATTTCTGGATAAAATTTTTTTTAATCTCTTTATATTCATGGCTGGGCATTATGAAGAAACACTCCATAGGCCAAAAATGAAGCAAGAAATAATCAAGTGAGACAGCTTAGTGTAAGAGGTAACAGTTACCACTGATGCTTCTGCTGATCAATGCTAATAGATTCCAGCTCTTTGGTCTTTATACAAACGAGGCCACTAGAGAAAAATTCTAGCACCTAGATAGGATGACAGGTCATATGAGATGAGACCCGCCAAACAACTCCCTCAGAAATAAGATAAACACAGAAGGAGATAGGAAGGAACTACACCTATTTTACCTTAGCTCTGGAAGCAGGGAAGATTCCTCTGGGAGTTTCTCCACAAGCTGGCCCCACACACACAAACAAAACCTATAGTACCTTTGGGGGTGAAAAACTCCAAGGTGAGAATTTAATTTCAAACACTCCCAGGTGACTGGAAGAAATAAATGCAAATCCTAGGGGAATGTACCTTAAAGCCAGGCCCCCGAGAATTTACAAATAAAGTAAATTATGAAATTAAGATTAAAAAAATCCAAAGTCATAAGAGAAAACAAATCAGCATACATGACTGACACTCAAACAGAACACAACCAAAACAGACTCACGATGACTGTAAATAATGACACTAACTATATTTAAATATAAAAAGAGAGTACTTAAGAGTATGAATAGGCATATTTTATAAGTAGAGTATCTAGAAATTTAAAACATATAATTGGATTTAGAAACTCAATAAAGAGAGGAAAAGAAGACTAGACATTGTTGAAGAATTACTAGTAAAGACAATTTTGAAGAAATTATTCAGAATGAAGGAAAAGGGTAATAAGAGATGAACAAAAGGAAATTTAATAGATACTGAGAACAGAGGGAGAATGTTTAACACACCTCTAGTAAGAATATCAGAAGGAGCTAATAAATATAGGGATGAGGCAATATTCAAAAACATAACAGCTGAAAAATTTCAAAACTGAAAAAAGGAACAAATCCTCAGATTCAAGAATCTCAATGAATCCTAAAATGCTTAGATTGACAACTAGACATTACAAAACAACAAAGGGTAGATCTTAATGCAGCTAGAGGAAAAGATTACATCAAAGAAATCAGTCTAATAATTGGCTTCTAAAATTCAGAAGACCTACTCCAGAAAAAAATGGACTCTCCCAAAAATGGTCTGTGATCCAAAAACCAATGGTGAGCAAAATAAGTGGAAAATGTACAAGAAAGTCTAAACTACTACTATATAAGGCAGTGACAATACCAAAATTGTGGGGTTAAATACAGAGAAGTAAAATAAAAAATAATAGTATATAATTTGGGCGATGGGCAAAAATAGCAATCAAATTTTGAATCTGTTAAGTTAAACATGCTTTTTAGAATTTCTGGGAGCACAAAAAAATTAAGAGAGAGAGCATTGTGTTCAATGGAGAATAAACATGGAATTTAAAACAAAATTTAAAAAAATCTCCATCCAAAAGAAAGGGAAAAATAGGTTTATAAGAACACTTAGAAAGCACAAAATAAGATGGTGGAAAGAACTCCAATTTTATTAGTAACCACAATAAATTGTAAAGACTAAATTCCTCAGTAAAAGAAAATGTCCATATCCAGTCACCTGTTTTAGAAATAAAGTATTATTAGGACACACCTACATTCATTCATTTACAGGTTACCCCAGGTAGAGTCTTTGTGCTCCAACAGCAAAGTTGAGCTATTTAACAGTGTCTCAGTATGGGTTTTCCTATTTATCATAAACCTTTCTAGTTACACAAGAAGAATCTGAACAAGCTTTTAATGTTCTGATTCAATTTCATGGGAATCACTAGAGGCCAAATGCTTACTACAATCTTCCTCTTAACCTAGTAGCAAAACCTAGTGACTTAGGAAGGACAGCAGCTAACCTAGTAGAAGCCTCTGCAGACTTGGTTTTAGGATCTCCTTTAAACTTGATGGTGTCTCATGCTGTAGATCTTTGTTGCCTGCTAGAAATACACATTTCTCAGCAGGTAATCCTGTCTTCTATGAAATCCTATTATTTTCTCTGTGTACGCATTTATGCTCATTGTTGCAATACTTTCAATACTGCTGCTCTTCTATTACCTGAAGAAGACACTCATAATTGTTTAACCTTTGTGCATGAATGACCTATGCTCCAAATTGATTTATTAGAAAACACAGACTTAAACTTCTTTGTTGATGGACCTACACAGAAAAATATTAGAAGAGATATACTATAACGAGTCTCAGACTTCACCTCTAGGATGTGACTCCCTCCAAGTGGCAAAATTTGCCATTATACTCACCAGAGCTTGTTGGCTACTTACACATAAGAGAATCGATGTATAAACTGGTAACAGTATCCAGGTATGACTCTGGATCTCAGCAGAAAATCTCATTAAGATCAGTCTGCAGATTAAAGAACTTTCAAGTACTCTAATGCTTCCTAAAGTACTGGTTATTATAATGGTTGGAACTCATCTCAAAAAGAGTAACACAGCACTAAACAAAATACCCTGGCTAATCACCATGCAAGATAGGCATCCCCCTTACTAAAACCCTAGCATCCATGAAACCCCAAAAGACCAAACCTTTGGAGAGGTGAGGTTATAGTACAAGATGCTAGCAATTAGATCCAGAATTAGAAGAGAGATACTGGAAGAAATCTGAATGCAAACTGCATATGGATAATCTCCTGACCTCTCTCAGCATGGGATGTTGTAAAAACGTTTACATGGAACTATGGACCACAGTAAGGAAAAACTGGCCATTGTACTGAACCAACACTGGTGTATTAGGGTTATCCAGAGAAACAGAAGTAACTAAATACACAGAGAGAGAGAGAGAGAAATTGGATCACATGGTTATGAAGGCCAAGAAGTCCTCTTATCTGTCACCTGCTCTGCAAGATGGAGAAACAGGAAAGCCAGTGAAATAATTCAGTCCAAGTTCAAAGGCCCCCAAAACAGGAACTTTTATGTCCAAGGGGAAAAGGAGAGAAACTTCACTCTCTTTGAGCCTTTTTGTACTATTTGGGCCCTGAACTGACTTGACACTGCCAACCCACATTGATAGGGCAGATCTTTACTCAGTCTAATGATTCAAATGCTAATCTCTTCCAGAAACAACCTGACAGACACACCTAGAAAAAATGTTTTACTAGCTATCTGGGCACCCCTTAGCTCAGTCGAGTGACATAAATTTAACCTTCAGTGGGGAAACTTTACTAAAATTGCTGGTGGTTTCTGTGACGCATGTTCCATGTCACCAACATAAACTTGGTAAAACTAAAAAGGTTGACCTTGGACAAAAGCCCCAAATTCAGGTTCCCTTTGAACATCTCCAAATGGATTTCATACAAGTACACCCTAGTATGGGTGTTAACTATGCTCTGGTCACTATTCTAGCCTTATTCGCAGGATATACTGAAACCCTTTTCTTGCCAGACCTGTAGCTCTACAGTGTAAAAAGTATTACCTGATTTCATGCCCCAACCTGAGGAATTTCAATCTCTCTCTAGTGAACAGGGTACCGATTTTTCTGGGACTACTGCTAGAGACTCATTACCACTTACCCAGAAAGTCTGTTATGCATTGTCCCCCAATTTCCAGAAGAGTATAAAGAACAAAGGGAATTCTGAAACTCAGTTTAGCAAAGCTCTCAGAGACTCTCCAAGTTCTATGGTTTGAAGATATTCTCATTGGCTTTAATGATTCCTCTGGGGTTCATCAAATCTTGCCTTATGAGTAACAGGCCTGTCCAAGCATCTAGGAATGTTATATCTGACTCTAGACTCCACATGCTACTAGCAAGGAGACATAACCAAATATCGCCAGGGGTTCATGCAATACATCTAATCTTACCAACAACAGGTATGAGGAGACTTGCCTCAGAATCTTCCTACACTGTGCACAACATAAGACCCAAAGACTTGGCCTTCTGGAAAAGACAAATTACACATGAACTGGTAAACCATACGACCAAAATGACTGTTGACATCACACACATTTTCCTTTGGGAGGAACCACCCACTTCCCTTGATTCCACTTCCTTGAATGAAATCTGGTAACTTTCTGGAAAAATAAACTCAATCCCTTCACTAGGCAACTTTTTAGGTGGCAAACAACACACGGACAGCCGGACATCTAAAATCTTCTATGATATTATATGTAAAAAAAAAAAAAAAAAAGGCTCTGGTATCCACCAAAACTAGTATTTGGGACCTTTTGTAGGAGCTAGCTTTGGTATCTGAACCTTCAGATACAGACTCTGGAACAGAACTACGGAACATATGGTAGAGATTTGGAAGCTGTCTCACTTTACCTAGTTTTATAGGTAAAACACACTATTTCTTTCACTTTAGATGTGCCTGATGATCCTGACACCATAAATTTCAACACCTGGAGCCAGACTACTCTTAAGTGGCCCCAAATGATAAAAAACTATTTGACAACCCCATAGGGATATTCTGACCAAAAACAGATGACTGGGTGGCCACCAATAACTCCATTCGTAACATAAAATTGAATTTGTAATCCAGTTAGATCTGTAACACAAAAGCCTATTGGCTACTAACTGCAAACTGGACAAGGTTGTTACCAGGGTAAATGGACACCTGCCTAGAGAACAGTCTGATATCAGCCACTCTGACTCATTCATCTGCCTTAGAAAATGTAATTACGGTAAATCAGTGAAAGGAGAAAAACTGGGCCTTGTTTTGAAAACTGAAACCTTAGCCACTCACAGCAGATTTTAGACTGCTTTCTTTTCTCTGACAGATTCTTTACTTCACTTTGCAAGTGGCCTAGAAATAGGGAGACATCTTACATGCTATGGTTCTGAGAAAAAAAGCACAAGGGGTAGACAAAGCCACTAGGGCTATAAAGTTCCACCAAGGTAATCCTCATCCAAGAGATTCAGGAAATTGAACGGAGTAAGAGCCCATTAGATACAATATTGGTGTCCTGAGAGGAAGCATGTGCTGTTTTAGGGGAAAATGGTGCGATTATATCCCTACAGACCTCTCTGGCATCTTTAATACTTCTAAAGAGAACAGATAAGCTAACAAAGAAATCACAAAATTAAGTAATTTGGCTAATAATCTCATGTGTCCAGTACTGCAGACTCATCACAATGGAAATGAAAACTGTTCTTCCATCTTAATTTGGGTACTCTTGGCTCAGGTTTAAAGGTACTCGACATAAATGTGTAAGCCTGATGATTTACATACCTGTACCCCTGGGGCAAATTTTATATATATATATGTATATATATATAACATATTTTTTAATATAAATAAATAAATAAATGGTACGCGACAAACTCTGGCCATAGCCCTTCTCCTAGAAGTCTGTTATAGAGAGGCTCAGATGGGTGATGGCAAGTTTTTTTTTTTTTTCATTTTTTTTAAAGATTCTTTTTTATTTGACAGAGAGAGCGACAGCAAGAGAGAGAACACAAGAAGGGGGAGTGGGAGAGGGAGACATAGGCTTCTTGCCGAGCAGGGAGCCCCATGCAGTGCTCAATCAGAGGACCCTGTGATCATGACCTGAGCTGAAGGCAGATGCTTAATGACTGAGCTACCCAGGCACCCCTGCAAGTTTTAAATGCTGCCATACAACTGGTGTCCCATCACATAATTAAACAAATGATTGATGAAAAGAACAAAAAATCCCCTAACTCTGTGGAGGTTGAAACAACCGTCTGGGAACCGTGATACATGACGATGATGCCACAAACAGCAGTGAAGATCTGTAGTAAAGATTGTGGGACCACATCCCGTTATGCATCTCTCAGCTTAAACCAAAGAATGGCGGTTAAGAAGGTTATACTGAGAACTGAAACTATTTGCAATCACACAGCGGTCAACATTAACAACTTTACTATTCTACTGTCTTCATTCACATGTTATTAATATTCTAGGAAACTAGCCCAGAAAACTCAAGTTGCAAATAACTTTATTGTTCAAGAACTTCCTCAAAGTCATTTATCTGACCACTAGACTATTCAACTTCCCCTCATCAAAGTATATACTCCCTTCTTAGAACAGGCAGCATTGAATGACTATTTACTTTTCAAGATTTACTTTAAAATCCTAGTCCCAAATTTGTCCAATCATAAAGAAGACCTCAAATCAATAAACCCACCTTAAACCAGACCCCAAAAGAACTCAAATAATCTGCCTTGCTCTCCTTCTCTCCAGAATACAGTATACTAAGACTCTGTCAATAAAGTGATTGTCCTAACCATGGTAAAGAATAAACTCAGCTTTGCTTAATCAGTAAGATTATTCTGGTATAGTTTCAGGAATCCAGCATTCAACAATTGAGTAGGAAGCTTAAATTATGAGGTACCATAAAGAAAACCCCCATATAAGGTGAGGGTAGCATGGTATAGAAGTTCCTACACTAACACTCCCCCCCAAAGTGTACTTTAAGGGAAACTAATGCCTTGAGATGTTTAAAGAATATTAATTTAAAAACAGGTTCTGTGTTCAAATAAAGGGAAGCATCAGGTTAAACACAGGTAAACTGGTCTTACTGGCACAGGGATTTTAGTTTGTACTAAGAATATCCAGAAGGAACAGGGTATACAAGCTTTCCCTAACTTATTTTACCATGAGACTCTTCTTCATGAAACATCTTGTGGGACTGGTGAGCTAAAGATAATCTGAGAAACACTGAACTCTACTAAAGTAAGTGAACTTAAGTTCAAGTCTTAAATCAACCCTCTTACTGGTTGTGTAATCTCGAGGTCTTTTGACCTGAGTTTAAATTTCTTTATCAGTAAAATAAAAACAGTTGCCCTGTCCACTTGTTAAGAATGTTGTGAGTCAAATGAGACAAAGCTTGTGAAAGCCCTTTGTAAACTCTACGGCAGTACATACGAGTAAAGTGCTTTTTTTTCTTAAAGATTCTATTTACTTATTTGAGAGAGGGAGCACAAGAGAGCATGAGCAGGGGAAAAGTCAGACGGAGAGGGACAAGCAGACTCCCTGCTGAACGGGGACACAGGGCTCATCCCAGGACCCTGGGATCGTGACCTGAGCTGAAGGCAGATGCTCAACAGACTGAGGCACCCAGGTGCCCGCTGAGTAAAGTGTTCTTAACAATACCTCACAGGAGAGATAAGGTAAATCCATGGGGATCATGGGGCAGAGTACTGTTAGTGAAACAAAATGGAAAATATTCTAATAAAAACCATTTTGTGCAAAGTCAGAGCTTTCTTTATCTACATCAACATCAGTGGTAGACAGCTAAGAAATATACTGAGCAAACATTTATTGAGCTCTTGTAGTGCCATAACATAAATGTGACTGACACGAACTTAACTTGGGTACTCCTCCTTGTTACTATATGTAATAATGGTTCTTCAACCAGAAAAAAATAATAAGGCTACAGACCGTCAGTGTATTCAACTGGTACACACCTTTTATTACATAGCACCAGTATCAGATTTAAACTGATCTCCCTATATGAACAGGTGGAACTGTTACTGATGAAGCAAAAATTCAACTATTCTCCTTGATGATCCCAGCATAACACAAAGACACAGAAAAATTAGGTTACTACAGGCTTATGTTGCACAGTAATACAAATTGTGACCTGCTAGATCTCCTATACGCCAACAGTCCTGCTTCATCAGAATTGGGTTCTATTTCACCATGTGAACAGAGCATTTAAGCTTACAGCTGTGTAATATGGAATGGCTTCCAATAACTCCACTCAGAGAAAATTTTATGAATAAAGAAGAAATCAATTGTGGAGACTGGAATTCTTCCTATTTGTCCTTCATGAGCTGTCTAGGAAAGAAACTTGTTACTCACTTCAAAATTTTATGGTTCAGTAAAATTCTCCAAATTTAAGATACTCAAAAGAGACTGTCGATTCTTAACTTTACTAAGGTAAGGCCATTTTTAAACATCTGACATTTTTAATTTTAAAAACATTAAGAAGAATATAATCCAGAATAAAAGATGGCCCTTTAATGAAAAACTCATCAGTGTTTTTGTCTTTGTATACTGTAATTTCCTGTAAGCTCATATCCAAGGGTGAGAATACCTAACACATGATTTTACATAATCTGCATATCCTCAGATTAAAAATCAGCCTGAAGGCTCAAGCCATTTAACAGCTTAGACTCATACATAAACACTGAACACAACTAAAAATTTTTACATGCAGCACATAACTCAAAGTTAGCAAGCAGTCTGGCTCTTCCAACAATAAGGTATCAAAGCATGCACTGACAAGGAGCTCAGACATCAAAAAAAGTAACTGCATTCTCGACAGGTTTGCAAAATAAACACTTCAAACTACAATGCAAGTTACAGTCTTTTAAGCAGTAGGGTTATTCAGCTGGAATCCCTTTCATAAACATCAGATTAAGAAACATTCCATATCAAGCTGTTTGCATGTGCTGTTATGATTGGCATTTTCACATACATTCTCATTTAATCTCAACAACAAACAATAAACTTAGAAGAGAGAAACATTCCAGAAGACATAAACAAACTTCACCCTTTACTACTTCGTCCTTTATTTGCTCCTCAAATGGGATAGAATGGCAAAATAATTCCTTCTTACCATCCTCAAACTTCTATCGTTCTCATTCTCAGTAGAAAACTCAAGTTGCTGTCAAATATGATAAAATTTGCTCACTAAACACAAAATCCAAATAAAAGGATTTTACAAGCCAAACACGGCTATTTTAGGCCCAAAACCTGAGTCACTAAATAGCTAGCTATACTTACACTCACACTATTTTTAGCTTCCAGAATTTCACCTCTAATGCTTACAGATCCTAATATTAAGATAATAAAAATGTGAGCAAAATTAAAAAAACAAACAGCTCCTCCCCCCCCCCCAAAAAACTATACTCACTTAACCTTTCACTACCAAGTCTGTTTGGAGTATGCCTGACTTATCCCATTAATTAGTTTCAACCACATATATAAAGATAACTTTTTCCTGACCTTGGAATGTCACAGGAGGAAAAGTAAACCACACAGCTCGAGGTGAACAATCTAAAAATGACATGGAATTGAGCTAAGCCAAATCAAGACACCATTCCTCACAAAGTCCAAAAAGGTGACAACCATGCTGATACTTTATTTACAAGTAAATGAAAAGCCTTATTCAACATGATGAGGTAATAAGGAAAATTATTTCTAATAACATGTCTGGAGGTAGGATGTGTTCTAGCTTTGCTTTTCTGATTCTCTTGGTTCTGCCCTCCTGTTTGTTCATTTCATTTTCAGGCTGTGAGGTGGTCACAAAATTCTAAGAAAATGGCCAACTCCAAAAGAAAAGTATCTCCTTTGAGGTCTCATTTCTAAGCAGAGACCTTATGAGAAGCCCCCACCTCCTCCCTGGCTCAAGCTGGACCCACATCCATTGACCATGTCAATCACTGTTTTGGATCATCATGTGTCTTAATAATCCAAACTCAACCCTAGTAGATGAGGAGGGAGTCAGATTATCTTGAAGCATATGGCTGCAGAAAAGATGGAGAATGGAAAATCTGGGTTCTGCTGTGAAGGATGTAAATGTCAGAGAGTAGAGTAGACATCACTACTTACAATGATAGTGAAGGCAAAACAGCCCTTCTCCTGCTCCCCCATCTCAGTAGACTGAGGACCCAAGTTGGTGCCTAGTGACACCCACAGTTTACTGTCAACATGATCAGTTTGACTATTCAACTGTATTCATTCCTGAGGCACTAATATTCTAGGAAACCTGCCCAGGAAGCTAGAGTTGCAAATAATTTCATTGTTTGTTTCAAGAACTTCCTCAAAGTAATTTATCCAACGACTAGACTACTTGACTTACACTCATTTCACAAAAATGAACCATCAGTGTACAGAGAGATGGTAGTCACATTCCTAGTCAGGGGCAGAGACAAGACTTACAGCCAGGTCTCCTGACTTCTGCCAAGTCTCCACACAACAGTATGCTTTGTCTCAAACTAAAATATTTTCAGGGATCAAGGTGATGACAATTGGGTTTTATAGACAACTTATGAATGCAGTGACTATCTTGTTAAAGATAGAAAACCCCAGAAATCACTTAACTCATACACTGAAGCCAAGGGATATATTGTGATTTGCTGTGTCACTCAGTTAATTGGTATAATAAATGTGAGAGGAAATAGCACAAGACATAATGTGATCTAACTGCCAGGGAATGATGAGAACCTACATTTTAGTTTAGTTTTTAAGAAAAAAAAAATTGTGGGCCAGAAAAGACTTAAGGGATTTGAACTGATTCTTAAACCAACAGATGGAACGTGAGACATGTTCATGGAACAACAGAGGATTTGTTAAAATAGTTTCAGGAATATTAGTTGGTGGTGGGGGGGATAAAGTTGATTGCATTTAATATTTCCAACCAAGTATACAGTATATATGCTGCTGTGGAAGCAGAAACATCTTAAGTTGAGAGAAATTTTCTTCAGAATGCCCAGGTAGCAATAAGTTGAATTTTCCTAAGTACTGGACTTGATATATTCCAATCTACTAGTAACCTTATTTCTGTGACATGCTGTATTAAAAACCCTGAATCTAGGAAAGTTAGGGTTAGGGTTAGGGTTAGGGTTAGGGTTAGGGTTAGGAAACCATCGACAAAAGGAAAAGGAAACCTACTGAATGGGAGAAGATATCTGCAAATGATCTATCTAGTAATGTGCTAATATCCAAAATATATAAAGAATTTATACAAGCTGACACCAAAAACACCAAATAATTGGATTAAAACGGGCAGAGGACCTGACTAGACAATTTTTCAAAGATAACCTCCAAATGGCCAACAGACACATGAAAAGATGGTCAACATCACTCATCCTCAAGGAAATGCAAATCAAAACCACAATGAAGTTATCACCCTACACCTGTCAGAATGGCTAGACTCAGAGATAACATATGTTGGCGAGAACGAGGAGGAAAAAGAACCCTCGTGAATGGAAGCTACTATTATATACACAGGACTCTTCATTGCAACTCTTAGCATTCTTGCTCATTAAGTATCTAGGCAGTATGTGGTAGACTGTGTTCTCCATTGGAGTGATCAGATTTTACCCATGGTAGCACTGAATAATTATTGGGAGTGGGAGGCAATGGGGAGCAGAGTTCCCCAGGAAGCTGATTTCGCTTGCACCTTAATCTCTCCTAAACTGCCATATAGATTACCCTTAATCCAATAATAGAAACAAAAGGGATCTGTTAAAGGTAAAATGATCCCAATATAGTTTCTGTGCGCTGCTTGTGTGACAGAAAATTGATTATTCAGATGTCTAGAGTGACTGAAGAGTCACTAGAGAGATGCAAGAGTCCTGATGAAATGCAAGATTATCTGTTTTCTGAAATACCATGTCTCTACCTATTTGGGCTGCTTTTAATTTTCTACATACATCGTATTTTCTAACCACTTAGAAACTTAAAATCTATGTCGTGTATACTAGAACACTAGAAAATAGCATGCCTGATTAATGAGTACTATTTTTCTCTACCATCTCAAGTAACAGAAAAAGATGTGTAGGACTCTAGCCTTTTGACTGTGCTGATCAAGAACACACAGTGATATAACTATTCATCTGAACATTATTAAATACAAAGTAATTACGCTTTTCTAAATATACGACCAGAAATCACACTTGTCTCCAGCTTTAGTGAAGTGCTTAGAAAAGTTTATTTTGTGCTTAGACTATTTTTCTAAAGCATCACAAAATTATTATACATCCAAAACTCTGCAGTGGTAGAATACTTAATATTCTAAAGGCAAGGTCTTTCAAGAAAACTTGTACATTATAATACTGTGTAAGTCTAATGGATTCACACAGCAGCACAATCTAGACAAAAGGGGACATTACAGAAACTGTCTATTACATAATGGACAAGTGATTCACTCTGAGTTATGGTTTTTCCCCTTCTTACAGATAATACAGTTCTAACTGCCACCCAGCACCCCTCTCCACTTTTGCTGTAAGGTGAAAACTCTGTGCTCTAACTCTCTGCAGAGTAAAACTATATTAAATGTCCCATCCTGCTGATGCCCACCTATGAAATACTACACAATAAAAAGCACAGCAGAATACAGATTCTGTGTCTTCAAAACGTAAAAATGCTATGACTTTTTAAACATCAAGCATATACAGACTTTGTAAAATTAAGAACTTTCTATGTGAGGATGACTATCCACTGAAAACATACACTATAAGACACTTTTTCCTGAGTAGAATGCTAACTTTATATCAAATTAAGTTTCTATGAATTTTCAAAATGTAAAATATCAAGGCTTTTCCACATCATCAAATAAAAATCAGGAATGTTCACCTTCATATCCAAAAAAAAAAGGTTCAAGTAGAGGTTCAACAGAATGATATAAAATCTGAAATGAATGGCCAAAATTTTAAATGATTGGTAGACAGCTCTTCAGTTTTAAGGATCCCTCAGTAAACTTTGATTTGAAACAACAAAAAAGGGCTAGTTATTAAAGAATGAAAAACATTTCCAGAAAATTATCCAATTTGGAAAATGAAAAATGCAACCCATGGTTAAGAAAAATATAAATTGTACATTGAACAGAGGGGAACAGAAAAGGTAACCAACCTTTACAGGAATTGAGACAACACCATCGACTTACATAAAAACTTCCTATATCAGAAGCATATCCCATATTATCATATGTAGAAAACTGTAATTAAGCAAGATAGTTTTTATTAGTTGCATAATCTAAAAATATGAAGAAATTTGGAGCTATATCTCTAAAATGACCAGAGTTGTCACTGAAATCCATATTTCTTGAGACAATGGGCAAAGTTCCCATCTATGGGAAATATGTTCTTTTTTCACACAGTGAAACTGAGAAAAATTATATCAAATGAGAAATCTTTTTCTCCAAAGTAATCTCCTTAAATACCTCAATAATGCAATATTTGGGAAATGTAATTTTCAACTCAGAAAACGAAACAGATTATTAAACAAACATACTCAAATCTTATTGCTTGGCACCAGATTTTTCAAAAAATTAAAGAATTGTTTAAACCATCATACTGCCATTCTTAAATCCTATTTCAAACATTTTTACGTAGTGCTACTTTTATTTTCTGAAGGTAGTCTGTTCAATGTAATGACAATCTAGACTGAACCCTTCAATGTACAAGCATGTCACAGTTAACTTCAAACCAAAAGAAATGTTCAATCTTCTCTTTTTGCCAAAATAACATTACGATATTGATAAAAAACCAACTAGGATTTATCTGCGGCCAATGAAGGACCCACAGAGCGTTGTCTTATGGCATTCTGCGCAAAGTCTTTATTTGTTCCTTCTTTACTTCCTGCTTCCTCTTCTGAAACATCTTCTTCATCAGCCTCTTGTTCCTCCTCCACTTTTTGCAAAGGTTGAGAAGATTCTGGTAATAATTTTTCTTAAAGATAAAGACCAGAGGGAATTAAGAGGTACAAACTTCCAGTTATAAAATAAGTAAGTCACTGAGATGAAAAGTACAGCATAAGGAATACAGTCAGTAATAACATAACATTCTTGGTGAGCATTTAAAAAAAAAAAGATCAAGACCAGAAATGTTTTTTTTGTTGTTGTTGCTATAATAGATCTGCACTGGAGTAAAATGAAGACACGATTCATATGCTCATAAACTGCTTTGCCACCTATTTATCAATCATAAGTTTAGATTTCCAAAAGGAAAAAGTTATCTTTAAGAGTGATACCATAAAAACAAAAATTGGTTTGGAAGATCCATTTTACTTAACAAATTCATTATAATTACCTGCTTGTTCATAAACTGAACTGAAATTAATAAACCAAAATTAATGCTGTGAATGTGGATGCTGTAAAGAAAATACACTGCATTCAATAGAACCATCTCAATTTGCTATTAAATCTTCCAGTGAACAAGTACACTGAAACAAACTCCAACACTACCCTTGTTTCAGTTCCCAGGTGAACAAGAATTAGACATTTACAAATGAAGGTTATATTCCCATCCAGCTTCTCTCCAAGGAGTTTCACAAATGTTCTTCCTTACATATATAATTTTATTAAGACATAATTACAAATAATAAAATGTACAAATCTTAAGTGTACAGCTCAATGAATTTTTAACTCTGTCCACACACACATACCCTTTCCATTTTTTTAACAAGGCCTATTGATAGTTAACCTAAACTGACAACACACCACGTTACTAAAAGATACAGAACACAGAACTGGGCCAAGGAGCTTCCGTCTGTTCAGTGATCCTTGACTGCCCCTAATCTTAGGCAATCCAGAAAAGAGTAGGGAGACGTGAGGGTGCAAGACAGAAGAAAACACCGGAAGCGATGACCACATGGTGGACAATCTGTTGTTTGGTCTGGCGCCCCTCTTTCTATTGGGTTTTTAGCCCCTTCCCTGTACTGCATAGCATGCAGTTGTGGTGAGCACTGCATACAGTTCACAGAAGTGGTTCTCCATCAGGAGTGATTTTGCTGTGGCCGCCCCCCCTCTTCACCCCCTACCAAAAGAACACTTAGCAATCTCTGGAGATATTTTTGGTTGTTACAACTAAGAGGAGCAGTGCTACTGCCAACCAGTGGTATGCTGCTGAACATCCAACAATGTACAAAAGACAGTCTGTCACAATTAAGAATTAGCCAGCCCAAATGTGAGACGTGTCCAGGTTGAGAAGCCCTGGTTTACAGTGATTGTTCCACACAAGTGAGCTCTTTACGCTAGTGGAATGCACCAGAATTTTTCTAAAAGATAGGCGGGTATAGAGGAAAAGTGTATTTCCTTCTTATTCTGGATTGTGAGCTATGGCTTTCTTAATCATTTTATGCTAAGGACTAGAAAGAGCCAAAATGGAGCAACCTAAGGCATGGAAAACTAAGCAATTCAGAAACACAACATCGTAACATTTGAGCCCTAGGATCCAGCCATCTCTGCCCTCAGACTTCCTTGCTACCTAAAGCAATAAACTTCTATTTTGCTTAAAGCTGGACTGAGTTGGGGCTTTCCCTAGCAACTCAAAATCTAAGCTAAATACATCCTGGAAAATAGCTCAAATCATGTGCCCTACTATAGAACGGGTGGTATCACATTCAACTATGGGTTACTATCTATCAATCAGTTGTGCCACAGATTACTTAAAAGACAAATTTGTTAAGGTTTTTCAAGTTATATGAATATTAAATGTATGTTCACCAACTTTTAAATTGTCTTTTACAAAGTAATCTGTGCTTGTATTTCTTTCCCTAGAGGTCAGTGGCTCTTGTTGGATAAAATGATTCCTTCCCCCGTATATGTCCTTTTCAGTACTGATGTAATGATCTAAGAAATGAAAAGATAACCTGCCAGTTATCAGCAATCTCCACTGAGTTCATTTCATGAGTCCTGACCTCAATAAATCCTAAGTCATGAAAGGCAGCACAATGAAAATGTCATGCCAAAAGTCTAATTTAGTCCCTATTCTCCACTTTGTCACTTCTGTGTGACCCTGGAAAAAGAGCTCATCTCTCTGAGGCCTTACCTTCCTCAACCACAAAATGAAAAGAGTATCACTTAGGAAATCTAGAGAGTTACGGAAAAGTGAATGGGACTGCACGAAGTGAAAGTTCTTAATAAAAAGCAAACAGGAGGGCTTCCATAACACTGTAATTTTCAAGATTAAATGCATGTTTGAGAGGCAATTATACTAAGACCGACATCAGTGAATACTTCTAATTATACAAACTCATCTTGTAGTACAGTCTCAATGCCACTCCTAAATCAGCTATGGGAATTCCTTTTCCCAATATCCTACCATAAAAACTTAGACTTGGCTAGCATACAAAGAAAAAATCTTCAAATGTGGTCACTATAATAATGAATGACTTCAAGAGTAGAATATATTCAACTTCTTCTGATTCAAGTATACTCAAGTGGATCCAGGAATATGGTGGCTCAAATAAAATGACATCAGATCAATGTCACTGAATATCTACAAGTTATATGCAATCTTAAAATTCTCAACATTATAAAAGCCAAGAAAACAACTGTTCCAAAATCCACCAGGCTGTCACTCTTATGTGAAATAAATATTCCCCTGCCCCTTCCAATATAACCTACCATTCCACATTTACAACGCTAAGCTAGAAGGGCAACCTGTTACATTTGTGATTGTGTTCACATAAATGAACAGAATTACAGTGAATAAAAGTAAACACTAAAAAATATACTTACTGGAAGGGTATGGCTGTGGTCTGCGCCTTTTTGAAGGAAAAAGGCAATCTGCCACAAATATCATACACTGCAAAAATAAACACAAGAAATCTCAGTGTATATGACAGAGCTAGTGTAACTATATTAAATTATCAGATATAAAAGGTTTTTTCCTAGTGCTCCGAAAAACAAAATACTTACAAGTCCTAGTAACAGTCCTGAAAGTAGAGTTGCTAAAGCAAAAACTGCATATGATCCCCAAACTGGTAATCCAAGGTCTTCAATAAAATAGTTATGGCAAGTCTAAAATGAAAAGAAAAAAATAAACTAAAAACCTGGTTGTTTAAAATAAAGGGGTAGTGTTAAATGTTTAAAATAGAAATAAAACTTTAGCCCATACCCGGATCCACATAGAGAGCTGAAAGAGTGCAGACATACTACTCATCCTGAAAGAAAGGAGAGAGAACTGAGAAACTGAGTAAGAAACACAGATTTGAAGTAGAACATGTGTATATCTATACCTTCCCTTCTGGGTAAATTTCTATAATTTCCCCATCATGACAGATTTTATTACTGGTGTTAATCAAGATTAGATGATACATCACTGATTTCAAACCTGTATTAAGAAGTCTCATTAATGAAAATTTACAGTTCTTGAATTGTTGTCACTACGTGATGTCCTCATAAATAAAACACTTCTTCAGATCTTTCTTCCTTTTCCCTACTGCTTTGACATTAGCCTTTCACCTGATGATTTCTCCAGTATACTCTGAATAACAGCTTACAAGCTCTATGGAACCAGTTCAAGTCAAGTGTACTGTAAGCAAATGGCAACTCTTATAGACCCTTAAAATTCTCCAAAGAATGAGCAAAGGTATCCTGAAGGAAGAACTGGGAGCACTTGTTGAACTGATCCTTGAATTACCCCCTTCTGTATTAAAATTAAATAAAATTTACAATACCATTAGTTCGATATAGCTTAAGGATATACAAAGAAATTACATAGGAAATAAATACTAATAGTATAAATAAAAATAATTATTATTTTCACATAAACCCATTAGTTTAGATGCACAGTTAGAAAAAGGCATGCTCGAGAACTAAAAAGGGTTTGTGGGTTCCCTACTGTTTCCCCTCTAATACAAGTGCTGCCATCAACACAGAAACTACTTCACACCTAAGCAAAAGTTCCTGTACGGAGGATGACCTAAGCCATTGCACATCACTGGGCGGGTGACCGTACTAACACTGGAAGTACCTCTTAGTCAGTCCGCCAAGACAAAAGGCATAGACTGCTGAATCCCTGAGGATTCAACAAAGACTTACAAGCAACCCCTTCTTCTACTGGAAAGGGGAGGAGTCATTTGTGAGATTTCAAATTAACAAGTCAGTTGTATTTCAGTTCAACATAAAAAGGTGATTCAAGGGGCGCCTGGCTGGCTCAGTCGTTAAGTGCCTGCCTTCAGCTCAGATCATGATCCCAGTCTTAGGATGGAGCCCTGCGTCAGGCTCCCTGCTCAGTGGGGAGCCTGCTTCTCCCTCTCCCAATCCCCCTGCTTGTATTCCCTCTCTCTCTCTCGATCAAATAAATAAAAAAGCTTCAAAAAAAAAAAAAAAAGGGGGTACAATCACGTTGCTTCTGTTGTTTAAGTTGCAAAATGGGAATAGGAACAAGGACCCGAAACGTAAAGCACTGTGTAGTCTCACTATAGTCAGTATTACTTGGGCTCTAACAGGAATATTAGATGCCTTAACTAGGTTGGCATGGTAGTTTAGTAGGGGGAATTCTGACAGCTATAGGACAATTCAATTCAGAGATTTTTTCACAGGAAGAGAGGTGTAAGGGAAAGGTGCCAAAGACAAAATTCTGTTTCAAAATACTGCTTATGGATCATCTTTCCTCCACTCCCAGAATCCACAGCATTTTTCTCTGTTATACCACTGGTGTAACAACCCCCATCCTCCAAGAGCAAGTGTGATGAGGAGACAGGAAAAGATAGCTTAGCCACACCAGGATGAGTCCATGGGGACCTCAGCAAAACTCAGTATTTTCTAGATGTCTCTCAAATGACCTGTGAGGCCTTATACCCCAACAGCTAACAGGAAACATGCTAGCTATCTCCAATCCTTACTACTCCATATATCTAGCTATGTATAAAGCCTAGTGGCCTCATGCCATTAAGGTCACTGTTCATCCATGCTATTCAACCAAGAAATTATCAGATGGGGAGAATAATTCAATCACATTAAGAACTAAAATCTAAAGGTAGCAAGAGGAGGTTTGAGGCTTCTCATTTAAATATTAAGCTCAAATGGTAACTTTACCCATGATATTGCTCAGGAAGATTGATTAGTTTTTGATGACAGAAATGACCATGATCAGAGCTAAAATATTCCTGAAAAGGCTTTCAATTCTAGTGAACGCCTTTTAGCTTAACAAGGATCAAAGTATTTGGCTTAGAAGAAAGAGTCAATCTAAAAATATCACAGTAAATATGAATGTACCTTAAGGGTCCAAGGAATTAAAACCCAGTATAAATACTTTATTTCCACAAAATATAATTGGTCCGCTTAATTCTGAAATAAATAAAAGAAAAACTCTCATACTTACAGAACAGAACCTGGACCAAACCATGATGAAACAGGTTCAATACTCTTCCACTCTTTCTCACTTATAAAGTTTATGAAGTCCTTCTTAGTCCTTGGACCCTGATAGCGCCTAAATTCACCATCTTTACAACTAAAGAGGATCAAAATCAAAAATTAAACAGAACCAAATAAATAAATTTTGTATTTGTTTTGCTATTCTTTAACCTCATTTTACAATCAGCCCTTATATTCAAAATCATTAGTAATGCACAAGTAACAAATTATACTAATTGCCTACTCATAACATCTTTGCTCCAAATTTATTTAAACAATAGGGTTATAAACAATCATAAGACTTCAGATAGTCTTACCTTTCCAAATAATAAAACAATGAAACACAGTAGTTAAGTGTCAATAAATGTGTAATGCACATATAAAAGAATGACTGTGAAAAGTTGTTAGAATAGTGTCTGTACTTATTAATTACTAGTTACTTTTAAGCTATAAAGGTTAAAAATTTAAGGCATTTTTCTGGTATTTCCAGCTCTAATCACATCATCTTAACCATGCTACTTTAAATTGCTGGAGGTATCTGGTTGTATTTCCTTTCCTCCTATTTCAGTAATTCTATTCTACAGTCTACTTTGCATTCTTCCTGACAACCCCCTCCCTCCTTCCCATTCCCGATGTATGGAGTCCTCATAGGTTCAAAAATGCTCTCTACTCCCACATCTTCACTATTTTCAAACTACCCTCAATAATACTGCCAGTCTAATCCTATAGAATACTTCCATTTTTATCGCCTAAGTGCAAAAACTTTTAAAAACTCCCTACACTAGGGTTAGAAGATCCTTTAGCCATCCAGAGCAAAAGACCACAAGAAAGCCCCCACTCAAAAAGACAACTTTTTGTAAACGCAATGGCATTTGAGCTGTTTCTGAAGAATAGGTAGGAGTTCAACAGGCAAAACAATGGGCATGATAAACAATGTGAGTTAAAGAAAGGACAGGACATTCCAGGTAAGTTCAGGGGATGTTTAGAAGAAGGAAGATGAGAAAAACCATCAGAACCAATTAAGGACATGTGAAGAAAAGGACTGAGTGAAAAGGGACAGTAGTACTTATGGTGACATGAAGAGACACAAACGGAGTAGGGATGAATAAAGGTGGAGGGAAACATACATAAACATAAAAAAAAAAAAGACAAGAAAAGCGAGATATAGACACACAAAAAATTGCCAGTTTGCTTTCATATTTTAAATGAGAAGTACCTCCTGACATTCAACCCACCAGCCAGATGAACTTTAAGGTATAGGCAGGTACAGGCATACCTCAGAGGTATCACAGTCCCACCCCAGTAAAACAATGATCACAATAAAGCAAGTCACAGTAATTTTTGGTTTCCGAGTACGTATAAATATTTACTATACTGTAGTCTATTAAGAATGCAATAGCATTATGTCTTTTAAAAAAAAGTACATACCTTCATTTAAAAATATTTTATTGCTAAAAAATGTAAACCATCATCTGAGCTTTCACCAAGTTGTAATCATGGGCCACCATAAGAAACAGAGTAATGAAAAAGTTTGAAATAATGCAAGAATTACCAAAATGTGACAAAGAGACACAAAGTAAGCAAATGCTCTTGGAAAGATGGTGGATAGATTTGCCTGACACAGGGTTGCCACAAACCTTCAATCTATAAAAACTGCAGAATCTGGGAAGCACAATAAAATGAGGTGTGCCTGTACAGATTTGAGATTTCCTATCCCCAGTTTAGAAGATAAATTCAAACTAAAAGACCTGATACTGAAGACTACCTAATTTTGCTCATTCCAACTTAGCACTCAATCATTTCACCTACTATTGTCCAAAGACTGAGCTACAGCCCTTTCTTAGCTAATTTGTGAATACACCATGTCCCTATTTATGACTGTTTATGAGATTAATCAAAGGATGGAAGGCTTACTTCTGCACTCTTTTGAAAATTCAGGGTTTTATTTACACCCCATTTCTCCAGGAACCACCCTAACCCAGTGATTTTTTTCCCTTATCAAACTTTCTACAGGACTTAACACAACTCTGGGCTCATAATCATTTACTATGCTATATGGTATCACACCATTTCATAATAACACCACTCTCCAAAATAATTACAAAGCTCTGAGATCAGAGACAGTTTTATACCTCATCCATCTACCTAAACACACCTAAAGGAGAAAACTGAGCCTTACTGAATGTAATGCTCTTTAAACATGATCCAGGCCAGAGGCCTACTATTCTGATTATACTGTGTTGCAATCTTCTCCATAACTAAGAATCTTCAAATACTTACTGATAAATAGTAGGAAGAGCAGTTATGATAAATCGTCCACTCAGCCCTAAAAATGATAAAGATTAAAAATAAATACAAGAAAGAATATACAACAGGTTTTATGTGATCCAACAATCATTACTTAAAAGTTGATTCTGAATTATTTAAATTCTAATGGGGAAAGCATATGAAATTATATCTAAAAATAGTTGAGCTTTGTAACAATGAAAAAAAAATCCCAATTATGTACTGAAAGTAACTTTAAAAAAATCAACACTGTTGCATATTATCTCAACTAAAAGCATGTAAAAGTTTGAATAATAAAGAGATCTGAATATATATATTAACACTTGATCAATTATACCACTATATGATAAGACTACTAGCAATGAGTAATGGGGCAGCATAATTTAACTATAGTCTTAGAAAGGTCTAAAATCAAATGAGGGGTGCCTGGGTGGCTTGGTCAGTTAAGCCGCTGCCTTCGGCTCAGGTCATGATCCTAGGGTCCTGGGATCAAGTCCCGCATCGGGCTCCCTGCTCCTCGGGGAGCCTGCTTCTCCCTCTCTCTCTGCCTGCTGCTCTGCCTACTTGTGCTCTCTAGCTCTCTGTCAAATAAATAAATAAATAAATCTTGAAAAAATAAAATAAAATAAAATGAAACTGCATTTGAAATTCAAAAAACAAAGGCAGAGTATATTGTGTTGTTAAAAATGGAGAGTATTTTGAACCTTTCATAAGATGAGCAGTAACAACGTTATTAACCATGTGTTAGGCAATAACGTAACTAAGGATTAATCTCTCTATGCCTCAGTTTTCTTATCTGTAAAATGGGGACATTACCTATCTCACAAGGTGGTATAGGATTGTACAGGACAAATGCAAAACACCTGGAGCAATATCTGTACTGGGTAAATGCTCAATAAATTTTAGCTATTATTACTAAATAATAGCTAGGTGAGAACAGAGTCAACAATCTAGTTTTATTGTGACCAAGAACAAAGTATGATGAGGCTGGTCTAAGAAAGGAGCATCCTTAAGAACAGGGCTGCCACTTATTCGGGGGACCAAGCCAGTATATTTGACCCACAACCATGAGGTCTTTGTATTAAAAGCATATCCTCAAATCACAGGTATTAAATTTGAAACCCAATTAAGAGATTCAGATCACTCCTCAGGGAACGTGCCCTTAGCTCTACAAAGAACCTCAACCACATGCTCCCTATTCTGAAGCTTAGTATGGATGCAAATGATGGCTTGGCCTATGTCCACCTAAACCACAGTTTCTAGGACTTCTCAAAGGCATCTTACGCGCTAACCTGAGGCCTGGGATACAAAGGAAAGAAAGATCAGAGGCAGTTAAATGGGCAGTGTTTCCAAGGTCCCTTAGAGCAACACATAAAAGGAATGAGCAGCATATACAACCTCGGAATCTGCTTTCTGCAGCCACTGCATAAGAATCCCTCATCAGAGAGGAGCGTGAGGCAGCTTAAGTACTACAGACAGTTATATTTTCAAAACCTAATGAAAGGTAGTTAAGACCAAGTGATGTGGCAAACAGGATGAACATATGAACCCAATCTGCAAAGACTAACCACAGACTTACAGTACCTGGCTGCTCTGTGACATCTACTTTTGCAACATTAACCTCAAGATCTTCTCCCCATTCAGCAAAACTTTCCCATTCTGGTTGAAGATTCTGACAAGCAGGACACCATGGAGCATAGCTAAGAAACAGAATAAAAAAAAGTTAAGCACTCTAATATGATCATATGGAGATAAAAATTCTAAGTGTATAATTTAAGAAAAATATTTTATACAAAAACAAGATAGCAAAGTGACTAATTTTGTGAAGATGAAAAAGTTTTAACTGTGGGTCTAACATTCTGGAAATCAAAACTAAATGATAACACTAATCACAGAAAAGTAATTCTGAGTAAGTTCTTAAGACACAAAAATTAGTTCCTAAGTTCACATGCAAAACAACTCTTCAAAAGCCTGTAAATTTCTCAGGGTCCCTGAATGGCTGAGTTGATTAAGTATCTGCCTTCCGATCGGTCATGATCCCAAAGTCCTGAGATCAAGCCCTGAATCAGTCTCCCTGCTCAGTAGCGGAGAGTCAGCTTCTCCCTCTGCCCCTTCTCTGATATGTGCTCTTTGTTCAATAAATAAATAAAGTCTTAAAAAAAAAACAAAACACCTTTGAATTTCTCCATAAGTATGTGGCCACCAGAAACCTCAAAACCAAATTTGGAGTTCACCAGTTTTAACAATTTGCACTACAGGAGTCACAAATGGGAAAAACACGAAGTGCCCAGGGCTGAAGCGAACAAGGAAAAGCAGGGCCCTACTTAAGAGGGGAACAATCACTCAGCAAGACCACCAGGAATGGATTTATAGCTAGGTAACAGGCTCTATCTTATTTAAAAGAAGCCGAAAATCTGCATTTTTACATAAAAATGCCACATCGAAACTTAACCCAGACACAAACACTAGGCAAGCCAAACAAAATTCCTTTGGCCAGCCCTTGGTCAGCCAGTTTCTAAGACTTCAGGTTTACAAATCTATGGGTAAGTTTATTAGCTTTTTAATTACTCCCCTGATATTCCACATCTTTCACCCTGACTTCTCCCTAGGATTTTATTCTTCGCTTTATTTTATATCATCTTTTAATTTGCCTCAGTTTTTTTTTAATGGAACTTAAAAGTATAAACTGTATACTTATTGAACACAAGAGTACAGTTTCTACATTTATATTTGAACTTATTTTATGAAAATAGAATTCCTAGAAGTAATTGGCACTATAGAATAAGACTAGTACCATGCATAAAAGGGAAAGTCCTTAACAAGAGATTGTATTTCATTAAAAATATCTCTGTAACAAAACTGATCAGGAGAGATGCAATGCAAATAACAGACTTGTAATAAGAGCAGACTATCATTAGGACTAGTACTAGATCCTCTTTTCAAGTTCCTTTTGTTAGATGTTTTTAAAGTCTTAACCTCAAACTCAGTAAGCTAAAGGAAAAAAAGAACAAGTACTATATATATTCTAATTTCACAGAGCAATTCTAAATTCAAATCCCCTAATAAATTTTTGACCACTGTATTTATACGGTTTAATCAAATGAGTTAAAAAGAAAAACCTCAAGTATTACTTGACTGTATTTTGCATATAAATTCGTAATCACTATTGTTTAATATTCATGAAACTTTGAATATTTTATTGGCATAATCCAAAATAAGTTATTCATGACAATAAAAACCCAATGTTGTCTCTGGTTATATTTCCTCTCTCCTGAAGCTTCAATGGTGCCTGAAAATTCATTTCACTAAGTTACAGATTATATGTATACTACATAAAAATTTTCCCCTATCTTTTCCTCCATATAAATGTTCTATGCCTTTTTTGATTTTATGACTCAAGAGTTATTGATTTGGCCTTTTGAACTCTCCTTTAGGGACATCCACCTCCATCCATTAACTGGCAACCCAAGCATACAGGAAAACACTCACCTGAACACTGTTAAAGAAGGGGGCTGTTCTAACAATTCTTGCATACCTACTCTTCGGCTATGAAAACAGAAAGGAAGCCAGTATAGCAATACCGGGCCGAATTAATGAAAGCCCTTACGTATTTCTCTCACTTGTAAAATGAGGGGAATAATACCCATCTTATAGAATTTGTAGAGAATTAAATAAGATAATGTATATAAAGTGCTTAGCAGTGTTTAGTACACTTAACAATAGTGGTGTTTTTATCAATAACACCACCACCACCCACTTAGCAACTAAAGCAAAGGCAGTTTATTTTCTAAGGATGCAGAAGAGACACGATAACGGAATTCCCACACACGTACGATTTCCTCTGAAAAGTAAATGATGACCCAGTGGTCTTAAGAGCTTATAATCACACTCATATATTAATTTTATTTTTAATGCAATAACACCTGGACGTAAGAGTAACAATCCAGGATATTCGGTACTCTGCAAAAACACATATCCAAAGGGAAACTGAGATGTGAAAAGAAAAAAAAAAAAAGATAAAGAAAATTTAACAATAACCCAGCACCTAAAGTAAAATTTACTCAGCACCTAAAATAAAAATATACCCAAACCATAAAATAAAATTTAAGATAAAGGAGTCGCAAATTCCAACACTGTAAATGGACTTCTAAAGGATAATTAGACAAAAGGAGAAAAGAGGTTCGACTCAATTTACTGTTCTGTAAATTATGGTGAAAAATAAGTCTAGAACTTTGTGAAGGATCATTCTAAAATAACTATAAAGAAACTAGTCAAACGAACCACCTCCACACCCAAAGTCATGAAAAGTTGAGAGAATTCCAAGTTGAACGCCGTCTCTTAGGAGCACCACAGCGCTAGAAACGAAACTAGGGTGCACACTTCAGAAGAAACTTAATATTCCCCGGTAAGAAAGGAGGAGGGGGTGGGACCAAGCTGATTCGAAGAGGAGTTAAGGGATCTGGAAGAGTCAGGGGCGCCAGCTCCACGGCTCGGACTGGAGTATTGGCGAACCTGGGACCTGCAGGAGGTGGTGAATGGAGGTGAAGTAGGGTGTCCAGACTTGGATCTAGGACACGGACATTCTGGCCCACCGAGGGGACCCGAAACAACCGCCCCACACTCACAATTCTATCATCCACTCTCCTTCCAGCAACTCTTTCCAATTCTCGTCTGTGATGATGCGCACGTCGCTCCGCCGCCCGTGGGTCCAAGAAGCCCCCCAAAGCAAGAGCAGCATCACTGTCACGGGAACCACGGGACTCCCGGAGGGCGTCATTCTGCAGCTCTCCCACCCCACAGCAAGCGCGGCGGCCCCCACCTCCGCGCAGCCGCTCCTCACTTCCGCCCTCACGAGCTTATCTGCTCATGCGCCTGACCGCGCGCGCGCGCTCCTGGGCACTCTCAATGCGCATGACGAGGCCGGGTCCTAGTGAGTTGGTTTGTGGAAAAGAGGGAAGCGCGCCTATCCCTAGTGCGCATGACAGAAAAGCGGTCTCTTCCCACCGCCTGGTGAGCCCCAGTACTTTTGGGAAGGAGAAGAGCAAATAGGGGGCGTGACGTAGGAAGTGGGGCGGGGCTTCGGAGATAACTGGCTTCAAAACTGCTTCAGCGTTTTGGCGCCAAGTAATTGGTATTCATACTTACTCAAGCCAATTGGTAAGTTTACACAAAAGCAGTTTCCAGTTAGCTGCTCTTCAGAGTTTTCATTTGTTTCTTTTGAAAATTTTTGTAGTAAAACTAATGAATGTTTACGTAAATCAGAATATTGGTTTACTTCTGGGGGATTACAGACTGGAAAGGTGCACAAGGGAACCTTAAGGGATGCTTTTCACATTCTTTATCTTGGTCTCAACAATTGGTTACTCGAGCGTACACGTAAAAAACCATCAAGCTGTACATGTTGAGATGAATGCACTTTAGGGTGTATGTTGTCTCTCAATTTTTTTTTTGGTTTTTTTTTTTTAGATTTTATTTATTTATTTGACAGAGAGACACAGCGAGAGAGGGAACACAAGCAGGGTGAGTAGGAGAGGAAGAAGCAGGCTTCCCGAAAAGCAGGAAGCGCCATGCGAGGCTTGATCCCTGATCCCGAGAAGGCAGACGCTTAACGACTGAGCCACCCAGCCCTCAATTTGTTTTTAAATGTAATAGTTACAGAGATGCGAGATCTGAAATTCAATATGGGAGCAAAACACATCGACTTATAACAGATATTTGAGATTTTTTTTAAATCTCAAGCGTTTGAAATTCAAATGCAAATGAAAATGTGCACTGTCTCTAGAAAGTATTAATCAAATGATAGTAAGTTGCCTTTACATCTCCTCACCTCACATTCTCGCTTAAACTCACTCCAGTTGGCTGACTTCCTCACCCCTCCCTCCACTGAAAGGCTCTTTCTAGGACACTAGTGATCTGCATGTTAACAAAGTCAATTGTTTCTTCTCAGTATTCATCTTACTCCACTGGCAGCACTCTGCAGCCCCCACACCTTCCTTGAAGCCGGTTTACTGTCTTCCTTCAGTTGAGCCTCACTTGATTGTTTTTTCTCTTTCCTCACTAGTGGCTGCTTCTTGACTGGTCCTCTATGTGATTTCTAGACACCAGCTTGCCCCAGGATGCTGTACTGGCCCTTCCTTCTTGTATCCACACACTCCTCCAGGTAACCTCAATCTGGCTGTATACCTGTCATTCCCGCTCTAACCCTTCTGGGAACTTTGGACATATGTATTCAACTCTTTGCTGGACAGCTCTTGGATATCAAATAGGAGGTTTAAACATAACATGGCCAAAAAGTAAAATTCTTGATTCTCCCTCTCCTAGTCTTCCGTCTCAGTAAAGAGCCCCAAGATCCATCAGGATGTTCAAGACAAATATTGACCTTTTAATTCTTTGTTGCTTTCTCTCTTAACCATGTACTCCAATAGCAAGTACCAAAAACTCGATCTCCAAAACATAGCCTGAATCTGAACACTAATTCTATCTCCACAGCCAACACCCTAGTCCAAGGTTCTATCATCTCTTGCCTCTACTATGATAATAGATTTCTTTTTTTTTTAATATTTTATTTATTTATTTGAGAGAGAAAGAGCATGAAAGTGGAGAAGGTCAGAGAGAAGCAGACTCCCCATGGAGCTGGGATCCCAATGCAGGACTCGATCTTGGGACTCTGGGATCAAGACCTGAGCCTAAGGCAGTTACTTAACCAACTGAGCCACCCAGGCACCCTGATGATAGATTCCTAACTGATCTCCCTGTGTCCTCTCTTTCTTCTCTAAATAAGACCATGCCATTACTCTTTAAAACCCTCTAAGTGCTTCTCACTTGACTTAAAATTAAATCCAAACTTCTTAAACTCCTTACTGTTACTTAAGAAGTCCTACATGATCTGAAACCTGCCTAACTGCTTCTTCATGTAGTACTTGCCCACCTCCTCCTTACCCTGCTACACTCCAGTGGTTCCCTGAAGATGCCAAACTTATTCCCACACTAGAGAATTGGCATTGGTGTCCTCTCTACCTAGACTACTTATCCACTGGTCTTTGTATCACTCCATTTTGTCATTGATCTCAAATGTTACCTCTTAAAAGTCATATTACCCATCATATTAGTCCACTCTAAATCTCTGCATAATATTAAGCTGATGTCCTTGTTTATGATCTGATTTCTTTCCTCACTCAATAAGAATGTAAGTTTCAGGGCACCTGGGTGGCTCAGTCAATTAAGCAGCTGACTCTTCATTTGAGCTCGGGTAGTGATCTCAAAGTTGTGAGATGGAGCCCAACATTCAGTTCACACTCAGCACAGAATCTGCTTGCCCCTCTCCCTCTGCTCTTCCCTTCCCCCACCTGCCATGCTTATGCCCCCCCTCACTCTCTCTCAAATAAATAAATAAAATCTTTAAAAAAATAAGAATTTAAGTTTCATGACAGTAGAAAATTTCTGTTTTGTTCACTACTATAATCTCTAAGGTATAGAGCCTAGCCACTATTAGAACTTAATACGTAATAAGTGCTCAATAAATATTTGTCAAATGAATGAATGAAGAAAATCATAATTATAGATACCCATGCTTTTATTATAATGTATGAGCTATATTAAGAAAGAATGTAAATTTATTCTTATGTGTAATATAGAGATAATGCCTGCTGTTTATAGCCACAGGGTTGACAAGAGGATAAATGAGTATTTTTTTTAAACTGTAAGTCATTCAAGATAATTTATTAAAATTTCATTTTAAGGGAATTTTTTATATTTGAAAAAATGCACTTAGGACTAAAATGTGCAGAGTACCGAAGACTGTAAAGTGAAAAGAAATACCCTCTAAAATCTTTTCCCAGCTCCTGTGAGAATTTGCACCCTGTGGGCAACCCTATTAACATTTTCTTTTGTATGCTTTCATAATTTTTCTATGCACATAAACTATTCCTAAAAAAACAACAACAACAAGGACAACAACAAAAACATACACAGGGGTGCCTGGGTGGCTCAGTCAATTAACCATCTGCCGGAAGCTCAGGTCATGATCTCAGGGTCCTGGGATGGAGCCCAGTGATGGAGCCCTATATTGGGCTCCAGGCAGCAGCTATTCACCAACCAAGTATTTCAATACTTTAACAACTGGTGCAGCTTTACTGTCACAGTATAGCTGAAGACTTATCCCAGGCTAGGGCTGTTCCTCTTCCTCTGAGAGCTAGTTTTCCACTGTTCTGGTTTTTTTCATTAGGCTTCAGGGGAGGAGCCACTGATGATGCTATGCTATGGCTTACCACAAAGGCTCTCAAAGAAATACTCTCAAATTTGTGTTACTAAAACCAGATTAACCCTCCTAACCAATCAACTAAATCATCAAGTCCTGTTGGTTCTTTTTTTTTTTTTTTAAAGATTTTGACAGAGACAGATCACAAGTAGGCAAAGAGGCAGGCAGAGGGACAGGGGGAAGCAGGCTCCCTGCTGAACAGAGAGCCCAATGCGGAGGGGGGCGGGGAGGTGTTACATCCCAGGACCCTGAGATCATGACCTGAGCTGAAGGCAGAGGCTTAAACCACTGAGCGACCCAGGCGCCCCACCCTTCAAGATTCCATAAGAAAAAAGATGATGGCATATATGAGGGCTGTGACAGTGGGATGAAGAGATAGATTTGAGATGAGTTAGGTTTTAACAACTAAACTCATCTCAAATCTATCTCTTCATCCCACTGTCACAGCCCTGATATATGCCATGGTCTTTTTTCTTATGGAATCTCAAAGGGTTTCTTTTTCCCTTTTTTAATAATAATCTCATTATTGACATATAATTCATGTACCATACAGCACAGCCATTTAAAAATGTGCAATTTAATGGTTTTTATTATATTCACAGTGTTGTGCAACCACCACCATAGTCAAATTTAGAATATATTTATCACATCAAACAGAAACCCCATATTCATTAGAAGTCATTCCCCATTTCAACCCAACTACCCCTTCCCCCAGCTCTAAGTAACTGCCAGTCTCCTTTCTGCCTCTATGGTTTTGTGTACTCTGGATAGTTCATAGAAATGGAATAATATAATATGTGGTCCTTTGTGACTAACTTCTTTCATTTAGCATAATGTATTCAAAGTTCACCCAAGTTGTATCAATACTTCATTTCTATTTATTGCTGAATAACATTCCATTGTACGAATAGAACATATTTGGTTATCCATTCATCAGTTGATGGACATCTGATTTGTTCTACTCTTTGGCTATTAGGAATAATGCTGCTATGAACATCCATGTACAAGTTTTGTGTGGACGTTATGTTCTCATTTCTCATGGGTACCCACCTTGAAATGAAAGTGTTTATGATATAATATCTAAGAAACTATTGCCTAATCCAGGGCTACCTAGGTTTCATAAAAGAATTTTATAGGTTGGGGCACCTGGGTGGCTCAGTTGGTTAAGCGTCAGACTCTTGATTTCAGCTCAGGTCATGATCTCAGGGTTGTGGGATTGAGCCTTATGTCAGGCTCCACGCCCAGCACGGAGCCTGCTTAAAATTCTCTCTCTCCCTCCCCCTCTGCCCCTCCCCCACCTCTCCCTCTCCCTGTCTTAAAAAAAAGAACTTTATAGTTTTAGCTCATTCATTTAGATCTTTGATTCGAGTTAATTTTTATATATGGTATGGAATAAGAGGTCCAACTTCATTCTGTAGCATATGGATATCCAGTTGTCCCAACACCATTTGTTGAAAAGACTATTCTTTCACCATTGAATGGTCTTGGCAACTTTGTCAGAAATCAGTTGGTCATAAATGTATGAGGTTGTTTTTGGTTTTTTTTTTCCCCTGAATTTTCAGTTCTGTTTTATTCATCTATATGTCTCCTTCGATTCCATTACCACACTGTCTTCATTACTATAGTTTTGAAATGAGTAAGTGTGAGTCTTCCAACTATGTTCTTCTTTTTTGCCTATTCTGGGACCCTTGAATTTCCGTATAAATTTTTAAATTAGTTGGTTGATTTCTATAAAAAAGCAAGCTGGAATTTTGCAAGAAACTACATGAAATCTGTAGATCAATTTGGGGAGTATTGCCCTTTTAACAATATTAAGCCTTCCAGTCTATGAACGTGGAATGTCTTTCCATTGATTTATGTCTTATTTTTTTTCAGCAAATTTTGTGGTTTTCAAATTACAAACTTTGTACTTTTATTAAATTTATTCTTAAGTATTTATTCTTTTTGATGCTAATATTAATGCAATTGTTTTATTAATTTCACTTTTGGTTTGTTCATTGCAACTATATAGAAATGTAATAGAATTTATATTTATCTTGTATCCTACAATTTTGTTGGATATGTTTATTCTAATACTTTTTGTGGATTTCTTAGGAATTTTTTCTGTATATAAGATTATGTGATCTAAAGGTAGAGATGGTTTTACTTCTTTTTTCCCAATCTAGATGCCTTTTTTAAAAATTTTATTTATTTATTTGACAGAGAGAGAGATTGTAAGTAGGCAGAGAGGCAGGCAGAGAGAGAGGAGGAAGCAGGCTCCCTGCTGAGTGGGGAGCCTGATGCGGGCCTCAATGCCAGGACTCTGAGATCATGACCTAGGCTTTAACCAATAAGCCACCCAGGTGCCCCTAGATGCAATTTATTTAATTTTCCTACCTAATTTCCCTGGCTAGACCTCCATTACAATGTTGAAAAGAAGTGGCAAGACTTGAGGACTCTGTCTTGTTAGTATTCTTAGGAGGAAAGCATTCAGCTTTCATCATTAAGTATAAAGGGAGTTTGGGTTTTTCACAAATGCCCTTTACTAGCTTGAAGAGGTTTCCTTCTATTCCTAGGTGGTTGTATATTTTTATCATGAAGGAATGTTGAATTTTGTCACATGGTTTTTCTGCATTTATTGAGATCAATGGTTTCTGTCTTTTATTCTATTGATATAGTGTACTGTATTAATGGATTTAAGCCAACCTTGCATTCCTCATATAAATCCCACTTGGTTATGGTGTTTAGTTCTTTTTATATATTGCTAGATTTACTTGTTAGTATTTTATTGAGGATTTTTGCATCTATATTCATAAGAGATATTGATCTGTAGTTTTCTTTTCTTATGATGCCTATGTCTGGTTTTGATTTGATTCTAGAATAATACTAGCCTGGTAAAATGAGGTAAAAATTGTTTCCTCCTTTTCTATGTTTTCTTCATAAATGAAGAATTCTATTAATTCTTTAAATGTTTGGCGGAACTCAACAGTGGAATCATCTAGGCCTGGGCTTTGCTTTGTAGGTAGTTTTTAAATTACTAATCCAATCTTTTGTTATAGATCTATTCAGATTTTCCGGTGCCTTGGTGGCTCAGTTGGTTGGGCGACTGCCTTGAGCTCAGGTCATGATACTGGAGTCCTGGGATAGAGTCCCATGACAGACTTCTTGCTCAGCAGGGAGTCTGCTTCTCCCTCCAACCACCCCTGCCCCCATGCTCTCTCTCTCATTCTCTCTCTCTCTCAAATAAATAAATAAAATCCTTTTAAAAACTTTTTAAAAATTAAAAATAAAAAAGACCTATTCAGATTGTCTACTTTTTCTTATGTCAGTTGGGTAGTTTGTATCTTTCTAGGAATATGTCTATTTCATACAAATCATCTAATTTTTTGGCCTATAATATAGTCCTTTTTATATCTGTAAGAGCAATATTAATGTCTCTTCTTTCATTCCTAATTTTAGTAATTAATAATTTGATAATGTGAGTTTTTTCTCTTTTTTCTTGGTCAGTTTAGCTGTCAATTTTATTGATCTTCTCAGAGAACCAACTTTTAGTTTCATTAGTTTTCTCTATTTTTATTTTTTATTTTTATTTTTTTTAAGATTTTATTTATTTATTTGACACAGAGAGAGAGAGATCACAAGTAGGCAGAGAGGCAGGCAGAGAGAGAGGGGGAAGCAGACTCCCTGCCGAGCAGAGAGCCCAATATGGGCCTCGATCCCAGGACCCTGAGATCATGACCTGAGCCAAAGGCAGAGGCTTTAACCCACTGAGCCACCCAGGCGTCCTAGTTTTCTCTATTTTTAAAAAATTCTCTTTCTTTCATTATTTCCTTCTTTTTGCATCTTTGGATTTAGTTTTCTTCCCCCCCCTTAAGTATTTTAAGGGGGGCGATTTGGTTATTGATTTGAGATATTTCTGCTTTTTCTAGTGTTGGTATTGAACCCCTAAGTTACCCTCTAAACCCTGCTTTAGCTGCATCCCCTAACTTTTGTCATGTTGTGTCATCATTTTATTGATGTCAAGGTATTCACTAATTTTCCTTTTGATATCTTCTTTGTCCATTTGTTACTTAGAAATGTGTTGTTCATTTCCACATATTTTTGAATTTCCCAAATTCTTTTCTGTTATTAATTTCTAATTTCATTCTATAGTCATCAAAGAGCATACTTCGTGTGATTTCAGTTTCTCCTAATTTAATGAGATTTGATTTATAACCTAGCATATGGTCTAGTCCACAGAATATTCCTGCCCTTGAGAAGAATTTGCATTCTTCTGTTGTTAGGTGAGTGCCCTATAAATGTCTGTTAGGTCTAGGTGGTGTTTAGTGTTTAGGTCTTTTAATTCCTTGCTCTTCGCTTAAATGTTCTATCCGTTATTGAAAATGGGGTATTGAAGTCTCCAACTCTTATTGTTGAACTATTTCTTTCTTCAATTATGACAGTTTGTGTTTCATGTATTTTAGAGCTCTGTTGCATATATTTTTATAATTGTTACATATTTCCCATGGATTGGCTCTTTTATTATTATAAAATTTCCCTCTATATCTAGTAACTTTTTTTGTTTTATGGTCTATTTTGTCTGATATTAGTATACTAACTTGTTGTGACTTTGTTAAATTAATACTTGTTGTTAGAGCCCTGGGTTATCAGATGGCAAGTTTCAGTTTAATAAAAGACCACAAGGGAAATTGAAATAGAGAAGTTTATTACTCACAAGCCCTGGAAGAACACAGTATGCCTTGAGGGTCGGTAGGTGGAATGCTTTGGGGTTCCTGGGCTAAGGCCAAATTGGTCAGCTCACACCAGAAAAAACAGGGTTTTGTAAAAACAGGGTTTTTATCTAAGGGGGTGCAGAATGGAAGTCCTGGGAAGAGTGTGGGGACTGTTTATCACAAGGGTCATTGAGGGAGTCCTATCAGGAACTTACATTTACTTAAGACTCTCTGGGCTGTTATCTAGGGCATACGCTCACAGGAGGTCCTAGTGTCGTCAGCTCAAGGCCCCTGCAGGCTGCCTCACTACCCCAAAAGATGCCAAAGCAGCAATATTATGGAGTAGCTTAGCTAAACTCTCTGACAACTTCACTTTGAGATAACATCCTTAGATGATCTCACAGCTTGCTAAGCCAAGATTAGGAAGATTAATTACTCTCCTTTCCCATCTAGATGCAGAAAGGCTAGAGTGAGGACCATTCTAAATTTATGAGGTTGACTTTAAAATTTAACTTTAAAGAAGCATAATAAATATTTTATAATGTTCTCATTCATGCATAAAAGGTTTAAATGAAACTAGAGAGAATTCCAAATGTTCAAAGGGATACTATCACGTGAAACCCGAAGTTAGAGTTAAATGAAGATTTGGCCCTCTGAAGGATTATAATTACTGACATAATTACTTGGCAAATTAGAGGGGATTTGTAGCTCGAGATTAGCTTAAGATATATTATTATATATATATATATATATATATATTATTAGCTTAAGATAGATTATTGCAGATGTCCACAAGGCACAAGAGAAGTGTGTTCACTTAGCAGTGGAATCTTTGACACAAAGCAGCTCTTCCTACACAGATGGCCGAAGGCAGATAAAGGATCATAAATGATAAGAGTCAAGACAAGAAATGCTTGAATTGGACTTGGACAGCGGTGGTTATCTGAGCATATCTCAGATGTCAGTTTCCCTGTCCTTGAGAATTGCTAGTTAACACAGAGCAACATTGCATACTAACTTCGATTTACCTATTACATTAATTATAGTAGGTTAAATATTAAATTTTATGTATGTATACTGATATTACCACACTTATACTTAAGTATCTCTTTGAAATTCAGCAATTATAGAAAATGACCTCTTAATTTTTGTTATGGACTAAGTGCTTATATCTCTCCAAAGTTCATATATTGAAGCCCTAAGCCCCCATACAATGATGGAGATCATTTGGTTTAGATAAGTTCATGTGAATGGAATCCTGATGATGAGATGAATGCTCTTATAAAAAGAGGAGGAGACACCAGCACTGGTTTTCTTTGCCATGTGAGGATACAGCAAGAAGGCAGGTATCTATAAATGAGGAAGAGGGCCCTCACTAAGAACCAAAAGTGTCTGCAACTTGATCTTAGACTCTCCAGCCTCCAAAACTGTGAGAAATAAATGTTTGTTGTTTAAGCCATCAAGGCTATGGTATTTTCTTGTAGCAACCTAAGCAGACTAAGATAGTCATTTTAAAAAATTAAAAGGCGGGGCGCCTGGGTGGCTTAGTTGTTAAGCAACTGCCTTTGGCTCAGGTCATGATCCCAGGGTCCTGGGATCGAGCCCCGCATCAGGCTCCCTGCTCAATGGAAAGCCTGCTTCTCCCTCTCCTACTACTCCTGCTTGTGTCCCCTCCCTTGCTGTGTCTCTCTCTGTCAAATAAATAAAATCTAAAAAACAAAAAATTAAAAGGAGCAAGTTAATATGCTTTTGGATTTTATTTTGTTTTAATTTTATTTGTTTATTTTTGTGAAAAAGAGAAAGTATGAGTGCACAGCACTGGTGGGGAGGAACAGAATGAGATGGGGAGAGAGAATCTCAAGCAGACTTCGTGCTAAGCATGGAACTCAACTCAGGGCTTGATCCTATGACCCTCTCTCACAGTTTCTATGTATCAGGACTTCAGGAATGACTTAATTCCTGGTGGTTCTGGCTCAGAGTCTTTCATGAGGTTACTGACAAGATGTTAATCGAGGGACATTCATCTGAAGGTTTAACTGGTGCTGGAGGATACACTTCCAAAGTGGCAGTTCATGTGGCTGACATGTGGGAGGTGCTGGCTGGTGGGAGGCTGTAGCACCTCTCCACGAAGGCCTCTCCATAGACCACTTGAGGTTTTCATGCCCGGCTTCCTCCAGAGTGAGCGACCCAAGAAAGCAAGGCAGAAGCAGTGATGTCTTTTATGACCTGGCCTCAGAGGCTACTCACTGTTGGTCACTTCCACAACATACTACTTGTCCTAAAGGTCAGACCTGTTCACTGTGGGAGAAGACCACACGAGAGTGTGATACAAGCAGGCAAGGATTACTGAGGGACACCTTGGAAGCTGGCTACCACACCTAACAGCTCCATTTTCATGGTCATGATAGCTTAGGTCTAGTGGCTAAGAACCTGGTTCTGGAGTCAGACAGACCAGTATACCAATTTTAATTGCACTACCTATTTACACTTTCCAATCATCTGTTTCCTCATCTGTTGTATGGAAATGATAGATCCACCTCATGGGTTTTCTGTAAGCATTAAATGAGTCAATGTCCACAGGATAATCCTTTCTGTCAGACCATGTCATTTCCCAACTCAAAATCTTCAGACTTAGAAATTCAACTGGTCTATCAGATCCTGACCTACCTGCAAATGACTTAGCTACTGCCATTATTGCTGCTACTACTACTGGCACCACCACCAACTGATCTTGTTTCTTCTTGCTGTCTCCCTTCCTCATTCCACTCTATCCACTGGTCTCTTTAGTCTTCCAACATGCTAAGCTCTCTCCTACCTCAGGACCTTTGCACTTGCTGTCCGTCTACCTGGAACACTTTTCCCGTATGTTTTCATGGATCATTTGCCCACTTAGTTTGGATCTCTACCTAACTGTTACCTCCTCAAAGACCTTCCCTAACCATTCCTTTTATCCCTTAATCCTTCTTTACTTTTCTATTTATACCATTTATGACTTCTTGATATTCTATGTTTGCCTGTGTTGATTATTATGGCCTTCCTCCATTAGCATGTCACTTCCATGAGGACTATGTCTCATTCACCATTCTTATCTTTAGTGTTTTGAAGTATCCCCGGCTTACTACAGTAGGTGTTCTAAAAATATTTGTTTAAAAATTAAATAATACATATGAATTACTCGCACATTGCTTGACCCATGGCATCATGAGGATCCAATAAATCTTAACAGACTTCAACTTCATCATCACCAACATCTCATCAGCAACATCCTTCCCATCATCCCCTGACCATCCTCGTCTCTCATGTATATATGTACTTCACAGTTTTCAAATTCCTTTGTTAATTATAGAAAATACGTTATGCTACTTTTAAAGCAAGCTATAACTGTGTAGGTATAGTTGAAATGATTTGACAAGTAATAAAACTGGGAAGTGCAAGGGGAGGATTTTGTCTCCTGTATGTGACTTTTTTTCAGATGGCCTTGCCAGAGAATTGGTCTTTCTCTCCCGCAAAGAAGCAGGCTTTCCGTAGGACAAATGAGTCTGTTATGAACAGATCTTTTTAAGTTCATTTAAGATTTGACTCTTAAAAGAGTCTTCAGTGATTGGGTAGCACCCTGGATCTTTCTTGGCCAAACTCTGAAGCAGAGAATCATGTTTTATGACTCTTTGACCTTAGAGTTGTCCTAGAAGCTTAGTGATTTTTTCTGCACACTCACTAGCCCCTTCATCTACCCTTGCCATCCCTAGCAAATCAGATCCCCATGCAAGACTGTTTGCCTATATTGTGCGTTCATGTTAATTAGGAAAAGGCAAACTTTTGTCCTGGCAAAGGAACCCTGCAGGGGACCTGATTTGGTGTGAACAATAGCCAGGGCACATAGCTTTGCCAACAAAGCATAGGCTGAATTTGAGCCCCACTTAGCCTTTGGCTGGAGGCCCTAGAGCACAGTGGCAGGCCAGGGACATCTCTTGTTTCCTCCGTGCTGCTTGCGGGATGCACATATCTCCACTCTCATCCTAGGAGGTGACCACCCCGCTAAATCATACTGAGTACAGCAGTCTTCACGGAGAGACAGTCTAGCACAGTGGGGACTGCAGAGTGGAACACTTAAGAGTTCTAAAGTCAGATGCTCTGGCCTTGAATCCTGCCTCTACCAGTTAATAAACTGAGACCTTAAGCAAGTGACGTAATCTCTCTTGCCTCAGCCTTGGGTCATCGTGAGGCTTATAAGAGCGAATACATAAAATTCATACGCAATACATGTTATTTATTAATAGAGGGTAGACTAGAAAACCTTGGAAGGTTGTTCAAAATGCTTCCTCATGCGTTTTGGAAAACACAGTTCCATCTAAGAATGCTTCACTTCAGTGCCTGCCAACCACCCTTTCTGGATTCAGCATTGAGTCATTCAGCAAGCATCTGAACACTTACTGTGCACAGTGGTAGACAAAAACATTTGAAGAGACAGTCCCCCGCCCCAAATAATATGTTCTCTAATTCTCAAAAATTCAATCAAAAGAAGAGAATGCTACATAAAGCCCTAAAACAAATGTGACCGTATCAAGAAACATGGCATAGGCCTTCTGGTTTACCGGCATGGAGTCATAATTTAGAGATAGATTATCTTTGAATTCAGGCTCCTTCACTTATTGGCTGTGTGACTTCAGCTAAGTGACTTAACTTCTACGAGCCTCAGTTTTCCAGTAGGTAAAACGAAGGGGAAAAGTGTCAAGGGTTATTGTAAAGACTGAGATAATTTTAGAACAAAAGGGGTCTGGCACACAGGAGGTGATTATTTAGTGGTAGCTTTCATCCTTACAATTTTTTCTGCTATAAAGTTCTATGATGGATCCCACAGGTTAAAGTCAAGATACCTCGCATTCTAAGCTTTTGGGAATTGGACCCCACCCACCTTTTTACCTTCATCTTTTTAGCCCTTGAACCTTGTAGCCCACATACGTACAATGACTTGTGGTTTCCAAAACCTGGTATTACACATACCTGGCCTTTGCATCCAGTGTCCCCTCTGTCTACATGACCCTTTTTGCCTCTTTTGCCCAATGAACTATCATTTTTACATAACACATATATATTTAAAGCAGAGTACTAAAATAAACATTTTCTTACCCCCAAGTTAAGAAACAGAAATGAAAGGCCCCTGAGCATCCCACATATTTTTTTTAAATTAGCATTTGTGATGTTTATATTTTAAAAGCATGGCAGAGGGGTACCTGGGTGGCTCAGTCGGTTAAGCATCTGCCTTCTTCTCAGGTCCTGATCCCAGGACCCTGGGATTGAACCCCACGTCAGGCTCCATTCTCAGTGGGGAGCCTGCTTCTCCTTCTATCCCAGTTCATGCTCTCTCACTATGTCTCTCAAAAAATAAAATCCTTAAAATAAATAAAATAAAACCATGGCAGATAAAATCCTTATGTTTATGTACCACCTGTGCCATGAAGAAACAAAGGAATTTAAATGTGGCATAAAAGCCATAAAGGCTATTAGTCACTCTGCAGAAATGCTATTAGCAATTAAATACTCAAATCCAATGTGACTGATATAATATTTTGGAGAAAAAAATAATATTTCAATATTTTAAATTTAAGCACTTTTTTCCTACTATGTATTGTTTCTTTTGAAAATCTACAGCATGATTCCTTTGTTTAAAATAAGTATGGTGGGGGTTTTTTGCTGGGGAGGGGGTTGGTATCTTTTATGTTTTTCTTGACTGGTCATAAGGAGCCACTAGGTGGCAGAGCATATGCTTTTTTTGATTATAATGAGAAAACATAAAAATCATCACACTATAGCCTTCATAGGTTAACATGTTGCGCTAGTACCCCATGGCCTTGCAACTAGCAATTGTGGCTTATTGGCTGTATTTGAGTAAGAACCACAATAATATCAAAACCACAAAGATTTATTGAATGATTACCGTATACCAGACTAAGCTGTGCCTACACATTTTGCTGTTTAATCCTCATAGCAGCTGGAGGAGGTCAAATTCCAACCAGGTTTGTTGGATTCCAGTGACTGAGGGATTAACAACTTCATAAATTCTCAGCACTGGGAGAATATTTAAATCGAATTGGAAGGATTAATTATGATATAATTAGTTTTAGGCATGTGCTGACTTCAGATATTTTCTAATATTATAGACGTCACCTTAATATCTATGAGCTTAATCCTTAAAGACCTTACAAAATGAGAAGTTTATTAAGGACTTTACAAGTTGGTAGGCCCAACCTCTTATCTCTTTTTCCATTTAGTGACCATTTGAACCCAATTCCTATTCATCATGTTTAATCTATTCCCTCAAAACCTCCTTCCCATTATAACTGTATACCAAGAAAAGGCAGTTTATGAATGAAAACTAGTTTTTCCAATGTTTTATAGATCTTTCTCTAACCAGTCCGGTTTGGCCAGCAAACCCTGAGACTGCAAATGAAACGTTCACTCCAGACACCTTAGTAGGAGAAAGGAGAGGCCTGGGGACAGACGTCCTAGTGGCAAAAAGCCTCAAACCAAGCTTTGTCTCCGCTTTTACTGGGGTCTTATCAATACACCAAGTGCAAGCAGAAAACAGGAGGCAAGGAGTTCGTGAAGTATGTAACCACCACAGGTTACCTGTTTTTCTTCAAATCTTAAACATTTACTCCCTAGGTGAGAACCTTGAGCTGCAGTAAGAATCTGGCTGCTTTCAGCCAAGAAACTTCAAAGGAGGCCTGGCATTGCAGGCACTTCTCCTTTGCTTTTCAATTAGTCCCATCCAGGAAGGCACATACAAGTTAGATTTTGTCTATCCAGGCACAGTGAGTTCCCACGCTAAGCAAAAGTTTTTAAGTTCCCTGCAACAGCATAATTGATGAGAACAATATTATAATGGTGTCAATGACCACATGCAGAAAATAAAGTGAAATCAAATGACACAGTCATTAGTCGTTTTTGCAATCCAGTCTGTCATCTTCAGAAAACTACACCATGTTCTAAAGCCTTTAGCTCACATAAGGCATCAAAGAAGCATTTTTTAAAATTTCTTAAAGATTAATAATAGTCTTAAAGATAAACACTGTAATGGGAAAAGGGAGAGACTATAGACACAACATTGGTTAATGTTAAGCTTTGTGGTGATATGTGACATCAATGTGAAATGGGGCAGTGATCATGTAGAAATTTCAGGGGGCTATGGCTGGTCCTCCTTCTAACTGGTAAAGTTTTACTTAGTGTCTTGATCCTTGTGTTTCAGTTATATCTTTTCTTCTTTGGAAAAAGAAAAGATCTCGGGTTGGGGAGGCATGAAGGTGATATCCCGTACCTACACAGATGTTATTTAAATCAATAGGAGGGGTGCCTGGGCGGCTCAGTCGTTAAGCATCTGCCTTTGGCTCAGGTCATGATCCCAGAGTCCTGGGATGGAGGCCTGCATCAGGCTCCCTGCTCAGTGTTCTCCCTCTCCCACTCCCCCTGCTTGTGTTCCCTCTCTCACTGTGTCTCTCTCTGTCAAATAAATAAATAAAATCTTTTAAAAAATCGATCAATCAATCAATCAAAGAAGGAGCATCTTCAAATCTGCATGTTCTTGGACGTGAAGGTGGGAGTGCAGGCCAACAGAAGGAAGCTTGACTCTCATCTGTCTTTCTTACTTGTTAAATTATGGTATTATCCTCAAATCATCTAGACTGAATAATGATATTTTATATTCATAAAATGCTTTACAGTTTAAAAGATGCTTTCAAAGCCAGCAGCTTATCCTTTGAAATAGGGGAGGGGAGAAGCAAACAGATTAGAACAGCAATTAGTAGTTTCTTGGATGTTGGTAGTTTGTTGAATGTTAAATATGATACTTATTTGTATTATTATTTAAACTAGATTTTAGTGTTCTTTTATTTTTCATTTTGAAGATCTTTCAATGATAATAGGCAAAATGAAAGTTCAAAAATAATACTCCTCTTTTGATTTCCTTTTAAATATTCAAACTTTATGTTGATCAAACTTAAATGTCTTCTATGGCTGTATATTTTAAATGTCCCAATAAATTGTGAATATATATAATGAGGAACTTTTCTAAAAACAAAACAAGATAGATTAGTAAAACTTTTAAGAATCTAATATCATAGGAATTTGGAGGAAAACTTGCTATCACACTGATTATAAATTTTATTGACAACTCTTTGATATTACTATTTCCTTAAGCTAAAGCAATAAGCAGAATATGTTAGGAATTAGCGGTTTCCTAAATCAGAATGGCTATTTACTGTCCCTTACTGTCCCTTTTTTCATAAGTGGTTTATAAGCACCTTTTTTTCCTTTATTTTTTTTAAGAGGTCATGATTACCTACAGCAATTTTGAGAGACTTCTTATGCCAAAAGAAACCTCTCTTCTAATTTTACAATTTTAAATACCATCCATTTAAAATGTAATTACACTGTATAATATTACTTTAGCTTACTTATTTCCTCTAGCTATTAGATAATATTCTACTCTATCCACTAATTCTTTAGGAAGAGATTATTGCCTGCATTTTTTATGTCTTGCATGATGTGTGTGTGTGTGTGTGTGTGTATGTGTGTGTGTGTGTGTATGTGTGTGTGTTTGAGTGATTATGCAGTAAATCACTAAGGGTCAGACATTTTGTATATTCATACCTTTCTCCCTTTCTCTGAACCTCTATAATGCTTTTTGTCTTCCTACTAAAAATAGCTATTTTTAGTTACCCAATACGTATCAGGAGCCATCTCTCCATTGAAAATAGTAGTGTAGTTTTAACAAACGGGACAGCCTTGGCAAAAGCATCAAAGATAAAAAATTTCATGTTGTATAAGACTGCTTCCCCTTTCCCAATATACTAGAGTGAGTAAAGTTAGCTGCTACGACAATCAAATCTCAAAATGTCAGTAGCTTAACACAATAAAGTTTATTTTTTTGCTCTCAAGTAAAGAATGAGGATGTGAAATGGGGCAGTGAGGATGTTTTGGGTTGGCGGACAACCTTCAGTGTAGCCACTCAGGGAAGCTGTTTCCTTCCCGTGCATGGCTCCACCATCTGCCAGGACCTCAGACTTTCTCTGCTGGATCCTCTGAAAATGTGGACAATCACACAGGAAATTTGTGAAACGGGCCTGGAAATGGTCAACATGGTTTGGCCCTCATTCCATTGGCCATAACTTGAGTCATGTGCAAGGGAGGCTGGGAGATGTTGCTTAGCTGTGTGACAGAGGTAAAGAAAAGATTTTGTGGAACGTGTGGCGGTCCTTGCTGAGTCCATGGTAGTAATCCTATGAAAGAAGTTACTTTCAGCAACTCTCACATCTACCTTGTGCAGAAGCAATTTTAGTCTGGGACTGCAGGATTTTCAGTCCATATCGTGGCCCTATTACCATGCCTAATCTTTGAACCTTTAGAGTAGACTCTAGTGAAATCTGTCACTGAGAGGCTGCACATGTTAAGTGGCTCAGAGGCTTTAGAGCAGACAGTGGTTGGGTAGAAGCATGAGAGAGGGAACGTGGACATCCATGTTGCTAAAGCAAGGGCTCAGACTTACCTGACTCCACTGAAGGCAATGCCCAATGCCATAAAAAGCTCTCCTGTCATCTTTCCAGCTCTCCTCTGAATCCATCTTCCAGTGCATCTAGCGTGACCTGGCCTCCACCCCTGACAGCCAGAGAACTCATGATCGATGTGGCCAATATTCACTAGTAGAATGAAAACTGAAAAACTGGACAAGAAAATTAATAAGGTTATAGGTTCATTAAACAAATGCATTTTGTATAATGTATAGTACAAATGTATAATGCATAGTTTGGTGGTACTCGCCACAGATTAAAACATTGTTGGGGTGCCTGGGTAGCTCAGTGGGTTAAAGCCTCTGCCTTCAGCTCAGGTCATGATCTCAGGGTCCTGGGATTGAGCCCCACATCGGGCTGCCTGCTCAGCAGGGAGCCTGCTTCCTCCTCTCTCTCTGCCTGCCTCTCTGCCTGCTTGTGATCTCTCTCTCTCTCTCTCTCTCTGTCAAATAAATAAAATAAAATCTTTAAAAAAACAAAACAAAACATTATTTTTAGCCTAATGCCATGAAGGACACTTGAGCCTAACACTGAATTTGGTAATTGGGTTCTTGGTTGTTGAAAATTATATCCAAATGTATTGATCACCTTCTTAATCTTTGAAACTGACTAAATGTAAATTTGATTTGATGGCTTAAATTTGAATATGTTGCAAAAGGGTCTTAACCTCTTTTATGGGGATTAAGAGAACCTCTTCTGTTAACTTGTTTTATTGTTGTTACCATGGAGACCACAGGAAACACATAAATATATATATTCGTAACCCAAATGAATTAGCCTCCAAGCAATAAATGTTCTTGTATTTTATTTGCTTCAAATAGTTTTTGAAATGATTTACATTTTTTTAAAAAATGAATTCATATTTTTTTTTACTTGCCTGAGTTTCATAAATATGCAGCCCAGGATCATAGGTTATAAATATAAAATTAATTCACTGAAATATTCATTTTATGAGCCTGAAGTTATGAATTAGTTCATCACAAAAATGTCATAACAAAAAAAGCAATTTAATGGTATCACTGTTTTTATCATTTTATCATTTGCAGATCATTAAAATGTGCAGTTTTAATGAAAAATCTTATACATATACATATAACAAGATTAATGTTAATATTATGTTCAAAATTACCTAATATTCTGTAGGACATATATTATTCTGTTCTAAATCTCAGAATAATAATTATTATTTCAAAACACATACATAAAATGAGAACCACTAAAAATCATGCCAGAAAGTAATTGACTGTTGTCAGTGTAGTGTTAGTAATGGTTATGACCAATAAGATTTAATCAATTCTCATGACAAACTCTTTACTTGAATGGTAACATTTTCTTCCTCTAAATAGTGTGTCTTTCTCATTTGGAATTATGACTGACTCAGAAATCTCTATGAGGATTCTAGAGAAAATATGGATTTGGCCTAAATGACTATTAGGAGTCTATAAATTCATTCATCTTAGCCAGAAATGACTGCCATAAATTTAAGAAGAGTAACCTTGCATTTCTATTCTCCCCAAGGATTATTCCACAAGATTCTGCATATTAGCCTGAGTTCAGACACAGCCTCCTTCTGGGATGCAGAGGAGAGAAGAAGCAGTCCTTTTTTAGCTTCTTGGGGTGTCCCTCTGACCAGTCTTCTACCCATCTAGGCTGGAGAATCATCCACTTGTCCCTAATATTATCCTCCTGACTAAAGATCTGCAAAATATTTTGCCACAACCAGTAATTAGAATGTAAATAGAGGTGAACTTGGGGCCCCTAGGGGCTGTTGTAAATCTACACTTCCCTATCAGAGAAGCAGAAAAACCTTGGAGCCTAAGTTTGCTATCCCAGTTCAGCCATTCACAAATCGTGGAATCTTAGGCAACACTGAACTTTTACTAAATTCTGTTCCTCAGTTTCCTCTTAATGTAAAATGAAGATAAGAAGAGTACTTACTTCACAAGCCACGGAGTGAGGGTTTATGTCTGTTTGCAAAAGCCACAGTCCCTATTAAAAATTAAATGATATAATTAATAAATGAGTTATGTTAAATCAAAGGTGATACTCAAAACTCATCACTTCCTACTTACTTTACTGCATTTTACCATTATCTATGTTTTTTAAGTTACTTATATCTATTGTATCTGTATTTTATCTTGTATCTGCCCCAAAGCACATAATGGTGGCTGCTGCAAATTTCTATCCAACTCCTATGTTCAGTGACATCAGACCTGTTGCTTGAAGTTGGCCTTGGTGGCAGAGTATTTACACAGGGAAATTGACAAACGCTACAAACCAGACTTTTTTTTAGAGAGCTGGTTGTTAAACATTAATCAGTGTACCAGGACGTCACTCTTCTTAGTTTTTTTAGGGTTTGTCATCCTAAAAAACATTTGTTAAATATGTTATTAAATATATAATATATTGTAAAGTGTAAACATTAGATTTATGAGATATATAGATATAGATATAAACACAATAGCATGGTGGGCACTATAAGTTTTCAGAATGAATTAGCCATTAGTATTTCTGAGTTGTGTTTATCATCTATATTCTTTCCACCCTTACTCCTTCAGTTCTGCTTCTTTTCTCCTACCCTCTTTCCCTTCCCTAGCCCCTAAACCTGAAGCACAAGGTGTGGGGAGATATGACAATGACTGGCAATCCTTCTAGTTCTGTTTCTTTCCTCCTAATCTCTACTAACTTGACTTTCACCCAACCCCATTGGATCAGAGACAACATATATCTGATTTAGCACTGGATCCCCAGCACCAAACAATGAGCCTACCAAGTGGCAGCCTTAGATTTGTAAAACTCTGTAGATCTACCTGGGGGCTAGCCAGGAGCTTTGTAGATCTACCTGAGGGCTAGCCAGGAGACATAGTTCTAGAAAGTCAAAACTGCAGTTAGAAGTGCTGCATGTCAACAGTTGTCCTCCCCAGACTATCCCCAAGATTCACTTGAAAGATTTTAGAAAGTGTCCTAGAGGGTAGATTTGTTTAAAATGACCGCAGGACACTGTAAACAGGTGTAGACTATTCTAGGAAGAAGTATGCAAATATAATGACTTACTAAGATTTTTGTTTGTCCTCAGTTCTGGCAGCCCTTCATCTTTGCCCTTCATCCTCTATTTTATATGTCTAGTCAAGAGCTTTTTGATGTGGTGATTGTTGTCAAACTGGCTCTGGTTTTGAGAATGAGATATTCAATCTGTTTGTCAATCTAATGACCTTCTTTACTGCCTTTTACAATTAGAATTCCCTCTGCCCCATGGCCTAATTCAGTTTTCATTAATTTGCCTCTTAATGAAGAACTTTGAGTTTTAGTTTTTACCATGTCTTGACTGCGTTCTATTTTAAATTTTAGGTTACCATTTTGTCCTAATTCAAACTAACAGTAAGACCTGAATTCTGAGTTGCAGTTGAGTATGTCACAATACTGATTTGCTATGGTATAGCTAACTGTAATTATACTTTTAGTAAACAGAGTCATTTATAGATTCTAAAATTTAGAGAGAACTATCCAAGGGATTTTTATGCAAGACTTTTGCCACAGTCCCCAGTGATCTTCCTAGTGTTCTTTATGATCAAAATAGTTCAAGGATCCGTAACTGGCTCTTATTTGTGCCACCTGGGCTAATTTAGCTAAATATGTAATCCAGTATCTTCAAATATTTGTAAATAAATGAAATTCTAAGATAACTTTTTTTAATGACCTAGTCCCTTGCAAGTTTTTAAAAAAATCAAATACTTTTAGCTTAATTCTGCTGCCCAAATCATCTTAAATAGACTATGAATTGGTATTAACCCACCATCTGGGGCTATTTGGTTGCTTTTTAGGTGAAAGGTGGCCCTCTGCAGGGCTAAGTTATTTGTCTAATGCAGACCCTTCTATTGTTCCAGCTGCAAAGCAGATAGTGTAGTGAGCAGAGGGGAGCCTGCCCTCCATTTCATCTGCTTACAAGCCACAACACATACTCTCTCACTCTACTGGGGTCTCAAAAACATTCTCTTCCCTCTCTACCTCCCCAACTCCCAATAGATACATGAAATATTAACTTGTATGTATGTGTAATAAAAGATCATAGAATGACTTCTGCACAAAGTTGAAAAAAAATTCCTTGAGTTTAGGGAGAAGGCCTGGGTTAGAAGTCCCCTAAAGAACAGGTGTTGCAGTGTGTTTCAGCAGTGGACCATCTGCTAGGCTATGGGAACCTGCTGGGTACAACTGATTGCCTGACACATAAGAATGTCACTGATTAATACATAACATGAAATACATTAACACCATAGTTGTAGGAAATGGTGCCCAATGTGGTATGAAGTGGAAATTAGAAAGAAAGACCTTGGTGTGGTCTAATATGAGATTCAGTGTTTCATATTCAGGAGTATAAATAATACCCATTCCATTCACTTACTACTTTTTCTTACATACCATGGAGATCCAGTGACATTAATCTTTCAAAATATAAAATATCCTCCTCTATAAAATACAGTACAATCAAACAATATTCTACCTGAAGGCACATCTCCCAGAGATCAGATTCTCTTTTTAGTAAAAGATTCTTCCATCTTAACCCATATTTTTTTATACTATCACCAGAATTCAATATTCTATTTCATAAATGTAGTATATATCCAAAATGCATTACTTTGTCTTGGCTTCCTTTGAATGACATTTCTTTTCTCATAGAAGTTATTCATATTTTTGAGGAAAATAGGTGTAGAACCATTTGCAGCTATTATTTACTTTTGAAATATGTTTTGTGTTATCTGAGTGATCAGTCTACTGCTCTTACATCTTTCAAACTGGCTGGCAATATCCTAGTCATGCTCTCCATCTTGAAATATGGTTGACAGAAACAGAAGGAAAACCTTACAACTCCTGGTGAAAATATTATAATCGGATTATAATTTCCCTTTCCGAAGGGAAAATGCCACTGAGACATAGGAAATAGGCTGGGAGATATAAACTGAGCTCAGGAATAATGGGATCTGTAATACATTAACAGCTCTTGGCAATCTTCAGTGAAATTAGAAAATCTCTTCTCCATGAAGGAAGTCATATGAAAATAGAGCCAGGTTTTCTGTGTTTTCCTTTGTTGGCTCTCCAGTTCTCATAGGAATTTCACAAGTGAATTGTAATGATGTGCTAATAGTTCTAGAAACCAGAAGCATCATCGGTAATATTGTTGGTTTATGCACATTTATTGCAAGTTCCATCTCAAAACTCAAGTCATTGTCTGGGGCTTTGCTTCTCCTTCTTGCCAACAACACAGGAGCTGAGATCAGACCGCTGGGGTTCTGGCAAGTTGAAGGGCCTTTTGCCTGTCTATCCAGATGCTTTTTGGGCTCCTGTCTCATCATTCTGAGCCTCAAGACACAGTTGGTCTGGGCCTTAGGGATGCAGCAGTTGGGATGGAGAGAGAGAGTGGAGAAAGAGAAGGAGACAGGCAGCATGGGCCCAGCAGCCACTGTCTGTGGGTGGAGCCTATCCTGATCCTGTACAGGAGAGAAGGAGAGTTCTTGCAGTCAGACCAGAGAGAGGAAGCCCTATTTATACACAAAGTCTATAGAACAGATATTGGCACATTAGCAACTCCCTGCATAAATTAAAATCCAAACTCCCAAATAAAAGACCTGTTCCTCTCCACAGAGGGTTACAGTCACCCAACGAATCAGTGGGCTTCCCCTTGCAGCATCAGCCTGTGATGACAGTCCAAGTTCAAGATAATTATCATTCGTAAGAAGTAAAAGAACAGTTCAAGGATTTGTTAGATGCTCCTTTGTGAGATGACGTGATTCTACAGAAATTCTGGCTTACCCTGATGAAATGCAAGGATTATTAAAATGATATAAACTCAAAATAGTTCTAAAAACAAAAAAAAATAAGTTTAAGATGTTGCATGCATCTTGCTAAGAACAGAAACCTGAGCTGTGTTCATAGGAGGTATTTTTTACGAAAGTAAGGAGAGATACATAAAAATAGAAACTTGAACAGTGGCTCACAGACAATTTTATATCATTTGGACTGAGAACAAATTGTGCCACATCTATCATTAGAAAAGAACATATCCTGCCTGAATGGGAGAATGGGTAAAAGTGATTTATGAGGTACTTTTGAAGAAAACATTTTGGAAAACAAATGAGAGACAATCAATGAAACTGCTATAAAAGATGACTATTAGAATTCAGGAATGGACCCTGTAAACTGACACATGAGCATAAGATGAATAGCTGAGACAATTTATGGTTGATACTCATCTCAGGTTCTTTGTATTCAAATGACCTTAACTAAGTAAGTCTCTGCTCTTTCAGTTTCCCAACTTATGTAAACTGTAGCTGCCAGTGACCTACACTTGAAGTTATTTCGTCTTTGTATGTGTTCAAGAAACAATAAAATTCTAAAAGAAAAATCACCCACTAAAAGGAGGTCTCTTGGCCACCTAGAACCTTCAGGTGTAGAAACACTGAGTCTTCTGAATTGATATCTAGGGAGATGGTAATGTTTATTAATCTGGAACCTAGTGACATCTGCTAGCATGGACTCCTAGGATAAAACAAGAGGTGTGCCTGATATTACATTAGCTACTGAATGTAGGAAATGCAGAGTACATCTCCATTTTTCAAGCTGGGCTGCAGTGATACAGTCCCTGGGCAGAGTAGATGTAATCCTTCATCACATACCTTCTCTCCTGCCACCTCCAGCCCACGTGGGCCCCGGTGCAGTCTGTGTTAATATGGTATGAAAAGCAGCAAAGAGTAAGAAGGAATGAGCGCCAGCAGGGGAGGGAGACTGCACTGCTCTTCACCATATGATTTGCCCCTACTCTTAACCTGCTTTGGCATGGTTCCTCTGGGAGGAGACTGGTGGGACCAGAGAAGTAGGTGGGTCTGGGCTTCCCAGCCCTCTGCCATGTTGTGTGCTGGATGTTGGGAGGCATTCATTCCATGCAGAGGTGCACATTATTCCCACCATGGCTTTAAGAAATCTCCACTCTTCCTTATTTCTATTGAGAGGGGACTTCTGTGCTCAAATACTACTGAAACCAGGGAACACACACAGGTAGCTATAAGCTGACCACCAATATGCTTGCCATGCCCAAGAGTCTACCATTTCTGTTTTAATAATAATTTTAAAAAAGAATGCTCTATGCAAAAATTGTTTAGCCAAGAAAATTTGGCATTTCTTTCTCATGAAAAAAAAAAGAGTGCTAGACTTCAAATGTAATAAATGAATGAACTGGCCCAGTCATTAATTTTTCTTAAGTGACAAAGGAGCGATGCCCGGGTGACACAGTAGGTTGAGTGACCAACTCTTGGTTTTGGCTCAGGTCCTGATCTCAGGGTTGTGAGATCAAGCCCCACTTCAGGCTCTGCACTCAGCATGGAGCCTGCTTCAGATTCTCTCTCTCTCTTCCCCTCCTGCTCATGCTCTCTCTCTCTCTCTCTCTCAAATAAATAAATTTATCTTATAAATAAATAAATAACAAAGGAAATTTATACAGATCAAACTTAGTTTTCATTGACACTTCATTCTGTTTGGAATTTTCACAAAGAAGTGAAACATATTTTATAGTATATTTAAAATTCATTTTATAAAAGTTTGCAAAAGTTCCTAATATAAATTATACTGTTTTCTATAAATAAGTGTGATAAAAATATATGCCATCATATATACTTAGTTAATACAAAATAACAGTGACAGCAGTTAATCAAGGGAAATATTGAGTAGGGTAATCATCCTTCAATGAGTTACTATATAAGATATTTATATACTGCATTCAATCCAAGTTTATAGGGAGAAATCTGGACTCATTTAAAAGTTTAATTTTCAAATCCAAAAATAAAGCAAAAAAAAAAAAGTAATAAAAGTAGAGATTAACATGATTTTCTATATCAAAATTGAGCAGGATTATATAGGAATTCCAGAGTCCCTGGTCACAGCATCCAAAAACCAACCTTTCTTTTTTTCTTTTTAATTTTTAAGTAACATATAATGTATTACTTGTTTCAGGGGTACAGGTCTGATTCATCAGTCTTACACAATTCACAGCACTCACCATAGCACATACCCTCCCCAATGTCCATCACTAAGCCACCTCATGCCTCCCACCGCCCTCCCCTCCAGCAACCCTCAATTTGTTTCCTGAGATTAAGAGTCTTTTATGGTTTGTCTCCCTCTCTGGTTTCCTCTTGTTTCATTTTTTTCTTCCCTTCCCCTATGATCCTCTGTCTTGTTTCTCAAATTCCTCATATCAATGAGATCATATGATAATTGTCTTTCTCTGATTTACTTGTTTCACTTAGCATAATAGCCTCTAGTTCCATCCATGCCATTGCAAATGGCAAGATTTTGATTATTGGTGGCTCCATAATATTCCATTGTATGTATGTACCACATCTTCTTTATGCATTCATCTGTCAGTGGACATCTAGGCGCTTTCCATAGTTTGGCTATTGTGGACATTGCTGCTATAAACATTGGGGTGTATGTGCCCCTTCAGATCATTACATTTGTATCTTTAGGGTAAAATACCCTGTAGTGCAATTGCTGGGTCATAGGGTAGCTCTATTTTCAACTTTTTGAGGAACCTCCATACTATTTTCTAGAGTGGCTGCACCAGCTTGCATTCCCAGCAGTGTAGGAGGTTTCTCTTTTCTCTGCATCCTCGCCAACACCTGTGATTTCATGACTTGTTAATTTTAGCCATTCTGACTGGTGTGAGGTGGTATCTCATTGTGGTTTTGATTTGTATTTCCCTGAGGTCGTGGCATTGAGCAATTTTTCATGTGTCTGTTGTCCATTTGGATGTCTTCTTTGCAGAGATGTCTATTCATGTCTTCTGCCCATTTCTTGATTGGATTATTTATTCTTTGGGTGTTGAGTTTGATAAGTTCTTTATAGATTTTGGATACTAGCCCTGTATCTGATATGTCATTTGAAAATATCTTCTTCCATTCTGCCGGTTGTCTTTTGGTTTTGTTGACTGTTTTCTTTGCTGTGCAAAAGCTTTTTATCTTGATAAAGTCCCAATAGTTCATTTTTGCCCTTGCTTCCCTTACCTTTGGGGATGTTTCTAAGAAGTTGCTGTGGCTGAGGTCGAAGAGGTTGCTGCCTGTGTTTTCCTCAAGGATTTTGATGGATTCCTGTCTCACATTGTGGTGTTTGATCCATTTTGAGTCTGTTTTTGTGTGTGGTGTAAGGAAATGATCCAGTTTCATTCTTCTCCAGTTTTCCCAACACCATTTGTTGAAGACACTGTCTTTTTTTCCATTGGACATTCTTTCCTGCTTTGTCGAAGATTAGATGACCATAGACTTGAGAGTCTATTTCTGGGCTCTCTATTCTGTTCCATTGATCTGTGTGTCTGTTTTTGTGCCAGTACCATACTGTCTTGATGATTACAGCTTTGTAATAGAACTTGAAGTCTGGAATTGTGATGCCTCCAGCTTTGGTTTTCTTTTTCAACATTCCTCTGGTTATTCAGGGTCTTTTCTGGTTCCATATAAATTTTAGGATTATTTGTTCCATTTCTTTGAAAAAAGTTGATAGTATTTTGATAGGAATTGAATTAAATGTGTAGATTGCTCTAGGTAGCATAGACATTTTCATGATATTTGTCCTTCCAATCAATGAGCATGGAACGTTTTTCCATTTCTTTGTGTCTTCCTCAATTTCTTTCATTAATATTCTACAGAAAAACCAACCTTTTTACTACACTAATATTTGAAACTATTTATTTTTTCTTAAAGTATATAGGGAGAAATTCCACATAAATTTCATTTGTAGAGCCTCATATGACAATTAACTGATGAAAATTGCCAATGATTTGTTACATCTTAGAGTTCCATATCTTTAGGGGGAGAAGGAAAATTATACAATAGTTTATTCTCCCATTTAATGCCAAATTAGAATACTTTATTAAGGTTCTCTAAATGAAAGAGCTCTAAATTAATGGGAAGAAAGGATTGTATATTTTATGTTCAGTAGATTATGCTGTATACTTTTAAAATCATTTTCTTAAAATTCCATAAGTTATGATAAATGAAAATATTATACTACATATATGTTGACAGAGTCTGTGGAGACCTATCAACCATTTGAAATTTAGTTCTGAAAAACTCTATTCAGCTCACCTACACTTCACCTCACCAGGGATAATTAATAGGTGAGCTGGTAAATTCTACATTCACCCACTTGCTACTTTTACAGGTCTTTTTTTTATGTAACATGGTGTTTATTGTTAGGAGCAATGTTCCCTCATGAAAAGCCATCAAAAATTATTAGCTACAGGGGAGTATTGGATTATGGAAAGGAAATCTTAGAGATTTAAAGCCTTCCATGGGGACTAAACTCTCAGGAGACACAACCACCTCTGCCATCTTTATTTCCTTCTGTCTCTTCCCACAAGTTCTGCTTTGCTTTTTCCATCAGAAGAGTCCTGTTTTGCCTCCTCTGTTATATAAATGGGTAAGAAAAGTCTGGCAAGTTTCAAGTTCAATCAGAAAACTATCAGGTAGTTGTGAATATCGGTCCCATACATTGTCCTACTGCCAGATGTTACTAAAGTAATTCTTGAAAGAAGATATAGAAGGCACCTGGGTGGCTCAGTCTGTTGAGCCACCAACTTGGTTTCTGCTCAGGTCATGATCTCAGGGTCCTGGGATGGAGCCCCCAGTCAGGCTCCCCATGCAGTGGGGAGTCTGCTTGTCTCCCTCTACCCCTCTCCCCTCTCAAGTGCATGTGCACTCTGTCTCTCTCTTTCTCAAATAAATAAATCTTTAAAAAGAAAAAAAAAGAAAGAAGTTAATATAAAGGGATTCGATGATCACCTGAAAACTTCAAGCTAGGCATACAAAGAATTTCATGGAGGCAAGATTAATTATACACTGAAACCGGCTATTGAACAAGGTCATGAGATCGCTGTCTAATAGAAGTCATTTTTTAATATAAGTTTTATTAAAAATATGACAGTGTTTTATGACATAGTAGCATCTTGACTACAGGCAGAACACAGGTTATCAGATCAAAAGTGGTTTTTTGCAGTAAATATGATTATGTAAAAAATATCTCTGGTCTCTCTTTTTCAAAAGTAAAATCTGCCTATGTTCATAAAAGACATTCTAATCATAAAGCATTTGGACCCTGATGGACCTCCATTTTTTAGCCCAATTGACTGCTGAGTGATTGGAACAATGAATTTCTCAGACTTTTTTAAACATAATAAATTCGAAAAAGAAAAAAAATCTCTTTTTAACATAAGCAAGGATATCTAACATTCCTCAGACTTAAATTTATTCCTATTTTTTTATTCATCTAGTCCACTCATTTGCCAAAGGATTATTTCCTAATACACCATAAAGTATGAAATGAATGGATGAATAATGAGTGAAGATGACTAATAATTATACCCCATAATATCTATCATAGAAATTATAAAAGTCACAGATTTAAAATCCCCTGTGAGATAAACATTCCTACCTTCTCCACTGTATTCTACTACAGAGAAAATTAACATTGTGGGACTAAGTTGCTGCTTGAATCATGACTGGTGGCATTCTTGAAAAGGAAATGCCAAACTGTTTGAAGAAGATTTCAGACAACAGAAGACCCAAGGGAGAATCAGGACTAAAATTGGGGTAGAAAGAAATCCCTGTCACTAAGACAATGATGCTTTCATTCATCTTCTAATTATTTCCATCAGAAATGTTTTCCATTATACACTGCCTTAGTCATCTCAGTTATCACTGCTCTGGAATTAACACTGAATCTCTCCTACTCTTTTCTGCACATTGTCATCCATATAGTACTAATTTTATTTTTGGCATCCTTCCAATTACCCAGATTCTGCCCTATGAAAGAAGTCAAGGAGAGCACTCTTCCCAAGGAATTATCTGGTTCCAATCTATTGCCTTCAGGTAAACAAATAATGAAACCAGCCATCCAAACATTCGCATCTTGGTCTTCTTCGCACTAATAAGCTCTGGACTGGGAGAACCATATTAAGTTTGTTCCAGCATAGGGTCTGATGTTCAAAATTGTGCTAACATAACATGCTATGTTCCAATATAATCAGCTTCAGTGACTTCTAGTCCATTCTTAAGCCCAGCCATTTGGTATGTTTTTAGATTCACAGATTTATTCACCGAGACATTAAATATTAAAGACGTATTTAGACGTGTTTATTAAATGAGACGTTTAATCAAGAGACTTTTGTGTGTATCTGTATTTCAACAGGAAACATAAACTAATACTCTCAAAGTATTTGGATTAAAGAATAATTTTAAAAATTTTTCGCATTGTGTGGCACCTGGGTGGTTCAGTTGGTTAAGTGGTTAAGAATCTGACTTCTGGGCGCCTGGGTGGCTCAGTGGGTTAAAGCCTCTGCTTTCGGCTCAGGTCATGATCTCAGGGTCCTGGGATCGAGGCCCGCATCGGGCTCTCTGCTCGGCAGGGAGCCTGCTTCCCCCTCTCTCTCTGCCTGCCTCTCTGCCTCCTTGTGATCTCTCTCCCTCTGTGAAATAAATAAAATCTTTAAAAAAAAAAAAAAGAATCTGACTTCTGCTCAGATCATGATCTCAGGGTCTTGGGATGGAACCCCTCATGGGGGTCCCTGCTCAGTGGGGAGTGTGCTTCTTCCTCTCCCTCTGCCCCTCCCCCTGCTCCTGATCTCTCTCTCTCTCTCAAGTAAATAAAATCTTCTTTTTAAAGATTTAAAGATTTTTAAGATTTTTATATTTATTTATTTACTTGAGAGAGAGAGAGAGTACAAGCAAGGGGAGCAGCAGAGGGAGAGGAGCAGTGGGGAGACTGATGCAGGGCCCCATCCCAGGACCCCAGGTTCATGACCTAAGTCAAAGACAGACACCTAACTGACTGAACCACCCAGGCAACCCAATAAAAAAATCTTTAAAAAAATTTTTTTCACATTGTTATAGACCAGTAGTTCTGTGAAATATAAAGAAACTAATTACTAGAAGATAATACTAGGTATCAGCAAAATCAAATTGCTATAAGAAACAGCTAAGATCTTACTCTCAATTTCTGTACTTACCTTGTCATAAACCATCATAACATAAGCCTTGTCTTGCATAGCACTATTCTCAAACATTCTTGTGACTTTATCTCAGTCTTTTGTCATGTGTGTGTATCACTGTCATGCCAAGAGCAGGGAGGTGGGAGCAGACCACTTAGGCATGTGCAATAGATTGTTTGTAGAGAATTTTTAAACCATCATAAAACTGATTAAAAATCAGTCTGATGTTGGATATTATTATTCACCATTTGATCATTGACAATTCTAAACAATGTCAGTGATAAAGTCTCCCTGAAAAAGATACTTCTCTCACCCAAAAAAAATCTTTTCCCTACACAAGAACCTATTGTTTGTACTTCAGTCAATTTTGGGACTGTATCATGCCTGGTCTCTAGTTTCTCCATACTGTGCATTAACCAAATAGGATATACTATTTTATTAAGAGTCTGACCAATTCAGAAAATACTGGAAGACTTACTCTTTACTGTTCAGATATCAAATTTCTTTAACATATCTCTGTTTTTAACAATATTTTAAATAATAGCATTGTCATTGCTAATTAATATTTGGTTTTTGAGATCAACTGTTAGTTCTTTTTTTTCTCCAGTGTTTAGCCTGAACCTGTATTTCTGTAGGTTTAATATCTGTTTGGAGGGGAGGTATTTCTTTTTATCTCCTGTAATTATACCATGGAATTCTCTTCTCTTCTAAAATCCACCCATCGTTGAATTAGTCTTGTCATTGGTCTAAGTAAACATAAAATTAGTTCCTGCGTCCTGGAGTCAGAAATGACACAGTATCAGGTTAGTTTCCCTAGCAGCAGAGCCTGCCATAGGGGCTTAGGTCAAGTGTTTTCCTAAGGGAAAGGTCCTCAGAAAAAAGTCTGTAAGGGAGGAGGGAGGCAGGATAGGGCAGGGGAAGGAGCTGAGCTAGAATGTGTCTCAGGTAGTCTCACTTTGGCCTGATTCATTACTGTGTGTGTGTGTGTGTGTGTGTGTGTGTGTGTGTGTGTGTGAAGATCAAGGTGGGAAGGGGTTGCTCTGAAGTAAAATCACATAGAGTTGTCCTGCCTATAACAGACTATAATTGTCTGTCCCCAGGAAGGGAGTATATAACCTCCCACACATCCTAGCCATGGGACTCGATGAAGGCAGAATATATGTGCATAAGTCTAGTATAGGTTATCTGAGTGGAGCACCAGCAGCATCTACCACAGTTCATCCTATGCAGTGCTCAGATACTGTGGCTTCCCACATTAAGTTCATTCCGTCTAGATACAACTTCTCCAGGATTCTACTTGGTCACAATTTCTTTGGGAGCTTCTACAAGGAAGGTTAGAGGAAGAAAGCAGATTTTTGCTGCAGCTTTGGTCTCAAGCTATAACTGATGTTTGTTACCACTCTCCTTTACCACTGATTCTAGGTTCCCCTCATCCCTGGCTAGTACTTTTACTAAGTGGCTTGCTTGGTGGAGTGCCCTAGATCCACGTCATGAAGGGTCTGGGCTCTACCTTACTGTCTTATGCTTGCCCATTTTCAGTGAAAATTGGATGTGAGAGAGCCACAGGATGTCTCGGTAGATCACCCAAGTACCAAATATATTCCTTCCACACCCATTTTGTTTTAGGCTTACCTCCTTATAATGAGCAGGGTCAACTCTGTCTGGCAGTATGAGAACTCTTGTGTATGTCTGCTGGTCTACGAGCACAAGGAGGCTTGAGTGACCAGATGGCAGCCATAGCAATAAGTTTAGTGGGTATCTTGATATACTCCCTATCGGAAATATCCTCTTTATGTGAAGGACTTCTAGACCCACAGGGCCGAAAGTTGTGAGAATGGGAAGCACAAAGTCTCCAAGTGAGTCCTTGGTAATAATGGAGAGCAGTGTTCTTCCTACTGCTGTCCCTTGGTCTCCCTGTTTGGGACATAGTACTATAAAATGGCTTTTGATTTACACCCTGAAGTGTAGCACCCCCTCACCACAGAGCATCTCCTCCAACCTGGCATCAGCTATGGCTCCTAATATCTTTTCATGACAGAGGGAGAGGGAGAGAAGAAGATTCCCCATTAAGTGCAGAGCCCAATGTAGGGCTTGATCCCCAATCCTGAGATCATGACCTGAGCCAATATCTAGAGTTGGATGCTCAATTGGCTGAGGCACCCAGGTGCCCTGCATTAAATTACCTGTACTGTAACAGACAGTATACAAAATTCTTTCAGTATAAAAATCAAACACAAAGTAATAACAAAGGCCATATGTGATGGATGAGAATTGCCTTTAGTAACAGCTTTTTAATTTCCATTCCACAACTCAACACCATTATAATTGCACTTTTCATTTTATTATTCCATATAATCCTGGAAATACTTCAGTTTCAAAAGAAAAAGACAAGGGAAAACTTTCTCAAATAAAGTACATCTGCTGTAATAATTGCATTTTCACCATTAATGATGAGATTATGTCCAGATCTCCTTGTCCTTAAGAGCTGGAAATGGAAATTGAACTGCAATTATTGCTAGTAGGCCAGTCACATAATAAAAGCTAAAGCAAATTTTTAAAGTTTTAAGACTAGGGCCACCAGATAAAATATAGTTTGTCCAGTTAATTTTGAATTTCAGGTAAGCAATAAATACTTTTAGCATAAGTATGTCCCAGATATTACATGGGACAAAATTATACTAAAAAATTATTTGCTGTTTATCTAAAATTCACACTTAACAGTGTGTCCTATATTTTTGTCTGCTAAGTCTGGCAACCTTAGATAAGAAGGGAAACCAAAAAAGTTCTTGTCTATTTGTTTTTCTAAAGCCTTAGAACAATCCCACTCACTTTACCCAAGAAAGAAAATGTAACCCAGATAAAAATAACTGGCACTAGGGGTGCCTTGGGTGGCTTAATTGGTTGGGCATCGGACTCTTGATTTTGGCTTGGGTCCTGATCTCAGGGTTGTGGGACTGAGCCCTGCGTTGCCTCTGGCTCCACACTCAGTGGGGAGTCTGCTTCTCTCCCTCTTTCTATGCCCCTCCCTCCTCTCTCTCTCTCTCTCTCAATAAATAATAAACCTTAAAAAAACAAAAACAAAAACTGGCACTAAGCTGGGATTTTTTCCAGATGTTACCAGAACTGAAATTAATTGGTAAGAATGGAAGAAACAGATTGGGGAGTATCCCAACCCTAGGAGAGGTAGAGGAAGAAAAAGAGGGAGAAGTCAAGAAGACAGAAGATGGAAGGAAATACAAAGAAGAGAAAAGAGAACAAGAAAGGAAGAGGACAGAAGAGGAATGACAGAAACTAAAAGGAGGAAGAGGATGGAGCCACCAAATTGTTGAGGACGCAGCCATTTCACCCTCAGCAGGAGAATGGAGCCTCTGCCCACCAGAAGGGAACCACATGGCCTTTCCATCTCTGGCTCCAAAGCAAAGATATCTCCTATGATCAGATGCTCATCAGAGGAGGAATCTGATAAACTTAATGATCTAGCTCCCAGAAGGAGTAACTGGACAAGCATTTACATCTGTGCTCTCTGGTGAAGCTGTAGGCCCAGAATGATTTCTTACCATGAAAAATGTTTTTGTAACATCTCCCAGTATCCACTTCCTCTAAAATGAGCCTCTATAAATATGTACCAAACATTTTTTCTTACCCACAGCTTAGGAAATTATTGCAATAAAATGTACTGGGGTAGCATCATAATAACATCCCAAAAGATCCTACCAAGAAATCAGGTATTTTGATACCATATGCCACAAATAATATCCTAGAATTTAAGTTTTCCTTCATAGCAGAAGCATTAGGCATTCCATTTATATTGTAATAGTAACAATAAGTGGGCATTAACTCTGGCCTCAGAGTTCAATTAAGCAGATGAAGAAACTGAAGAATGTCACAGAAACTTGAGAAAACATTTGACCAAAACATATTTCTCCTAACAGATAAAAAGATTAACTACAAGGTCAACATCTTATATAAGTCGAGTTATAAGAGTTCAGTTAGGAATCATGGTAGTGAACACTCTTGGTGTCCTGCCCACAGTCCCCGTACTCACCAACTTCCTCTACCATGATTTCCAACTGCCAGCACCTCCATTTCTTTACCTGAGGACAAAAGCTCTTGCTGCTAGAACCAGCCAGATGGACCTTACTATTATCACTTTGTGAAGTCAGCAGGCAGGAAAATGAACACACTCTGGGAGCAGCCCTCAAGCACTCCCTCACTCCTTAGGTAGGATAACTCTGAGGGGTGTGTGTGTGATCTAAACTGGCTCCCCAAGTTCCTCCAGTGGGATTGAGCTCTACCTCCCACACTGATAGCTGCCTTGATAACACATCGTTTATTGGCTGCCCTCCCTTTGTCTCATTTCTTCACTTAGAGCAAATCAACTACGTGTACTTAAGTCATTGTCTGCTATTAGGGGAACCCAAACTCAGGCAGAGTTTTAGAATTTTGCTGTATCTTCAAATTTCTGCTCAATATAACAGATTATTAGAATGCATTTGGTTAATAAATCTCATTTTATTATACTTTGATAATACGCTATTGTGCATAGCAATAATTGCTCTTTTAAACACTTACTGTTTTCAAAGAATGCTTTTTATTATGCTTATCATTGTTCATTCACTTATATTTTCTTTCTTAGATGAATTTATAAATTAGTGAAACAGCAACAAGAGTAGTGAAACTTTATAATCAGTAGGTCGCTATCAGTAGGCTCTAGATGAAACGACAGGAGGAAAAACCTAACTACTTTTTTTTTTTTTAAGTGAGGTGAGGAGGACAGAGGAGAGACTGGAGTCCATTTAAAGATTCTGGCACCATTTAGGTTGCTAATTATTTCTTATAGCAGTTAAATGGGCTAGGTTACCTTTGTCTGTGTCCTACTAAATTGATGTCAAAAAACTGTAGAATTGGAAACTTCTGAGGTTTCTTTGAACTCTAAAACTTTCTTCTTAATCAGCCACCAGAAAGTCATCTCAGTATTTCAGACGATCTACTTCTCAGGCAAAAAAGGATTTAGGAAAGTTAGAAGGAAAAAAACCACCTTTTTCAAGCTCCCATGGGGTAGACAGTTGATATATTTTTGACTGCCCTACTCCTTGGAACACCCATCCAATGTTGGGAAATTCTCCATCCCTTGAGCCCCATCCTTCTCATGACAGAAGACAGAAGCTCTTTCCCATCCTCCATGGATCCAGGTACCAGCATGTGAGAGAGTGATAGAGGCCACCCCAATCAGAAACATGTGACCAGTTCAGAAACTGGTGCCCCACCTAAGCTAGTTTTGCTATACAAATTCATTCTGGGGAATGTGACTGCAAAGACATGGGCATCCAGAGGCAGCTAGGGCCAAGGTTCAGCTACTAGCTGTTCTCACTGGCAGCAGTGAGCCATGGTGTGGCCTCCATCTGGGAATCCCACAGGACCATCCTGTGGTAGGATTTGCACATTGCTGGAGCTTCAATCTGCTTCTCTGGTCCTCAGGAAGAGTATGTGTGCTACTCACATCATTTGCTACCTTTATTTTCTGCTTGAACTAGCTAGAGTTTGCAACTCTGTCCCTTGCAACTAAGAACTAACCGCCACACCCTTTATATGCAAAGCTACAATGCAGGAAATTTAAAAATCAATGGGCTTTTGTCCAGGAGGAGCTTATATAGCACAGTGGAAAAAATGACCACAATATACAGTAGACTCTGAATGTTGTAGGTAAGAGCAAATGCTATGGACTACCTGGGGTTCAAATCCTGGCCCCACCATTGTTTACTTAGTTTACCTGGATGAGTTACTTAACCTCTCTATGCTTCATTTTTGTTTTGTTTCATTTTGTTTTATTTTTATATGTACAATAGGGATGACAATATAAACTATCTTATGGTGTCATGATGGAGAATCCTGATTATCTTATCACATCCATTCTGGGCACACAGCTGATCAACTAAAGATTATATTTCAACCTTCCTTCGAACTAACTCAGCGCAGCTATATGACTAAATGTTAACCAGTGGAATGAGAGCAGAAGCAATATGTACAGCCCTGGCTTTACTTGGTTAAAAAGAAATTCCTTGTTCTGGACTTATACTGTGTTCTCCCTTTCCTCCCAGCTGTTTGCAAACGGTGATTACAGGTGATAAATGGTAACAGTAAAGCTTGATGTGGTGGATAACAGAGCTATCTTGCTAGCCTGGGTTCATGGACGACTCTGGAGAACAGCCCATCTCCCATCATTGCATTGTTGTAAGAGAAATCAATGTCTTATGTTAGTCAGGGTTTTCCAGAGAAACAAAAGAGTATGTATAGAGATATAACAGGAGATTTATTATGGGAATTGGCTCACGCCATTATGGAGGCTGAGAGATGTCATAATATGCCATCTTCAAACTGGACAACCAGTTTTCAGTAATTCAGTCCAAGTTCAAAGGCCTGAGAATAGGATGAGGGAATGCAATGATCTAAGTCCAATTCAGTCTAAGTCCAAAGGCTTGAGAATCAGGAGCTCTGATGTCCCAGTGCAGAAGGTGGACATCCCAGGTGTGCCTTGGTGGCTCAGTCAGTTTAGCATCCAATTTTGATTTCAGTTCAGGTTATAATCTCCAGGTCGTGAGGTCAAGCCCCATGTCAGGCTCTACGCTGGTTGTGGAGATTTCAGTTCAGGTTATAATCTCCAGGTCGTGAGGTCAAGCCCCATGTCAGGCTCTACGCTGGTTGTGGAGCCTGCTTGGGATTCTCCTTCTCCCTCTCCCATTGCCACTCCAGGCCTTGCTCCTGCTCTCTCTTTCTCTCTCTCTCTCTCTCTCTCTCTCTCTCTCTCTCAGAAGAAGAGAAGATGGACATCCCTGAGGAAGAGAATGAGAATTTGCCCCTCCTCCATCTTTTCAGTCTATTTGGGCTCTCTCAGTGGATTGGATGACGCCACTCCTATTAGTGAGGGCAGATTTGCTTTATTCAGACTGCTGATTCAAATGCTAATCATTTCCAGAAATACCCTCACAGACACACCCAGAAATGTTTTACCATTTTTCTGGGCATCCATTAGCCCAGTGAAGTAAAGTTAACCACCATGATGTCTTTATTCTTTAAGTCTCTGCATCAGTGGAACTCTTTGTCACAGCAACTATGACTTTTACCCTACGGACTATAGTTATTACAAGGATTAAATACATATATTTTAGAGAGAGGTTAGAACAGTTCCTGGCTTAAAGTAAGTACTATATATGTTTTGGGTCCTTTTTTTTTTTTTTTTTTTGTCATAAGAAGAAACTGAGGCCCAGAAAGATTAAGCAGATAACCCATGGCTACACTCAAAGTGTCAGAGTTAGGACTGAAACCCAGGTCTGTAGAACTAGAAGTTTCAAAATACATGTGTCTGTTACTTAAACAAGTTTCACACTTACATAAAAATAATGAGGCCCTAAGCAACATTATCATCCCTGAGAATTTATAATTATTGGATGCCCTTCAAGGTCAAGAGGGGTCCTTTCTATCCCAGGCTTCCATTATCCTCTTATAACATTGAATTGAGCAGTCAGGGGAATGGGAGGTAGGTGACATTGTCTCTAGAGTTGGGGCCCAGGGAGGTGATCATGAGAGGAGTCTAAGTCTCACTGAACAGGCTGTCTGTGGGGTCCAACCAGGTAGGAAGATAGTGAGAGCAAAAGGACAAAAGGGCTTTGAGCCCAGGGATTAGTTGCCTATCCCACTAGGGATATGAAGAAGAGGTGAGGCACAGTGAAGGCTGGAAAAGATACAAGGATGAGAAGTAGCAGTCACAGCAGGGAATAGTACAAAGACTCAACTTCTGCCTTTATGGCATGTACATACTTATTTTTTCCTTCCATTTTTAACAGTCCATGAAATTTCCATATTACCTCCTTGGAGGAGGTAAATTCTTTTATGTCAACAGCTCATACCATTCTATGTTTTGCCTGTAAAGTATTTAGTCATTTAATGGTTCATTTGTTCCGACTAACTAGTATCTCTTCAAGTAGCATCTCCAGGCTTGATTGCACATGGATCTAAGGTGACTTTTGATTGACAGCTCTGCCATACAACACTGATGGGGGCCTCCAGGATTGCAGGGGAAGGGAAGAACTAGGCTTTATGGAGCAGCCACTATACATTTGACATTTTAAGCATCTACTTTTCTTGACTTTTACTAACTCATGACATTTTATTAACCCAGTTTTTAGAGACTAGAAACCTGAAGTTGAGAGAGGTTACATAACTTGTCCAAGCTCACAAATTTAGCAAGTGGAGGAAACGGTGTTCAAGCTCACCCCCCTCTGACACCAGAGTCTACGCCCTTGCCACTCTCCTGTGTGCACATGCCCATGAGGATGCTGCTATTCACACTGAATTGAACTTCCTCTATATAATGGGGATAATAAAATACCTCATGGACCTGGGTAAAAAGAAATAACGTATACACTCAGCACAGTGCCTGGCACAAGGTAGACACTGAATGTGCTTGAAAACACATACACATTTTCTGCATGTGATCATGAAACGATACAGTTTTAATGGCATTGCATTTTGCACTGAAGCCAGAGATCTATGAAATTTCAGTTTGTTGAGCCTCCCTGAGTATGAGTAGACACTTGGGTTAATTGTTTCATTTTGGCAGTATGTGAACAATTATCATGTTAGGACCAAAAAATTAAGGTGGCAATTGACTTTCCTCCAGAGGCTAAACAATAGCAAGTGAGTGGACATTACAGGAAGGGAGACTGCAACAATATTTAGAGGGAGAAGTCCAGTTTTTAGATGTTTCCTAAGGAAATAAGTGTTACTGAACATGTCCAAACTGACTGGGGGACCACCTGACAAAACACAGCCTCCTGTACTGGGCAAGACACCAGGCTACAATGTTCTGATCCAGATTCTTGGCCAAGTTTCTGTGGCTTTTTTGTAGGTTAGGAAGAACAGTCTATTTCCTCCCTGGGTAACTTCAGGACACCCAACCTTGAAATTTCTGTGAATTATGCTCGATTCTAGACTTTCTTCTTCAAAAGCCACTTTTCCCATTTGTCTCTCTCTGCACCTTTTGAGGGAGGAGCCGTGTGGAGCATCTGCTCCCAGATTTCTGTCCTGTCCTCCAGCGATGAAGAACACCCCCATGCCTGTGGGGGCGGGAGGCTTGGCTCTCCTTTTAGAAATTCCCTTCTGTGCTGTGCTAATCACACCCTGGGTACATTTTACATCTTATTTTTAGGAGCAAAGTATAAAGACTCCTAGCACCAACAGCAGTTTCTGTGGCAACCTGCATCGCCCCCTTGCTTGTCCAGCTGTGCAGAATTAAATTCTAAAAGAGGATGTTTTACATCATGTAAAGGAGATCCACAGTGAAGGTGCTTTTTACATGAAGTTTTTCTTCTGTGTTAAGTGGGAACTAGCTTGGAATTAGGTTGGGGGTGGGTGGGTGAATAAAAGAAATAGAACCTTTACTTAGAACTAGAACTGTTATAAAGTCCCAGGTGTTCATGGCCATGCCCTAGTTGCCCTGATTTTTTTTTCCCACAGGGTATCATTTTAGACACAAAAATAGCACTTAGACCAATGAAAACTAGGTTTGAATATTTATATCAGAGAAGATTGTTGAATAAGCTCCCCTTCCCTCTGCCCCCCTCCTGGGGTCTTCCTGTATAACCTTTTAGACTAGACTAGATTATAAATTGAAATGCTATCTACATTCATCTTGAACAGCTCTTTCAAGCCAACTATCCCAGCTTCCAGAAAGCTTTCACCAAACTTTCCCTATCTGACACAGGTAAAAAGAAGGCAGAATCTACCTGGGCCAGGCCTAAGAGTAAGCCTGTTAACGCAGCACCCTGAGACTGTGATTTGGGGGACACCAAAAACCAGCAGTCCAAAATAATCTCCAAGGCCATGTCATGTCCCCTAGTGTCGCAATAACCACTGCTTTGTGTTAAGTCATTTGCTGCCATATAATTCTGGGAAATTGCAAATATGCTCCTGGGAGGAATAACATAATCAATTTTATATTTTACATTCTTTTTACTTCTAGGAAAACATGAGGGGGCGTGTAATAAAAAGGACATTTCTCCTAAGACCATTAATATAGAGACCATAAAAAGGAATAATTAAATATGCCCCAAACCTAGACTATGCTTACACATTGATTGAGCTTCAAGTTTCCTGAAACTAGTCAAACAAATTTTTCATTACAATTCATTATTTGATTATCACCTGTTAAAAGACGCCAGTTTTTCAGGATAGAGACATTTTTTCTGATACTATGTTTTTAAAGATAGACCCCTGTGTTTAGGAAAGAGAAAAGGTAACTCTTTCTTTCTTTCTTTCTTTCTTTCTTTTTTTTTTTTAAAGATTTTATTTATTTATTTGACACACAGAGAGAGAGATCAGATCACAAGTAGGCAGAGAGGCAGGCAGAGAGAGAGGAGGAAGCAGGCTCCCCACTGAGCAGGGAGCCCGATGCGGGCCTTGATCCCAGGACCCTGAGATCATGACCTGAGCCGAAGGCAGAGGCTTTAACCCACTGAGCCATCCAGGCGCCCTCTTTCTTTCTTTCTTCCTCTCTCTTCCTTCCTTCCTTCCTTTCCTTTCCTTCCTTCCTTCCTTCCTTTCTTTTTTTTAGATTTTGTTTATTTATTTGCAAGAGAGAGAGCACGCAAGAGAGCAGAAGCGTTGGAGAGGGAAAAGCAGGCTGCCCACCGAGCAGGAAGCCTGATGCAGGGCTTGATCCCAGGACCCTGGGATCATAACCTGAGGTGGAGGTAGATGCTTAACCAGGCAGAGGCTTAACCGACTGAGCCACCCAGGCCCCCACACGTGAACTCTTTTTCAAAACTAATTTAGGAAAAGGTACAAAATCATTCTCCCATGGTCATTTATTATACTGACCATTGATCAAATCTAAGGGTATAACCTCAAAATAAAACTCAGTGAGTCCACCAATGCAATGCTTTAAAACATTAAACAGGCACAAATACATTAACCCAATCTACCTGAGCAGATTGGCTCCAGGAATGTTGGAGAATGGGCTTTAAGGGAGTGTGACATAAAAAGCTAGATTTTGTAAGAACAAGTGGCAATGAAAGCCAGACTATGGGTTTGATAAGATGTAGTAGTGTTGGGGTTGGCAGTTAGTCAGGGGAAGACTGGTCATATTAAAGAAGGTTGAAGGGTAATTAGGGAATGGGAGGGAGGACTGGAAAGAGGAAGTGAGAGGGGTGCAAGGTAACCTGTACTTCCTTGGTAATTTTGCCCAAGGTCATCCCTACAACATGCAACCCTTTGATGAAAAATTTGACAGTTGTCAGCAGAGGGACAACCATCAAAACTCAAATGACTTTTACTTGGCTCTATTTAGCATAAAACACATTGGTTATGGGTCAAATCGGACTCCGAAAGTGGTAAATGAAACTCAAATTTGCACCTCTAAGACAGGAAAACTTCTTGATTAACCTTACTTTTACTGAAAGTTTGGAAGTTTGGGGAGGGTGGGGAGGCCTTTTTGTTTGTTTGTTTGTTTGATTGTTTGTTTGTTTTTTCAGAAAGCCATTAGTAACCCAGAAACAAATGAGCTAAAACTCTCTAAAACACTTGAAAGTGAGTTAAGTCCCTTCTGTACTGAAATGTGATTTTTCATTAGTATGCTACTCAGTCAGTATGTGTTGGGTGCCAGAAAATGTTAGAACTGGTTTCAAGAAAAATAGCACAAATTAAATACTGATGTTGAAGTACTGAAGCTAAAGTCAGAGGCTTAGGTGACTGAGCCACCTAGGTGCCCCAATTTTATTTTTTTTTCATCAGACAATATTTTCCCTTTACCCCTAATTTTTAGTAATGCTAAAATATCAGCAAAACAGATTCAACTTATAACAGCATGAGGCCCTTACTTTCTGTCCCCTTGCTTCCAAAGATAACTGATTCTGGAAGCGGAAAGGGACCCGTGGTTTCTAGGGTCTACTCCAACCTAAGTATTTTAATAGCTGTAAAACTAAATGTGGTGACCACCAGTTAGCACAGCTGTGCGTATTTGTCTTTATTTGTGCATTAGGGGAAAGTGGTGCGGAGAAATTGGACAGAGTTTTATCCTTGAATTTTTTTCTCTCCATCAGTTGTAAGTTCATCAAAGGCAGGGGACACATTTTAGCCATCTTCACATCTTCAGTACTTAACATACTACCTTACAAACAGGTGACATTGAGGATATACTTATTGAATTGAACTAATAATAAGAGCATTTCTTCTAATTATAACCTCTAACATCCCAGCAAAATTCACCCTGACGCTGGATTTAAAGTGTTACCGAATCACAAATTTGGAAGACTCCTAGTTCTAAGGAGACACGAGAGGGGAGTCAAGGTACCCTCTCTGCATCTCCACTCCCCCCTTCACCATGCCTGTCTCAACAGCTGCTCCACTCAGGTCAGCATCCCCTTATTTGGCTCTATAGATAATTGGGGAGTTTGTGTAATCTTTTCCGGTAGAAAGGGTTGAGGCTGGGGAGATGACATCATAGCAGGTGCTGGCATTAGGAGGAAGTCCAGTCAAGTGCTCCCTGAAAGAAGCATGACTGAGGCCGCAGTCAGTGACAAGAATGTCTAGCATGCTGTCTCAGGTGGCAGCCACACAGAAGAAGCCCAGAGAAGCTCCAAGACAGAAGGCTTCCTCACCATTTCTGCCTTTGCGTAACCCCAGTGGACGAGTTTGTCCTTTACCCATCACTGGAATCATGGTTCCTTCTCAGCATTTTTCCAGTGGTAAGAGCTCTTTAGGATACTTAAGTACACAATTTTTAAATTAAATATAAAGGAATAAATTTAGCAGATAGTATATACTCATTAGATGATTTTCCAGTCCTTATTCCCATCGATCAACTTGGCACATGGTTTTGGTAGAAGTGACCTTTGTGCTGCTTCTATCTCTCTTACAGCTGCTCTGCCCCAAGACTATTTAACCAAGGACTATTGGATCACTGAGGAAGCAAAGCGGGCTTTCTCGGTGTCTTTTGCTCTTCTGCTGAAATGATTACTGATTCTCTCAGTCAGCTTACTGATTCCAGCTACCTGGAGATTTTCCACACAGAATTTCTTGAAAGTAAAGTTCCTCTTCTCCTGGGAAAATTCTGTCTATGCCAAATCCCTTCTGTTGTCGCTCCTCTGAAATTCTTTTATCCAAATGCCCCAGATTTCCTGACAACTCCAGACTTGACTCATTGTCTTACCTGATGAATGTCAACATGTTTAGTGGAGGACTTCAGCCCACTCGCATTTATTTTAACCACCAATCCATTTAGTCATATTCCTGACTTTTTATTTTAAGTTCTCTTTTTCTTGATTTGCTATTTGCTGTTGTTTCCCCCATATTTCCTGACTTGTATTGGGTAACCAGATTTTCTTGTTCTGTCCCTCTATAGCATGGACATTTTTTCTGTTATGGGCCAGACAATACACATTTTAGGCTCAGTAGGCCATACGGTCTCTGTCACAGCTCCTCAGTTTTGACGTTATATTGCGGAAGCAGCCAGAGACAATATATACATGAATGAACAGGGCTGTGTTGCAGTAAAACGTTGTTTACAAAAACAAGCAGTAGGCCAGATTTGGCCTGGGGCTGTCATTTACCAATCCTTGTCATAGAGGATTAAAAGTTCTACATCCTGCATTTTAAACAAACATACCTTGCAACAATAGAATATTCACTCAACTTCTATGACAGGTAATTAAACAATATAACTTAAACAAGATAGTTTATTTCTCTAATTATATGTGAGTAGTCAGGGGCTTCTTTGACAACACCTGTCTCAGGACCCTGGATTCCGTCTTACTGGTCTTCATCACTAAGGTATTGCCCTCAACTGTACCTATGTCCTCATCCATGTTTCAGCCTGTGGACAGGGGGAAGTGGAAGTGGAGGGCATGCTTCTTTTCTTCAGGGGACAGCCTGGGAGATCCCTGGACCACTTCTGCTTGCACCCCTCTTAACAGTAGTTTGTCCTAGGTCGCAGCTGGCTTATTGGGAGCCTGGGATATGTAAGCAAACTGGTGGGCTCTATAGTCTGCTACAAATCCTATATTACAGAAGATGAGAGGATAGATATTGGAGAGCATCTGACAATCCCTACTACAACTAAAACTTTGATTTTTTTTTTATTTGCTTCAAGGATCGATTACGATCTATAACCATCATCCATTCAACAAAACCTTTAGCATGTATTTATGGAGCACATTTAAAATCCAGCTATGTTTATAATGCTGTCATCTCCCTCAATTGAGTTTCTTCAAGGCTCCCATATGAGTTTTTGGTGCTTTCTTTCCTTCACCCCTTTTTTAATAGATGCGAATGCTTTACTGATGATTATTTTCTAAGATCTCACCTCCAAACTTTCAGGACAATGATTCTGCATCCTTCTCCTTTTTTTCAAGGAGAAAGAAGCAGCAGCACAGAGGAAAGCCTTACTGTTTCTGCTTAGAAAAACGTGGGTTTGGGGCGCCTGGGTGGCTCAGTGGGTTAAAGCCTCTGCCTTCGGCTCAGGTCATGATCTCCAGGGTCCTGGGATCGAGGCCCGCATCCAGCTCCCTGCTCAGCGGGGAGCCTGCTTCCTCCTCTCTCTCTGCCTGCCTCTCTGCCTACTTGTGATCTCTCTCTGTGTGTCAAATAAGTAAATCTTTAAAAAAGAAAAAAAGAAAAAAAGAAAAACGTGGGTTTTAATTACCGTAATTCACACGAGAGGTTCGCGTTTAGTGGTGGACAACATGAGATGAAATACCTGTTAATGTGACGTGACACTAAGGGAAGGAACAGCTCTCCATAGACAACATGGGAGTGAATTAATTCTCTGCTGTTATAACTGTTCTGAGAAACTCAGTCATCAGCCCCCTTTGTGAATAATTTTCCATTCGTATGTATAGATGTCTGACAGTTTGTTTACATGAACATTGGGAAGAAAAGCCAAAATTATTTGGCTTGGCGTCAAAAACTGTCTCTATTTTTGTTGTCTGCAGTGCTCTGATTCAGTGCATTTTAATAAGTTTTTAACAATGCATGAATTTGAGTCAGAGGAACTAGAGGAAAGGCTGGGATGACACGCACTTATTATAGGATATAAAGGGATGATACGTCATCTATTGTTCCCCATGCCAACAATCCTTAATTGATGCCCCTTCTCCTTTGGAACTGAATTGTTCTCATTAGGACTGGGCACAAGCAACTTGGCATAACTTGGTGTTTTCCTTTAAGAGGTTTTAAATCTGAAGTCATGCTTGAGTTCATTTCCAAGTTCTGTCTACCCAGAATTTATCCACTTTCTGTAGGGTCTGGGCTTTGGAAGGTGTCTTTCCTACAGAGCCATTAGAGGTTTGTACTTTATTATGTAGGGATACATCTTGATCCAAGCAAAGGCAGACAAGATATGCAGTATTGTTTTTTTAGAGTCTGGAATAATACCTTTTTCTGCATGCTGTCCTCCTGCTCTTTGGCTTATACCACTGAACTGACAGTGAAACTAAACTAAAATTTGAAAGCATTGGAGTATATTCATTTTTTTCTTAAGTGAAAAAATAATTTGGACTCTCTCATGGAAGTCCTATATCAGGGACAAACCAGTATATTTAAGCTGTCTGAAGTTTCTTCCTGTTGTTGGAGGGAGAGTTTGAATTCCAAGTTGCTGAAATGAAAAAGCTGCTATCTGGGGGCCCATAACCAATTTCTGCATTTTAAAATGGAAACTGGAATCTATTCTGTGGGCAGGCCTTTGCTAGGTTCTGCATTGCAGATAGATGTAAAGCAAATAACTCCACATTAATTTTGGGAGCACTGAACCACTGAAATAGCACAAATAGCGATGCCTCAGGCTGAGATGTTTTCATTCAGTTTAGAAATAGGAATTGGCTATGTCTTCAGCAAGACTGTGTCCTTGCAGAAAAATGTCTTTTTTCTAAGTATATATTTGACTATGTCCCAAAAGAATAGTTACTTAGGACTGAATAACCTACTCTTTAGTTAATATGTTACTCATTAATTATACCGTGATTGCCCTGCAGGAGAGTGGGTGGGGCATCAGACCACACTGCATTTCTCCCACTATCAGTCATATGGGGGTGGATAAAAGAAAGGTTGGCTTTGGGAGGATAGAAGGAGAACACTCTCTGAATGGCTGAGAGGGGTTGGAAACTAGGCTCTTAGGAGAAAGGACATGGAATGTGCTATTTGTGGGACATAAGCAGGTTCCTGTGAATAGTGACAGATCAGGAGGAATGACCTGGAGGTGGCCTCTGTGAGCAAGGTCCGTGAGTTCTACTTAGCTTTTTTAGCTCAGAATTTCCCAAATGTATTCAAAATAAAGAACTCCTTCATTGCATAACACTTGTCAATATGCCACAGAATATTTTCAAATATGTGAAATTTGCTCTGGCAAATGATGTTAGCCAGAGTTCCTCCTAGCATGCATCAAAATCCCCTGGATGAATTGTTGTAACACAGATTTCTGGCTCTACTCCCAAAGTTTCAGATTCAGCAGGTCTGGGGTGGGCCTGAGGATTTGCACTTCTAACAAGTTCCTGGGTACATGGGATGCTGTTAGGTCCAGGAGCCACACTTTGAGAATTAATCACAGACTGAAAGAGTCTGATCCATTCTTTCTCTTCAAGAAGTATAGTCATTGAAATAAAGGCCAGATGTTAAAAGCCCACAGCTAACAGCATAGTCAGTGGTAAAAAACTGAAAACTTTTCCTCAAATGTCAGGAACAAGGCAAGGGTGCCCACTTTCGCCACTTTCATTCAACATAGTATATTGGAAGTCCTAGCCAGAGCAATTAGGCAAGAAAAAGAATAAAAGCACATCCAAATCAGAAAGAAAGAAGTAATAGTATCTGTTTGCAGGTAACATGATCTTATTATATATAGAAAATCCTATAGACTCCACAAGAAAACTGTTAGAGCTAATAACCTCTTTCAGTAATGTTGCAGGATACAAAATCAACATAAAAAATTCACTTGTGTTTCTATACATGAACAAAAACAATCTGAAAGGGAAACTGAAAAAATTCAATTTATAATAAGCACCAAAAAGAATAAAATACTTAGCAATAAGTTTAACCAAGGAGGTGAAAGACCTGTATGCTCAAACTACAAAACATTGATGGAAGAAACTAAAAAAGACACAAATGGAAAGACATCCTGTATTCATGGATTGGAAGACTTAATATTGTTAAAATATCTTAGCTATCCAAAATGATCTACAGATTCAATGCAGTCCCTATCATAACCCCATTGGAATTTTTAACATAAATAGAAAAAATAATTCTACAATTCATATGGAGACACAAAAGACCGTGAATGGGCAAATCAGTCTTGAGAAAGAAGAACAAAGCCAGAGGCATCATACTTCTTGATTTCAAAATATATTACAAAGCAACTGTAACCAAAACAATATAGTACTGGCATAAAGATAAACATATAAATCAATGGGACAGAGTAGAGAGCCCAAAAATAAATCCATGCATGTATGATTAACTGATCTTCAACAAGAGTGCCAAGAATACACAATGGGAAAAGGACAGTTTTGTCAAACTGCAAAATGATGCAGCTACTATGGAAAACAGTATGAAAATTCCTCACTTCCGGATATTTATTCAAAAGAATTGAAATCAGGATCTTGAAAAGATAAAAGCACTTCCATGTTCATTGCCGCACTAGTCACAAAATGTGGAAACAACCTAAATGGCATTCAGCGGATGAAAGGATAAAGAAAATGTGGTATATACATATAATGGAATATTATTCAGACTTTTAAAAGGAGGAAATTCTGCAATATGCAACAACATGGATGAACCTAGAGGTCAATGTGCTAAGTGAAATATGCCAATCATGGAAGACAAATACTGCACGGTTCCACTTACATTAGCTATCTAAAATAGTCAAATTCGTGGACTCAAAGAGTAGAATGGTGGTTGCCAGGGACTGGGAGTTACTAATCAACAGACATAAAGTTGCAGTTAAGCAAAACGAATAAACTCTAGAGATCTACTATGCAACATTGTGCCTATAGTCATTAATAATGTATTGTACACTTAAAAATTTAGGAGAGTAGATCTCATGTTAAGTGTTCTTACCACAATATTTTTTTTAAAAAGGACCACTTTCTGACACCATACACAACAATAAACTCAGATTGGATTAAAGACATAAATGTGAGACCTGAAACCGTAAAACTCCTACATAAAGCATAAGCAGTAGTCTCTTTGACATCGACCTTAACAACACTTATCTAGGTATGTCTCCTCAGACTAAAGAAACAAAAGCAAAAATAAATGGTCGGGACTATACTAGAATAAAAATGTTTGCATGGCAAAGGAAACCATCAACAAAACAAAAAAGCAACCTATTGAATGAGAGAAGATATTTCCAAATGATACAACCACTAAGAGGTTAATATCCAAATATATAAAGAACGTACACAACTCAACACCAAAAAACCCCCAAATAAGTAGATTAAAAATGGGCAGAGGACCTGAATAGACATTTCTCCAAAGAAGTCATACAGAAGGCCAACAGACACTTGAAAAGATGCTCAGCATCACTAATCATCAAAGTAATGCAAATCAAAACCACACTGAGATATCACCTTATACCAGATAAAATGACTAATATCAAAAATACAAGAAACTACAAGTATTAGTGAGGATATGGAGAAAAAGGAACACTCAATGCACCTTTGGTGGGAATGTAATTTGGTGCAGCCACAGTGGAAAACAGTATGGAGTTGACTCAAAAAATTAAAAATAGAAATCCCCTATGATCCAGTAATTCCACTATTGGGTATTTGTCAAAGAAAACAAAAACACTAATTCAAAAAGATATATGCACCCCTATGTTTATTACAGCATTATTTACAATGCCAAGACATGGAGGCAGCCCAAGTATTTATGTATAGATGAATGATAAAGAAGATGTGGTATATATATACAATGGAATATTACTCAGCCTAATAAAGAATGAGATCTTTCCCTTTGCAAAAACATGGATGGACTTAGAGGGTAGTATGCTCAGTAAAATAAGTCAGAAAAAGACAAGTACCACATGATTTGACTTATATGTTGAATCTAAAAAAGAAAAAAATGAACAAACAAAACAAGCAGAAACAGACCCATAAATAAAGAGAACAAACTGGTGGTTGCCAGAGGGGAGGGGAGTGGGGGATGGGCAAAATGGGTGAGCTGGAGATACAGGCTTTCAGTTATGGATGGTGTAATTCACAGGGATGAAAAGTACATGCCAGGGAATGTAGTCAGTGGTATTGTAATAGCATTATATGGTAACAGAAGGTAGCTACACTTGTGAGCACAGCATCAAGTATAGAATTGTAGAATTACTATGCTGTTCATCTGAAACTAATGTAACATTGGGTATCAACCATAGTTGAGTTAAAAAAAAAAGTAGTCATCAAACTCCTACCATGAGCAGGCCAGACAGGGTTTATTCTGCCCTGGTAACACAAAGGCACACTGAAAAAGAAAATTCCAGAGACAAAAATTTAAGTCCCTCCTCAGTTATTGCAAGATAATTTTAAAAATTAATAAACGTTTATACTATCCAAGCTTACTGGCTGTTTTGACCATTTTATAATTCAATAGTGTTTTTGTTTCAAAGTGTAAAATAATTGAAAGGAGTTTTACTCATTAATATTAGCTATTGTGACTTTTCAGCAGTCTTGCCATCTTAAAAGCCATATGGGTATGCTGGTATATGTTATCACAGCAGTTCAACATCTAGTCAATTAAATCTGAAGAAACCCAGTTAGCCAGTAGGCAGTTTGGACCACGTAATAATAAACAACTGGTTTTGTTGATTGCTTCAGCTGAATTGATTACATGTCTCAGAGAAATAATAGAAACACTTCAATTTGTATGAAGCTTTACATTTCTGCTTTCCAGTAATTATAATCTCTGTTGAACCAATACTTCCAAAGGAAATACTGCAAAATGTTCTGAATTGTTATCTCATTTACAATATATTATTATCTTCATTATATTTACCTGAAATAGAGAATTAGTAAAAACAAAACCATAGTACAGCAGAATAGATGAGCTGTGTATCCCCAGCCAAAGTTCATCTGGAGAAGTTAAATATGCACACGATAACTATTTCTGCATATGTGAGGCAATTAGAAAGTGATACACATTATCAGCCCACAAATTCAGATGTGCTTTACTCCAAGTTACTTGAGGCATTGCCTCATAGGATACCTTTAGATAGTGATGAACTTCAAGAAAATGTCAAGGTCACGCATTCTGTGTTTCAGAGACTTAGGGAACCATTCAGCCAGCCATCTTCTTGTAATGTGCATCTTAATGACTGTGGTTGGTGGCCCTGAACTTGTGCTGGCCAGACACCCAGCTGTGATGAGCATAATTGACTCTGGCCCTAATAGCCACCCCTCTGAATGTACCACTGCACTGGGCTCCAACGTCACAATTCCCACAGGCTGCCCCCAGGCAATGACTAAGCACGATGAGGTACAAATGTGTCCCTAATCACGTGAAACTCCTTCAATGGGTAGTTTGGCTTGAGGACTCCCTGTAGGCTTGCCTGAATGTCTCTTGGAACTGTACTGCACTCTGAAGACTCTTACTATGCAACCTCCCCTTCCTCTCTGCTTCCACAGGAGTTGGACCTTTGTTTCCATCTGAAGGCTCTTCCTGCCTCATCCTTCCTCCCCTCCTCATCCTTCACAGTCATTAACCTCTGTTGCACATCTAACCCCATCTTGGAATCTGCTTCTCAGAGGACCTGAATTCATAAAGACAAAGATTTTCATACTATTACACAATATAAAATCAAGTTGTTTATGAATGAATTTTAACTAATGGGGAAAGAGGGGCATCTGGGTGGCTCAGTATTTTTAGCATCTGCCTTCGGCTCAAGTCAGATCTTAGGCTCTTGGGGTTGAGCCCTGGGTCAAGCTCCCTGCTCACTGTGGAGTCTGGAGTCTGCTTCTCTCTCTTATTCTGCCCCCACCTCTCCCCCTTTCTCTCTCAAATAAATAAATAAAATGTTTAAAATAAATGAATAAATAAATAAATGGGGGGGGAATGTCAGACCTAGAGTAAAAAAACAAAATCTGGAAGTTTACTAGTTTTCTTTCCTAGTTTTCTTGTCAGGGTCGCAAATCAGCTATAAAACCAGTTGATATTTTCTGATGTTATTTCCTTTGTATTTGGCATGTCAAAAATAACCACAGCAACACATTACTGTGATGAAAAGTCTGGCTTCTCCTGATAAGCACTCTTATTCAAAGATTGATGCAGAGGTATTGAAAACTCTCATGTAAAAATTTATAGGTTTTGATTAATACATTTTAGATCATCATATTGTTTCTACTTAAAAGTGTTTCCTGTTAGAAAAATCATTATGAAAAGTTTAGAACATTATTTATTTATTTATTTATTTATTTATTTATTTATTTATTTATTTATTTTTAAGTAGGCTCTGTGCCCAGAATGAGGCTTGAACTCAAAACCCTGAGATCAAGGGTCCCGTGCTCTATTGGCCAAGCCATCCAGACACCCTTAGAACATTATTTTAAAAAATAATAATAAAAGGGGCACCTGGGTGGCTCAGTCAGTTAAGCATCCGACTCTTGGTTTCAACTCAGGTCATGATCTCAGGGTCATGAGATCGAGCCCTGTGTGTGACTCCATGCTCAGTGTGGAATCTGCTTGAGATTCTTTCCCTATCCCTCCCCCTCTGCCCCTTTGCCCACTTGTACTCACTCTCACTCTCAAATAAATAAATAAAATATTTAAAAAATAAATAAATAAAAATCACCACCTAGTTTCAGCACCCGAAGGTACATAATAATAACCAGTCATCATTTCAGTACGCTTTTGTCTCTATCTTTTCTATGCATTATATTTATGTCTACCCAGGTGAGATAATACTATGTATAAATTTAGTGTCCTTCTTTTCCCTCATGGTATTAAACTTTTTTTCTAGAATACTCCTAATGGCTGCATGGTATTCCATTGTGCATTATTTTATTCCACTATCTTACTATTTACTTAACTGTTTACTTACTGTTAGAATTCAGATAATTTCTAATTTGTTGGCTATTATAACCATTCTATAATGAATATCTTTGTTCATAAAACTTTATTTTTTTTCACTTTAAATGTTCATAAAACTTTACTCTGCACTGAGGATATCCCCCCTTCCTGACTTTCTGATAAGCCTACAGCTGAAAAGAACAAACAGGCTTACTCCCTATATGCACACAGCATGGTAAGAGGATACAGCCCTAGTAGTCAGAAGACTCACTATTCCAGGGCGCCTGGGTGGCTCAGTGGGTTAAAGCCGCTGCCTTCGGCTCAGGTCATGATCCCAGGGTCCTGGGATCAAGGCCCACATCGGGCTCTCTGCTCAGCAGGGAGCCTGCTTCCTCCTCTCTCTCTGCCTGCCTCTCTGCCTACTTGTAATCTCTCTCTGTGTGTCAAATGAATAAATAAACTCTTTGGAAAAAAAAAAAGACTCACTATTCCACTAACTACCTTAGTGCCCTAAGCAAGTCTCTGTACCTCTGAGTCCACAGGTGTAAAATCAGGGAGTTGAATTAGATAATGTCTATTATTCCATCCATGTTCAACATTCTTTAAACATTTGCTCAGTGGACCTAGCTCCTATCCAGTACGATAATTCTTCTTATGCCCTTTAGAGCTATGTAACACAAAGGAACAGCACTGGTAGTAGATGCAGGGTGTTACTATATTACTATCTTTATACCATGGAGAACACTACACATTATATAGGAATATGGTTGATTCTATTACTCTCCTCTCTCCAACTCATATAACTTAGTATATTCTGTGTGTTTTTAAATTATTTTGGACTTCTAAGTATTAAGGAGTATGACTATGTGAACCTGCTCACCAGCCTTCTAATATTAACCCAAGGCAAAATACTGTTTACTTCTTAGAGTATATTAAAACGTCACATTTAAAATGTTTCTTTTGTGTTCTCTAAATTTAAATCTAGCTCAGTCTTTATTTTTTTAAGATTTATTTATCTGTTTATTTATTCGAGAAAGAGAGAGACAGAGCTCGAGAATAGGGGAGGGGCAGAGGGAGAACATCATCAATCAGATTCCCTGCTGAGCACAGAGCCAGACCTGGGGCTGGATTCCAGGACCCATGAGATCATGACTGGAGCCAAAACCAAGGGCCAGATGCTCACCTAGGTACCCCTCAGTCTTCATTTATAAAAGACTATATTAAGGGACACCTAGGTGGCCCAATGGGTTAAGTGACTGGCTCTTGGTTTCCACTCAGGTCATGATCTCAGGATTCTGAGATTGAGCCCTGCATCGGGTTGGGCATGGAGCTTGCTTAAGATTCTCTCTCCCACTCCCTGCTAAACAACAACAAAAAGATTATATTAAGTGTTTCTCTGTGCATGACCTTGTGCTAGGAACTGAATTACCAAGATGTTATTTCTAACATCAAGGAATTTATAGTGAAAAACCACAATGGTGAGGTCAAGAAACATCTAAACAACCAGTCTGAATTTCACTGCCCGCCTGGCACTAAGGGCCTCTCCTGGGGCATGAGGAAAGGAGGGCTCTAAAGAGTTCTGAGTTTGGAGAGGCTGGAGCCAGTGCGATATTGTACTCCTGAAAGAGAGGATAATGTGGACGAAATGAGATTCTGGAAGCTTTCAAATGAAGTAAGGCTTAGGGATACCAGAGAGAGAATATTTCCAGATCTGAGATGTAAATCAGGAAAGATTTTTTTCCCAGTAAAGGTGGAAACAGAGACATCTGATGTTGTACAGATCAAAAGAAAGTCAGATACAAACTCTAACAGATGATAATAATTCAGGCGAAGCAGATCTTAGCAAGGTGCAAATAAGTGATGGGAGTTAGCATGGAGAACTACAGCTCAGGGAGCAGACACATTCAAGTGCTTGCCTGAGAAAATGCAATTACTTTCCATTGCACTAGACCTAATTAGGTCCTCTTATTGCTTTTAATAACAGCTGCTCTGTATGAAATACAGTGGTTCAGCTATTTGCTCACTCATATTGTGAGTTTTATCTGGCTTTGTTACCAGACCCCAAGACCAGGTTCTTGAGTTTCAATGTCATAGAAATGAACACTGAATGTGAGACAAAGAAAGCAGGTGGGGTTTATTAGAGATAGCTTATATACAAGAGAGCCAATGAGAAAGAGGAATGTCACTCCCTGACCAGGTAGCTTGCAAGGCTTATAAAGGCATTTTTCCAAAGGGTGAGGGGCTGTGAGTGGGAAAGCGTCCTTCAGTCCCACAGTGATTATCTTGCAGCTGTTACTTTTTAGTGGACACAAGACCGTCACAGGATGCCTTTCTTTGTGATCAATGTTCTTTAGGGCTCCTGGAAAATAGAAACACTTGTGTAAGCAGGCTTGGAATTGTTACTTCTTATTTTGCCCAGACAACCATTACTCCCTGGTGGCTGTTATCTGTCATTTGCTCTCTTACCCAGAAGGAGGTATTTGTCTCTAAGCCTATGGAAATTTTAACCCTTGCCTCAGACCAGCAACTTTACAGGAGTTAAGTCCCTCTGGCTTTCCCTATATTGTCTCAGCTTTTCAATCAAGAACTTTCTGTGGGTCTTGGGGAATACTGTTAGGAAAAATATTGCCTCCCCCCTATATGGACTTGAGATAGAGAGAGTGAAATGTACTACCATTTTGAGAATGCCAATATTACCAAGAATCAGCTAATGCTAAGCTAGTATATGTTTTCCAAATGAGGATATTTTAATAGGCTAAGTGGCGCCCAGCGTACTATGCTTCTCAGACATGAATTTTAGGAACTTGAAATTCTACCACAGAAAAGCCTTAGTTTGAGCTCCCCTAAAAGCAAAGTGTGAAACAAGAACTGGAGCATGGTAGTTGAATTGGGAGGTGATTGCAGGGAGCAGGAGTGAGGCTGCTGAGACAGGGAGACAGAACAGGAGAAGAAATAACACATGGTGACTTCCCGAGTGAAAAAGAGGCCAGAACAGGGAGACTTTTTACTGCTGTGAACATCGGGGACTCTGTCTCACAACAGACCCTCAGAGGAACTGTGGAAAATGTTTCTCAGAATTATCCCACTGAAAGACAGGAAACCTGAGGAATTGACTCCCTAACTTCTTCCTCGTTCAGTGAAATTTGTCCCCTAAGGCATTAATTTCCCCCACACTTCTGGATCGCATCTATGTGGACCAAAAACACTTTGGAGGAAGTCCTAAAGCAAAAAGAGCAATCCCCTGGTGCATGCCTGAGGTAAGACATTGGCCATTTACAGGGACTGTCCACCGACCCGCTCCCGTGTCCCGTCCTGAGGTCTGAGGGGTGGAGGGCCATGGTCTGAAGCCTGTGGAGCACAGCCACCATTGACTTAGTACAGTCACTGATGCTCTCATTAGTGTGTTCCTTCTTGTGTTAGCAAAGGGTCCCTCTTCCTGGGCAACACAGTCACTGGTAGGTTCTCTGGTATCCTTTAGTAAACCACTTTGAACATGGCCCTTCTGATTCTTCTCTCCATACTTTGCCCAGGCAGTTGGGATATTTCTGCCTCATTTATTGTAATCTATTGTCATGTCCAACCATCAAAGAACCTAGCTAGCAACCTATTAAAGAGTCCTTACCAGGACGTTAAATCCTGCATCATGGGAAGGTGCTTCCAGGTCAATAAATGCTTCCCTACAGAACTTTTCATCCCACTCCCTCTATCGAGCACCCTCAAGGTCTACTCCCACACACATCTCTAGGCTCCTGCCACGACATATTGGTAAGATCCTGCAGTTCTTCCAGGAGTGTGCTGGTGGCTTCTGCAGCAGGGACTGCTTGGGCTATGCCAAGAGCTGACCCTAATCGTTCATCTGATGGTGGAAGATGTGGGTAGACCTGGAAAAGGATGAGCATCATCTTACTTCTGCCTCAGGTGAAGGCTTCGTGTCATCTGTTGGCAAAGGGGGGCTGCTCTTCTCTAGCAAGATGGAGGGGATGTTTCTTTCCACTCCAAAGATTCTAGGGCTTCAGAATTCTCAGGCACATCCATGAAATATGCCATCCCATGTCTCAGCATTCTACTCCTTTCTTATAAGGGCTCTGATCTTACCAAAAGGAAACCTGTCAATGACAAACAGTCTCCTTACTAGCACGTCTGTCACCCACCAGTTGAAGATAAGCTCTATAAAACTGCCATGAACACTTTCTGGGCTTCACAGCATGCCCTGAATTGAGAGTTAGACCATTCTCTTTCTTCCAGGTTTTTAGAGCAGATAATAAAAGTCGCCTGACTCAATCTTCATACTTACCCTCATAAGTACTAGAGCTACTGTGGAAGTCAGTGCTTCCCCCTTCTACCTAAACCTCATGCCAGCCTTCCACTAGTGTGATTCTTAGCAGTTACGAGGATGAGCTCACCAGAGGTTCTCTCCATGCCACATACCACTGGCACTGGGGTCCTTGCTTTCATCTCACCAGTTTCAGTGTCCCATCCTGAGGGTCTGCTTTTTCTAGCACTTCCATTTCCAACTGTCTTGCCTTAGATTCCCCTAAACCCACATACCAATTGAGCGGACTTCCACAGTTTCTGAGAAAGCACTAAGAAATGAGCAGAGAGACACTATGCATACACTTGAGGTAGGAAGCTGTCCGTATGCATGGAATTGTTCATATGAATACTGAAATCAGGCAGGCCAGGAGTATGGCTCAGGGTGCTTCAGCTGGCTGTGACAAGATGTTGGTGAACTAGAGGGAACTCAGGAAAACTGACAGATATTTTAGAGCCTTGGATAATCAACCCATTCCCCCAAACCATCAAATCAAGAATATATATAAAATTCATTAAAATAACTTCTTCAGTTAAAAGAATGTATGCCAAAATGCTCAAAGATTGCCTGAAAGACATAGGTCAGACATTTTAGAATAAACTAGAAAGAGGGGACAGTGATCATTCCATCTGAGTGGGATGAAAAAGAACAGGAAGTGACTGGAAAGACACCAGGCAATGCTTTACTTCTGAGGTACACTAATAAAGTTGGGAAGCTAGGAGTCTATGTATTTAAGATTATTTCGAATATAGTTTTACCCAGAAGACCCTGCCATTGGTGGAAGCACCTTTCATGGTGCTGTGCATGGGAAGTCCTGTACAGAGAGGCAAAGCATTCATACCCTCCTAAGCCTATGAATCTAGAGTCTTATTCAAGGTATGGAAGGCCTTGTTTTCTCACCCCCAGCAAACATCAGGTGGGAGCAACAGAAAGTTGTGCAGGAAAAGCAGCAACACCATCTGTCCAAGGAGCTGTCTACCTGGGACTCAATGTGGGGATGTTTGCTTTACACGTAACTGGAAAAGAAATAGCTTCTAGCTGGCTGCAGTTCTATGTTAGGATAGGATATGTGTTAAAATTGGCTAATTGCTCTAGCAAACCACCCCAAATCTCAATGGCTTACACCCACACAAAAGGTTTAATTCTTGCTCATCTCATAATGCCATCAAGTTGGCAGGCACTCAGGAGTCCCAGCTTCTTTCATATTGTGGCTCCACTGTCCCCTGAGCCTTGGAGTCCTCCACTAGATCCTCTGCCTCCATCCAGCCCAAGTGCAGAGGGAGAGAGAGAGAGAGAATGATGAGTGAGGGTGGGGGACCACTTGGGAGGTGGAGACCTGGTGGCCTACATAATTTCTATCTGCATTCTTTTACCCAGAACTAGTCACATGGACCCACCTAGACATGGGTCCGGGAAAAGTAGTCTTCCTGTGAGCCCAGGAGAGAAGTGAAAGAGTCTGGTGAATACAGAGAAATGTCTCTGCCACAAGCTGTATTCTATATATAATTGCACTAAATGATGTCCACCAGAAAAAAGATTACCACTGACATAATCCTGAAAACTCAATCCTTTACACATTTCTAATTTTGGTTAAGAAATCACTTAAATTGATGCTCTTATCATTTCTCCCTGATGGCTGAAAATAACTTATTTTCTGGGCTTTCCTCCCTAAGCTTTTTCAAGTTTCTGCCCAAATGTCATTTCTCAGTGAGGCCTATCCTGAGCATCCCATTTAAAATTGCAACCCATCCATCTCATCTTATCACTCTAACTCTGCCCTATTTTTCCCCAAGGCATGTATCATAATCTCACTTAATACATTTATTTATTATATTTCTTTTTTATGGAATGCCTTTCCTCCTTGAAATTTAAGCTCTAGTAGGGCAGGTGCTTTTGTCTGATTTGATCACTGAGGTATCCTGATGCCTACAACTGTTCCTGGCACATGGTAGGCATAATGAATGAATAATAAACAAATGAATAGGGGGAGCCACAGACATTCATCAAGAAGGAACCCAGAAACAGATATGTACACCTATGTTCATGGTAACATTATTCACAATAGCCAAAACATGGAAACAGCCCAAATGTCCGTGGAGAGATGAATGGATGAACAAAATGTGGTATACACATACAAGGGAGTCTTATTCAGCCTTAAGGAGGAAAGGCTCCAACAATCCCACTTCTGGGTTTATATCCAAAAGAACTGAAAGCAGGATCTTGAAGAAATATCCGCACAACCATGTTCATAGCAGTGCCATTCACAAGAGCCAAGAGGTGAAAACAATCCACATGTCCATTGACTAATGAATGGGTAAACACACGTATGTACATACAATGGGGTATTATATAGCCTTAAAAAAGGAAGGAAATCCTTTTTCATGCTACCATGTGCATGAACCTTGAGAACATTATGTTAAGTGAAATAAGCCACCCTCTGGGTTCTTAGTCTTCCTTCTGGAGCCATTTCAAAAGGAGTAAACTCGATTGATATATAACTGACAAAGAGTTCAGTCAGAACCCGGAGTTCAGCAATACAGATCAGATTGACCAGTATGATGATGTGTTGATTGCCACCTCATAGCCCCCAGATAACAGGAACAGCAACACAGAGTTACCTCCTCCTGTTTGTCAGGAGCCATATCCAAACCCAGCAGTAAGACCTCCACAATTCTGCATACCTACAGTGGCCTACGAAATAGGTGAACTATGTGGGCAACTTCTCCTGGTGGACCACAGAGCAGCAGCAGATCCAAATTATTTACTTGGTAGGAATCTATGATGTGGTAGAGTTGAAATTTGCAGAGAATGGAGCAAACGGCCAATCCGAAGGGTATGCCGTGGTGGTAAAAGCTTCTGAAAACTGTTCACAAATCATCGGAACTCCTCCCAGGAAGAGTTCTAAATGGAGAAAAAGTGGACGTGAGGCCAGCCTCCTGGTGGAACCTGTCACAATTTGAGGCATAGTCTCAGAAATGTGTGTCTGAGTCTCAAGAGGGGAGATATTTCCTTGGAACCACTCCTGAGAGTCTAGTGTTTCTGCTGATGGATGGGCCACACCCTCAGAACCCTGTACCCTCATCTACCTGGGAGATGAGCTGCACGTGTGCTGCCCCTCTTCGATTGCCTTCCTTCAGCCCTTCACCAATTTGATCTGCCACCTCCCCAATTCCATCCCCACCACCTCCCTCCTCAAGCTTTGGAGTCCCTCCTTTTCCCCTTGGAATCCACTACAAGCATCTCATGCCTTTTTAAAATGCAGAGACGGGGCGCCTGGGTGGCTCAGTGGGTTAAAGCCTCTGCCTTCGGCTCAGGTCATGATCTCAGGGTCCTGGTATCAAGCCCGGCATCGGGCTCCCTGCTCAGCAGGGAGCCTGCTTCCCCCTCTCTCTCTGCATTCCTCTCTGCCTACTTGTGATCTCTCTCTCTCTCTCTCTCTCTCTCTCTTAAATAAATAAATAAATAAACAAATAAATAAATAAATCTTTAAAAAAAATAAAATGCAGAGACAACCAAGTAAGATGATAGTTTAAGGAAAAAAATATATAGAATATGAGAAAATGGGGAAATATTTTTCCTCCCCATTTTTTGTTTTGTTTTTACTTAATGATACAATTTTTAGTTTTAATTTCCGACAGCAAACAGGAAAAAAAAAGGCCTCATTTCCCATGTTGTCAGTGATTTGTTTGTCTTTCTGATAAGTTGAAAACTGTGTAATAAATTTGATGATGCTGTCAATCTTTTATACTGCCTTGCATTTTTCCCTTTTGCAATAAAATATTTTTAAATAATAAAATGAGACTGTGAGCTGTTAAAAACTAAAAACAAAAACACAGATATTATATGATTCTACTTATTGAAGTATCTAAAGTAATCAAATTCACAGAAAGAGAAGTGGAATGGTAGTTACAGGGAGTGGGGAAGAAGAGAATGAGGAGTTAGTGTTTAAAAGGTAGAGTTTGAGTTTGAGAAGATGAAAATGTTCTTCACTGGCTTGACTCCCACTAAGAATGGACATGGTTCAGGAGTGTTGCAAGTTTGATTCATTTCAATAGGATACTGGTCACTGTGCCCAATATTGATAGATGATGTATTGCATTACACATTTCTATATATTTTACAGTGTTCTTCTGATTGTGACAAGAAAGTTAGAGTGGACCAAACATTCTTTGAAGGAGCTAGATCAAAGGTGCTGCCACTGGCCACACTGAATAATATAAACTTAAATATCCATAATTCCCATAGTGAAACTCAGAGAGAGAGGGATAGAAAAAGAGAAAAGAGGAAAATATTTCCTTTATTGAAAAATAATATATATAGGGGAAAATAATAAGTACAGAAGAAATGGTTTAATGAGAAATCACCATTTTGCAACTCTTTTTAATAATTGATTCAAGCAAGGATAAACAGAGGATGCTAAAACCATTCAGTAAAAGTTTGTTGGAGAAGAGGATAGTTATGTTATTCAAATTATCACTCCACAGACTCCTTTAATTAAAAGGGGGGGAAGATGTTTACAATGAAGGTATCTGACAGACACACCTTAACCAAGTTATCAAAATTTCTCAGTAAAAATAGAACAACTGACATTCTGCACCTCTTTCTTATAAGCTACAAAAAGCTGCAAAAGAAACTATACAGTATCATCTGTGTACTATTCCTGCCAAAATGTTTAACTTGAATCTAATCATAGGACCAACACAGAATTATGGTACATTCTACAAGACAACAGCTCAGACTTCAAAATGTCAATGTCAGGAAAGGAAAAAGAAAAGGTGAAGGGAAACTATTCAATGTTAAAGAGGACTACAGAGACATAATAGTCATACAGAATGCATAAATCTGGATTTCATCTTAGATTTTTAAAATCTATACAAATGCCATTTGGGGGTTAAGTGGAAACTTGAATATAGATTCTATGTTAGATGATATTATCAAGTCAATGTTAAATTTTTGTAAATGATAACAGGGGTGGAATGTCACTGAGTGTCATGTGGAGTGGAATGTCATTATATTTGCAACTTATTTTTATTTTTTAAGATTTTATTTATTCATTTTGAGAGAGATAAGAAAGAGAATAAGAGGTCATAAGCCAGAGGAAGGAGCAGAGGGTGAGGGAGAAGCAAACTCCCCATTGAGCCCAATGCGGAACTTGATCCCAGGACCCTGAGATCATGACCTGAGCTGAAGGCAGCTGATTAACTGACTGAGCCACCCAGGTGCCCCTGCAACTTATTTTTAAATGACTAATAAGATCTATATTTTTATGTATTATATGTAGCATATAGAAGTTATATACATATGTAAATAGAAATAGAGACAGAGAATAGAAATAATAACCAACTTAGTAACAATAAGCATCTCTAGTGCCTAAATTGTGATCTTGAAATGTTTGTCACTAAAAGAAATGGAGTTTCTAGACAAAAATGGCTGATCCAAGTCCGTGACAGAAAATGACAAGAAAAGCCTGGAATATGCTGTCTACCCAATACCAAGGAAATTATCAGACTGCTAGGGTCACCTCAAAAAAATTTATGTGACAAATTCTTTATGTTGTCACATAAAGAAGTTTTCACTGGCCAAAAATGGGATAAATGGAGCTTCAATCATGATAATAGTAATTTTGATGGTTTGAAAGAAATTAAATGTTTAAATCTATGAGGTCATAATGATATGTTTATATGTGTGTGCATTTATAATATGTATATACATATATATGTATTTATGCATGTGTGTGTGTATATATATATATATATATATAATTGATCATCTTCAGAATGTGATCGGAATCAGTTCATTATCTTGAAAAACTATTTAAAGAAAAACAAAGAGGGTTTTCAGACTGGGTTGCTCAGTCTGTTGAGCGTCTGACTTACCATTTCAGCTCAGGTCATGATCTCATGGGTTCTGAGATTATGCCCCCAACAGGCTCCCTGCTCTCTGCCCCACCCACTCTCTCTGTCTCTTTCTAAAATAAATAAATAAAATTTTTAAATACATACATACATACATACATACAAAGAATCAAGGATCTGTCCTCCTTTCCTATATGAACTATACCACTGGGTAGCCAAATACAAGATTAAGGGAAGTATCTCTTTACTAGTAGTATTTAACAAATGAAATAGAATTATTAAAATTAGAATATGTCCATTTTGTAAGTGAAATGAACTACTAGATATAGGCAGTAATCGTCAGTGGCTGTTAACATCACTCTGAGGGAGACAACTAGATGTGCCTCCTACAGAACTGTCCTACACCTCCTATGCTCTTGCCTGAAGGATCAAACATGAGACTGATCCAGTCCCTCGATCCAGCTGCCAATTAGCAGGAAACAGAGAGGACAGAGGAACATGTTGAATTATACCATGAGTTTGTAGTCAGCAAATTTCAGGCTGTGGGAAACTCTGCCAGTCAAAGGACCCAGATAAAAAGTAAGAAAAAGACAGAGGTGATTAGGTTACAACTTAAAATACATCTTTTTTTTAAATTATAATGTCCAGAAACATTGTATCACAACTGGGGGATGAAACTATTTGCAATGCAGCAATTACTGTAAAAGTAACTGGGGAAGACAGTGTTCATCATTAGGATGAGTCCCATGGAGAAGGGCTCCTGAAGTGGAAGGCAAAGTTTCACATTTTCACCTGGGTTGTACGTACAAAGATGTTCACGTTTATCAAAATTCATTGCCATATATTTGCTTTGTGTAGCTTTCTATGTCTTTATTTTACATTCCAAAAATAAAACATGTTTTAAAAGAGAGAAAGATACTTAGGAGACACAACAAAAAATATAATAATGTAGACCTTGTTTGGATCCTGATTTGAATAAGCCAATTATAAAATATTTATGAGATAATCAGGAAAATTAGAGCATTGACTAGATATTTGATGACATTTGGGATTATTGTTCAATTATAGATGTGATAATACTACTGTTTGTTTTAGAAAAAAAGTCCTGATTATTTAAAGATACACACTGGAATATTTTAGATAATGTTTGAGATTTTAATCCATTGAGGATAGAAATGGCAGGTAGGGATATAAATGAAATAAGTTGGCGAATGTCACTAATTGTTGAAACTGGTTTCAGAGTACATGGGGGTTCATTATATTATTTCCTCAACTTTTTAAAATTAATAATTTAAAAGATTTTATTTTATTTATTTGAGAGAGAACGAGCATGAGCAGGGGGAGGGGCAGAGGCAGAGGGAGAAGTAGACTCCCACTGAGCAGAGAGCCCGATGTGGGGCTCAATCCCAGGACCCTGGAATCATGACCTGAGCCAAAGGGAGATGCTTAACCAACTGAGCCACCCAAGCACCCCCATTCCCTCAACTTTTGTACATATTTGAGATTTTTCCATAACAAAAAATTTCTTTCATTGTCATGATTTGGATGAGTAGTTCATAAGCAAATGAAACATGGACACATAAGAACTGTATGTCGATTACATGAGCAGCTTCCTCTCTTTTCAATGAACTGTTGTGAAAATTCTGTCTGCATGAGATGATTATTTAAGTAAAACCAAAACTTCACAGCCAGGTGAATATCAAATATCCCAGTGCTTCTTTCAGACCAGACTGGCAAGATAAAACACATTTTAACTCCTCTCTGGAGGTCTGGAGACCATGAAGCACAGGCTGAATTGCAGTGAATGTACTGCCTGGGAGCTGACGTCCAGATTGGTGTACCTTATAGGACAGAACCTTCTATATTCTGTGGAGTTTCAGGCCCAGACCCAAAATCTGTCTTTGAAACACCTCCCACACTTGTTGAACAGCTGCTCAATCTCAAGTTAGCACCCAAAGGAAAACATAATAATATGGGTTGTTTTTTAAGGCCTCACTGCTTCAATTTTATTATGCAGGCATCAGCACCATATGCCTACTGGTGTGGCAAATTGAGAAGAAAATGTTTCTATGACCATGCTGCTGATTTTAAAAATAACATATCTAATGAGCCAGCTGTGATTAGACCGAAAAATTAATACTCATTTCTGCAGTTTATTTCATCCTAAACAGTTCTCAAATATTACTCTCTCTTTACAAAACTCTAATATAGATATCATACAGATGGTCTGTTTGATGGGTTCTGTTTTAAACAAGCCACCAGGGAGATCATTGTTTTTATCAAACCATAGAATGAATAGTTTATCCTAGGTCAAATGGGCAAAACCAAAAAGAAAGTATGATTTTAACAAAATGACGTATGTTTTATAGGGCAGTGTTGTCAGTGCATCAAGACACAATATTCTGTCCCCTTGGAACTTGCAAATACAGGAATTAAAACATCGACTTGAGCGCTAAACAATGCAATCAATATATCGTGATCAGAGCTGACAGTGCAAATCTGCTGAGAGACCAAGCAGCTGTCAGGTCAGCAAGACTGGGCTATGAAAAATGAATATATTATGATACCTAAAGAATGCGTTCACCCAAAAGTGTGTGGGAGGGGGTCACACAAATATAGAAAAGCGATGTCACTAAGGTAAGCGTTGGCTGTGCAAGTCTAAACACTGTTCAGAGGACAGAGAACCTTAACCAGTGACTCTGAATTACTCAAGGCCTCAAGCTATGGAAGCTCAAGGCAGAGGTCACACACCTAACCTGGCTCACAGATAGATTTGTCTGGGTCCTGTAGCTTTTCTTTTTAATATTCAAACTAACTAGAAACTTTTTTTTAAAGAATTTGTGCAAGATTCTCCATTTATGGCTTTTCTTGGAAAAGCCCACATTCTCATGGGGCAAAAATCAGCTAGAACTGAGTAAAAGCTGTCACCTTCACTACCCCATCAGTTACCTTCACTCAGTTCTCTTACCTGCCTGCACCCCAAAGTCATCTGGCCGCACACCCCACCCCCCTGCGGAATACCATCCGCTAATCCGTTGGTCTCACTTCTGCATGCTAACTCCATGCTCATATAATCTGCTGGTGCCAGCCTGACTTCTCTTGGTCTTTTTACAGAGAAGGAATGAGCTGGTCATGTTGATGTCATCTTCAAGGCTGAAGATTGAAATACCATTGCTGCTAAATTCAGTGGCATGCACCCTGGTTCCATGCTTGGGATTGAACTACCCAACATCACCATATGGAATGCTCTGCAAAGTGGACATTGTCCAATTTTCATTTTATATTTAGAAGGTACTTCATGGTCTAATTTTGCTTTATAAATCACATATGCTCACATTATACTTTTGTATATAACTGTATGTGTGTGTGTGTGTGTGTGTGTAAAAATCTGAGAATAGGAGTTAGGTTAGTGGAAGAGCAACCGAAATAAAAGTTTGGGTTCAAAAATAAAATTATCTTTGGCTTTATAGCAGTTATTGCAGCGTGCTGGGTATATGTTTATGGTTGCTTTCTCTTTTCTGTTAGTGTCACATTTCGTAGTTCTTTATTAATTGTGAAAGAATTCTTGCTTTTTCTGATTCTCAAACCTTACCTTCTCCACTTTGTTAATGTCATTGCCTCTGCAGTCACCCACTAGCCTCCTTTATTTTACAATTTAGAAAATGTCCACCTACATATTGTACCTCAATTGTGTCATCTGCCAAAAAGCAAGATGATTGGGAAGAAAATCTTAAAAACACTTCCTACACATTCACACATTGCAGAGGCTTTACATCACGGGCATTTGGGAGCCCCACTGTGTCTAGGAGAACTTTCGAATGACTCATGCGGGAAACAACTTAGGGGAAGATAAACTCTAAAAGAGTCCCTTTAGCATGAGCGTGGCAATGCTGCCTTGTGGAAATACATTAAGCATTAGCTCTGAAATGCTTTAAGATCCTCCAACTGTTTCCACATTTCAGCCAGAAACACAGACCTCTCCTTCATTCATTCAAAAAGCTGATATCAAGCATCTACTATGTGCCAGTGACCAAAGACACACCTAAGGCCAAGAGAAAGCAGTTTTCCTAAACTGAGTCTCAATGATCATAATGACGATGACAATAATAAAACAGGACATTTTTTTGCCTTTGCAGCCAGCCCCACAAGGTAATTTCCGTTGTTTTGTTTTCTGTGTTATGGGATAGGACTACTTGGCAGCTTCTAAGAATTTCCAGGAAGTGTCACCTAAATCTATACTTAAAATTTTAATGTTTTCCTCCTGTAAGGAGGTGTCTTTGGACATCAAGTTAGAGTTCACTACAAAACACAGGCTGAAAGCTGTCAACTACTTAGGGAATATTTCTCAGTATTGCTTCCAAGTAATTTTGCAAACATCCCAGAATGTCAGAAACTCATTTTCTGTCTCCTCCTCCCCTCTAAATTGTTCCTATGTCAGCACCATTTACAGTTGAAGCATCTTATAGTGAACAATAAATACGTGGCATACTGAGAAATAATAAATAAACAGATCTCTCGAAGTTATGTTTTTGAAATCACACGTGCATTTGATTGGTAAATCAGTCACACATAAAAATATCATAACTGAGAAGCTTCTCGGTTTCATTTCCACAAAATGGAATACTTCCAAGGCTGACATTTCGATAACTAAAATAAATCTTCAACAACAGAAAGAAGTGTTTGGATCAACTCTTTACCTGGGTTATAAACTAAATTTATTTTAAATCTTGCTTTCTAAGACTTAAAGGGAATGACAGCAGAAAATTAAAATGACTGCAGTTTTGAAGGACCAAATATTGATGTTTTAATTATAGAATTGACAGTCTAGCTCCAACAACTCAAATAAGGCACCTGGCACTGGCCTGGGCATGGGTTTTATCCCATAAAGATGTTGTATGTCTGACCTCTAATGAGTACTTAGAATTTAGATAGAGCTAGGAATATCAGAGATATAATTTTAATGTAAACATTATTGTAAATATGATCTACTTACTAAAAACTTGTTTCTTCACTTGTAAACTCTGTTGGCCACCAGCTAAGGGACTTAAAAACCTGACAGAGTGTTGTGGAAGCTTTGTGTGTTGTTAAAACTGTAAACTTTTAAATGCCAACTGTACTATTTTATCATGTAATAAAATGATGATCCTGTGAGTTCCATATGGGAACCCTGTAATTAATTTTTAAAAGTGCCCAGGAATCTGCTGGTAGGCTTAGAGATATGACAGCCAAGGAGGACATTTGATGGCCTCATAGGAGTGGGTTTGATATGGTATTTTATAACAGAAGAGGGAAAATATTGAGCCAAATGCCAAGTACCTTGCATTCTGTAAGTAATCACAGAATGGCCTCCTGGGAGATAGCATACATATTTACCTGGACTACCCAAAGCCACTACTAAGCTGTTCTAAACATGAAGGACTGAAGGCAAATGATTAACCTCCTGCTATTTATTTTGCAAAGCAAGGACTATAGTGAGTCTATTCCACTCCAGAACCTCAGGCTTCAGAGTTAGCTACTTAGGGTCTGTGTGACTTTGGCCAGTTTCCATAACCTGAGTCCACAATTTTTATCTTTAAAATTAACAAAAGTAACCTGTAAAAACAATGGAAATACCTATCCCACAACAACTGAACATTGTTTAAAAGGTCCAGTGAGATAATGTGCTTTAGCAGTGTGCCCAATGGATGGTAAGTGCTCAGGAAATGAGGGGACTTTGTTTTATGCTCCCCACGCACTGTTGGCCAATGCAGGAAGCAAAGGAACTGAACTTCTCCTCTTTTGCCTCTCTGCCTCATAGATGTGGTCACCGCAGCTGAAATGCAGCAGTTTCTTCTGGTTTCTTCCTGGAGGACGAAAGTTGTACATCAGCAACATGAAATGCGTGAGTCCCCCTTACTGACGCTGTTTAGATACAAAGAAAGAGAGGTGGTTTTCTGGAAGAGGATTGCTTGGGGGGAAATGTGTGTATCCACTTCTGTGACATAGAGTCCCGGCCACTTTCCTGTAATTGAGAATGAATGCCACCTGTGTACACATAGGAAACAGGTGAAATCATTTTTCTCATGAATGGGATTGAACTGTTCTGCCCCATGAGGATTTCTCAGCTCAAGTCATTGCTTAAATATCACCTCCTCAAGGAGGGCTCCCTCTGACTACCGTGTTGAAAATAGCAACCTACCTCCCCATATTGATTCCTCTTCCTTAATGTTTTCTTCTTCCTTAACCCCATTAATTTAATGGAATATGTTGTTTTCAAATTTATTATGTCTATTGATTATTGTCTGTCTCTTCCAGCTAGAATGTAATCTTTTGGGGGATAGGAATTTGTGGGGTTTTTTACCTGAAGAGTTGATAATTTGTTGAATGAACAAATAAATACATAGATCTATTCACCTTTGCTTGTATATGCAGAGAAATTCTGGAAACTTCCTGAAAAAATAATAGCAGTTATTACTAGGGCAAGGAAAGTGGGAAAGGTGGTCTGGATGAACTGGGGTGGGGTGAGAGGGAGATTTAAATTTTTGATTTTTGAACCATATGAATTTTTGATATGTGTATGTGTGTGCATTTCAGAAATCACTCTTTCTAAAGTCACCTGCCATCTCTGACAGGCCTGACTTCCATCTCTCCACTCTCTCAAAAAAAATCTCACTTCCTTCTTTTTCCTATGCCTCTTTAATTTCTCCATAAAGCCTCAAAATAGTAAATTTTTCCCGCTACACATACACAGGCATCGGTACATATCCTTTCTGTGTAAATGAATCTTTTAAAAAAAAGTGTAAAATTGAACTTCGGTTTCAAAACAGAGCTCTCCTACTCAAATACAGAATGTAACCAAATCTTTAGTAAAGGCTTCTTATTCAACAGCAACAAGGAAAAGTTGACTCTAGGAAGAGTGATGGTGACCTTAGAGGGTTTGATAAACTGATGGTTCATGCTGGCAACTGCTTTGTCAGAAGCCATCTGAGGGGAATGCCTCAGAGAGAGTGAGAGAACACAAACAAGCAGATCTGCAATGTGGTGTGAAGAAAACAGAAGAGACACGTGAGCTGGGATGTGTTAAACATGAGGAATTCATTTACACAGTCACCCGCAGAAGCAACATGATCTAAAATCAAGACAAACCCAGGAGCCTTGCCTTCAAATCGCCAGTGTGTGGAACACAAGTAAAAGCTTAAAATAGAAATGCTTTCTTCTTCCCCTCCAGCCTCTTTTTCACCTCCCCACACATTTTCCAGCCAGCAGTAGGCAAGTGAATTATTCTCTTCTAGGAAGGAAAGAGTAAACTCAATCCATCTTCATTTCTCTCCTCTGACAAAGTAGGTAAGACAGTGATGATATCAGTCTTTTAACTCACTGGATTTTGTTCACAGGGATTTAATGAATATTCATTAATACACTGTGATAAGCAATGCAAAATTATGAAGCATAGCAAAGTGATAAAGGCCACAAATTATACATTCCTAAACCCTTATGCAGAAAATTGATTTCTTCTTACTGCATTAAGATCTGACCATCCCTAGATCCAATGCCTTTTGAGTACATCTGTGAATTTTAATTAAGTAGATAATTAAAATCTGAAGAAAGAAGTCATTTCTAAAATTTTATTTATTTATGTTTAGTCAAAGTATTGTTGACTAGATGACATAAAATATTTTATTAGTTACGTGTATAACATAGTGATTCAACTTTTATATACATTACAAAATGCTCATGAAGTATAGTTACTATCACCATACAAAGTTATTACCATATTATTGACCATATTCCCTTTGCTGTACTTTTTACCCCATGACATATTTATTTTATAACTGGAACTTTGTACCTCTTTATCCCTTTCACCTATTTCTCCCACCCCGCCCCCTCCCCTCTGGCAGCCACCACTTTGTTTTCTGTGTTAATGAGTCTATTTCCATTTTGTTCATTTGTTTTTTAGATTCCACATACACGTGAAATCACGTGGTATTAGTCTTTCACTGTCTGACTTATTTTACTTAACATAATACCCTCTAGGTCCATCCAGAAAGGAGTTATTTTAAATAGAAAGATTTATTCCTAATTTTTCACAAAATGATTTCCCTTTATACAAAATATTAGTGAATGGTAGTCCTCCAGCAGTGAAAATTGTGAAAGTCACATATCACAATGACCTATAAATGTCTTGTATTAAAATAAAGCCTAAAAAGATTTTTTAATTGATTTTTTAAGATTATATATTCTATTTAATCCACGAGCCTAGAAAATCATGTTAATGTAATTGGAAGTCAAAAGCAACATTTTCTAAATTGTTGCTTGATATTTCTCAGTGTTGGCTGTTGCTTCTATCCTGAAAGATTCTAATGGCACCACCCCTTGAGATCTGGCCCCCAAAAAAGACCGTCTGTCCTATGACACCAGAGCAGCAAGTAGTTGACTTTATTGCTACTTACCACCATGACTATAGTTCTCTTTCCACTGTAGGAGTCATACAATGAAAGAGGAGCAGGTCCCATCTCACCTCCAGGTGACATAAGCACCCAGCCTGAAGGGAGCAGCTCAGATCCTCTGAGCAGCACCCACAGAGAGAGGACGTCAAACCCCAAATAACAACTTTGCTGAGAGCAACAAAAAGAAGGCACAGTTCCGCTTATCATATTCAGAGACTGCAACACAGTCTATGAAACTGGGCTTCCAGAGCACTAAAGAGAAGTCACGCTTCAGCGGTCAAGTGCTGGAGGAAGGGCCAAGGCAGAGGCAAAAAGCTCTAGCAGTTGCCATGGCAACGACAGCAGGCCTAGAAAAGGTTTCCAGATACAGGTCTGTCTCAAGAGTGTGTGATGCAATCCCACGCTGTCTGTGTTTACCACATTGGAATGAAGACAGAGACGGTCCATTTTCCAACAGCCTCAGTCAGTTTGTATTAAGATTATCTGGTGAAATTCTGGAGGGGCAAGTGTGATGAGCCATCTGACCTGGGTCTTTAAGTTAGTCGGCAGTAAAGAAGTCTCAGGCCTTTCTTCCTGGCTTGAACAGGAACTGTGGCTGTGGCAGGTTCAGTCTGGTGGCTGAAATTTCCAGTTACTCTAAACGTTTAACCATCTCCACCTGCAGAATGATTGATCTAATAGTAAAACTGACTTGGTCACAGGGCGCCTGGCTGGCTCAGTCCATAGAGCTTGAGCCTCCATCTCAGGATGGTGAGTTCAAGCCCCATGTTGGCTCTGGCGCCTACTTCAAAACAAAACAAAAATCTGATTTGGTCACTATGTACTATTATTTGGAAATATTAAGAACTATTCCAGATAGTACAGGGGAATGTTCTTTGAATCTGAATTTATTTCAGAAAAAGCAACAAGGGAATATTTCGTTTTCTCCTTATTCCTTTGAGTGACTTGCAGAGGACAATTAGGCTCTCATTGCAGATGTCAACTCTTTCCCTGGGACAAGAGGCCAGACTCTGAGATGTGGGACCATTCTCTAGATAAATTTTACTCTTCCCACACCCCAGAGGAGATTGAGTTACTTTTTTTATTGTGGTAAAATATATATAACTTAAAATTTACCATTTTAACTATTTTAAGTATACAATTCAATGGCATTAGGTACACTCACAATGTTTTGTGACCAACTATCAGCACTATCCATTTCCAAAACTTTTTCATCATCCCAAACAGAAACTCTGTACCCATTAAAAAATAACTCCCCAGGGGCATCTGTGTGGCTCAGTTGGTTAGGCGCTGGCTCTTGATTTCAGCTCAGGTCATGATCTCAGGGTCGTGAGGTGGAGCCCCGAGTCAGGCTCTACGCTCAGCAGGGAGTCTGCTTGAGGATCCTCTCCCTCTTCCCTGCCTCTCCCCTTGCTTAAGTGCAAGCTCTCTCTCTCAAATAAATAAATCTTTAAAAATAGTAATTCTCCATTACTCCCTCTTCACCCCCTAGCAACGAGTATTCTACTTTCTGTCTCAGTGAATTTGCTTATTCTAGGTACCTTATATAAGTCATACAATATGTGCCCTTCTATGGCTGGCTGTTGGTATAATGTTTTCAAGATTCTTCCATGTTGTTGCATGTATGAGAATTTCCCTCCTTTTAAAGGCTGAATGATATTCCATTGTATGTATGTACAACATAAACACATTGTATGTGTATTTTGTTGATCTCTTTCTCCATCAGTGGACATTGGTTTGTTTCTACCTTTTGGCTGTTGTGAATAATGCTGTTATGAACATGGGTGCCAGTTATGTGTTTGAGTCCCTGCATTCAGTTCTTTGGGGTATATACCCAGAAGTGGAATACAGTGATTGTTTAAATTTGTGGAGAACCACCAAACTGTTTTCCATAGTTTTCATGGTGGGGCAATGCATATTGGCATGACCCTGGCTGTACCATTTTACATTCCCATCAAGTTCTCCTTTGAATGCCTTTAGGAAGATATAACCTCTGTGTTACTTTCCCAAATTTCAAAGTGTTGGGGGAAGATGGCCAGTAGAGCCAACCCCATGAGTCAACGGTCAATTTATTTCCTTGATGTCACACCAAAACCCTGATAATTTAAAGTCAGTAAACATTTGTCGTGTACCTGCTATGAGCCAGGCAATGTACCAAGCATTAGAGATACAAAGAGCATATAGCTTAGTGAGGATGACAGACATTTATGTGCAAAAGTGTAGTGTGATGAATCCAGTAATAAAAGGATGTGCAAGGCAATAAAAGGGCAGGAGAAAGTTTGCAGAAAGGATCACTGAGCTGGATTTTGAGGGATGAACAGGAGTTTGTCAGGTGGAAGGAAGGCGAATAGCCCAAGTAGGAAATAGTAAGTTCAGAGAAGATCCAAGAGAACACAGCATTCTCAGGGAATGAAGTATATATAGTTCCTATGGCTGCCAGATGCTCCCTGGTTTCTGGCCTATTGGTTTCCCCTCAGAAACTCGGGATAGGGGAGGAAGATGTGTGTATTTGGAGGCATGTGCTCATATATGGACTTGTATATGATGGTAGGAACGGGAATTCATTAGGCGGTGTCCGGTCTTGTGATCTGTGGTCAAATATAGGAGCAGAGAGATGCTGAGTTAGGAAGGTGACTGCTGGGTGCTTTCTGACTCCTTGAGGCATTTAAGTGGTTGTTACCAAACAAAACTTTAAGGCACCTAGAGGTAGGAAATATGACCCACTTAAATCTTTAGAAAAATCTACTTCTGATTGATCCAGTCTTAGCAATATAGTAGACTAAGAAACCTGAAAAAACCCCACTGCAGCTCCTAGAAAAGGCTTATCAAATACAATAAAAATTCTTACAAATGCAAAGCCAAATGAACACATAGGCATAGGCACACAGCATAGGCACATCTCCTGTGCCAGAAAAGGGGTCACTGGCAGCTAGGGCAGCAACCTGAAACTATAGGCCATATGGTTCAGGGATAGGGATGCAGGATTGACCGTGAAGGAAAAGACAATATTTACCAGCTTATATAAAGCCAGCAGAAGAGAATAAAAGAGTTAGCAAAGAGGGGTCTTAGCTAATGTAACATAATCATGGGAGTGATCACCTTTGCCATATTCTGTTGATTATTAGTAGGTCCTAGGTCTCAATCACACTCAAAGAGGGGAGTGGAGGTGGTATTTATAGGCTGTGAATACCAGAAAACAGGTATCATTGTGGGTCACTTTAGGGTCTGTCCACCACCTGGGTATAGACATTCTATAATGCTACATCCCCGGTGTATCTATCAAGAGGTTTCTCCCCAATGTCAGAGTAATGACTTCCCATGTCACCTTGTCATGCTAGTGACATGGTTTGTCCTATAGCCAGTGCCTATAAATATAGAGGAACACAAGACTTAGTAGTTTTTCATTTGTGTATTTTACAAAGTATTGCATGATTATGGAAACGTCCCAAAAAGGACAGCTAAGTGTAAGTACAAAACAGAGATCCTCCTTCCCCTTCACAAACTTTCCAGTACTACTCCTCCTCAGAAGTAATTTTTGGAAGTAGTTTCTAGACAGTGCAAGTTATCGAGACTATCGCCATTTCAGTAAAACAAGAGCACCATCTGTCCAAGATAAAATAGGAGTTGTACTGGGCAAGTGTAGTTATTTAGTTTTCTGAGGTACCGAAGGTGGAGGTGAAAGGTGAGAGCTTTATTAAGGGGTTCAGGGTTACCACAGGGCAACGACAAAATTAGCTTCCATTCTGCCCTGTGGTCCTGTGACTTAGAGAATGCAAGTTTAGTAGCAGGTTAAGGAGAGGTTAAAACCAAGTACTTAGTTATAAAACAAGAGAATTAAAAATTAAAAGGAACAAAATAAAGACATTTACATAGAAAAAATAAGCTATATTTTAGGAGTAAAGAAGAAAAATAGTAGTATGGAAACAGTGCCAAGTACAAAAGTAAATAAAGGTCAAAAGTTCAAAGAACCACATTGAAAATTAAAAGTTGAACCAAAGTATCACAAAAGTTAGGCTTAATTCTTTAAAAAAAATACGGTAAAGAAACAAACTGATAATTGACAAGCAATATAGTTGGCCTATATCTGTGAAATTAGTGTAGCTTCATCTCCATTCAACCAAAACATTTAAAAAGAATCATGAGATACTGTTTCTCACATATTGGATCAGAAAAGATTTAGAAGTTTATAACATCCAGTATAAACTTGTGGAAAACAGTCAGTCTCATACACCGTGGGTGGGAATATAAATTTCTGTGTCCTGTTTAGATGGAAATTTGACAATATCCATAATAACTTATAAAGCTACTTGAATTAATAAATCCATTTTTAAGGATATATGTTTTGAGTATATTTGCATATGGTGTTTATGTGAATACATTTATCTTTATATGTTATATGATAGATTGATACATAGATTCTAGGTAGATCACAATTAATTGAAATAGAGAAAAGGTAGAACAACTTACATGTCTATCGGTTGGGAATCAGTAACATAAATTATTATATCTCCATTAAATATTATTTATTCCCACAATATAGCTTCCTCCCACCTGAAATGGGCTTCCTTCCCTTCATTTTTCTCCTTCAGGAAACCATATTTTAGTGATGGGTTCTTTAGTAGCTGCTAGGGTATTACCCACGATATCAATTTTCACTCACTTTTACTACCCTCAAGTGATAGGTTGATTGTATTAATGGGATTAATGGTCCCAGTCAGTGGCCACTCTATATGCATGCTCTCTGCCTTATAACTCTGTGGTTCTGGCGCAATTTAAATCTGAACTTGGCCATGTGACCTGTTTAGGTCAATAGGAAAAAAGCAAATCTGAGACACACACAGACTTGAAACAAGAATTTGCACATTTCTGCTTCCTCTGTTTACACATTTCTGGTGGACCACCACAATTGCCAAAAAACATGCCTCATCTAGACTACTGAGAATAAGTTATGTGGAGTGGAGTCAGTCATCCCAGCTGAAGCCATCATAGACCAGCACATTGCCACTTAATTGTCAAGCCAGTGAGTAAGCCCCAGCTAAAATCAAAGCACCGGTTAAACCAGTGAAGATCAGCAGAACCACCCAATCAACATGTAGATTCATGAGAAATAATAAGTGATTGTTGTTTTAAACTACTAAAACTTGGAGTTGTTTGTCATACAGCAATAGCTAACTGATACACCTGCCAATTTACTTTTTTAAAAATATGTAGATTTTCCCAACCTACTCATGCTTCTTAACTAGCATTCACTATCTTAAAAAATATTCTAAAAATATAATCTACCATTAAGTTCAGGATACTCTGCTATCCTTATGGTGGTGTAATTATTATATCTTTTACAAACCTGGATTTTTTTTTCGTTTAGAATTTAGCTGTTTATTTCAGTCTTAAATCAACTTCCATTAGTCTTTTTAAATTTTTTTAAGCAGGCTCTATGCCGATGTAGGGCTCAAACTCACAACCACATAATCAAGAGTTGCATGCTCCACTGACTGAGCCAGCCAGGTACCCCTCCGTAGTCTTTGTTAGAACAAACTACATTATTTTCGATAGTGTGACTATCAAGAGGTTAATGATTATGAACCAAGTAAAGAGAAAAACCTTTGGAGAGGAGTCCCTAAAGTCACCAGTTTAGGGCCTTCTTTTTTCCTCCCATCCTATCCCAAGCCAGTGAGTCAGTAGCTTAGGACTTCAGCTGTCACAGAACTGGTTTCCAATACAGGAGAATGAGGTGTCCCCACAACCAATCACCCATGGTGAGAGAAGATTTTTAAAAAGCAGGAGCCTTTCAGATAGAGAGGAATATGATTTTGTTTTGATACAGAAAAAACTTTGAGCATTTTTTACAGTGCTGCATAACACAAATTGATTTAACCCACTTTTATACTTTTAAAAGCCTATGGAAAATAGACTTTTAAATCCGTCAGATTTTGGGGTTTTTTTTCCTCCTCAGCACCTTTTCTAAAACTTGTCTTTTCCTTGAATTCTGATTTTTTTTTCCTTAAACAGTCTTCAAATTTTCAAAACAGAGGAGGATTGATTAGGACCTTCATTCATGCTTCAGGTGCCCGTTTCTCAGAAGATGAAATGCTTCTTCAAAAATCCTTTGCAAACAAGCTCTCAAGTCAATTACTCTCCTTTTTTGGGATGTAAAACAAATTGTTTTACATTAGTAAATTAAGTCATTTAACACAAGCAAAACATTTCCCTCTATGGAAACCACCAAGCCATTTGTTTTAAAAAACTAAAGGAAAAATCACATTTACCTAATGGGTGAAACTTGGTAATTTATCCATATGTCATTACTAAAATTGACATAGCAGAAGTTGCCAAGAGGAAGTGGTAAACAGTAACTCCAGAGAAAGAAAAATAGTTCTTGAATCCTCACTAAACATATCTTTGTTTTAAAGCAAATTTTAAGGTCATTTTGCTCAGGACATCAATTGACATTTTCACTTACTCTTTTACCTACAACTGAATAGCTTTAAGAGAGCTGTTTTCAAAATAACTGTTCCTGAAGCTATGGAAAAAGCAATATTCCCAAGTAACTTTTTTATGGTACTTATGTTATCAATGAATGGCTCATGCATATGCCCTTCATACATGAGAAAAGTACAAGAAGATGTTCACTTCTGCATCATTTGTTTTTTAAAATAGTAGACCTTGAAACTGGGTATCACCAGTTAGTTACACAGGAAACCAGAACCTTCCAGAGCAAAATGACCTTAAAATTTGCTTTCTCTAAGTTCAGCCTAGATCTCCCTGAGGCCATTGCCCATACTCAAAAGGTACGCTCACGTCTGGCAATTATGTCGTATACCAATGGAGCTTCTCTAAGAAGCTGAAAACTCTATTAATTGACCTTGATCTCTTTTTGTTATTTGGCAATGGTTTCCAAAAAAATTAATTGAGAAGGCTGTAATTTCAGCCCCACATCACCCTTACTCAATGGTAGAATGCCACCATTAAAAATATATACATATTGGCCTCACTAGTCTCCTTTGTTTTCATTTTTTAAGTAGTTTTGTTTGTTTTTTACCCATCTGGGCAGGTCATGGCAAAAGAATGTTGCTTTTTAATAATGAATTCACATTCATGCTGTGGTTCTGCTAATGGTGGAAAAGGTCCCCTTCTATATTCACTAAAGAGAGGTATGATTCAGGGACACCTGGCTGGCTCAGTCAGTGGAGCGTGTGATGCTTGATCTTAGGGTTGTGGGTTTGAGCCTCACATGGAGTGTAGAGATTACTTTAAAAATAAAATCCTGGGCGCCTGGGTGGCTCAGTGGGTTAAAGCCTCTGCCTTCAGCTCAGGTCATGATCTCAGGATACTGGGATTGAGGCCCGCGTCGGGCTCTCTGCTCAGCAGGGAGCCTGCTTCCTCCTCTCTCTCTGCCTGCCTCTCTGCCTACTTGTGATCTCTCTCCCTCTGTGAAATAAAGAAAATCTTTTAAATAAATAAATAAATAAATAAATAAGAGGCCTTTGAGATCTTTGACTCAAAAGTCATGAATCAAAGAATCATGATTTAATGACCTTAACTGAAGTGCAAAAGTTCTTTATAAAATTCTAACTAAATATAATAATGCTGCTGACACATACTAAGGAAGCATTATTTACTTTTTTAGCATGCTTAATTAAAGTGCCTAAATCTGAGCTGACCAGTATACCTTAACTAAATAAATAAAATCTTTTAAAAATAAATAAATAAAAATAAAAATAAAATCCTTTAAGAGAGAGGTGTAATTCAAAGAGAGGGAAATATAAACTAGATTATGATAACCTGAGCCAGGTGCTTTACATATGTTAGCTTATTTAATCTTTCTAACCACTTTGTAATGTAGCCATTATCATCTCTGATTCATATTTGAGGACATTAAGGTTCTCTAATGGATGAGATGACGTGCCCAAGGCCACATATGGAGTCAGCATTTGATCCCACGTGGGTCTGGCCCCAAGGCCAGTGATTTGTTTCTTCTTCTTACCCAGTCAGATTTTAATATAACCTATTTGAATGAAATTTAGGAGAAACCACTGAGATTCATCTGATATAATTTCTGGATCTAGGATTGGTTTTTCCTCTTTTTAATTTAATCTGCAACTTGCTTACTTTGACCCTTTTTAAGTGACCAGAACGTAAGTTACACAATTAAACAACAGTCCCTTATCACACAACCCAAAACTTCCATGACTTCCAGGCAGGACAGGCAAACACTTTGCCCACAGCAGGATTTAAATACCATCATCAAGCAGGACAATATTCAAACTCTCAGGGAGTTAAGGACTAAACAAGGTCCTGTATATAAGCCCCTGATAAATGTGAGACAAACAGTAACTTAATCTGACAAATACTTACTGAGTGGTAAACAAAGCTGACCTGACTCCTGCCCCCCATTAGACAGCCTTGGAAGGGGAGAAAGGGAACGAAAAGTAAAGGTGGGGGAATGATACAAAGGGGAAGGGCTTCAGGGCCATGTAGTCAAACGCAGCTGGGAGTGCGGAGACCAAACCTCCACTTTACAAAGTCAAGGGCTCTGGCTTTTAATTGTATCTGGGGCTTGGTAAAGCTTTCTTCTCCATTAGAGAACCTTCCAGTTCCCATTTGAGAGGGAAGCAGTCAAGCTTGGCAGATAACAAGCAGCTCTGTGACAACAACAATGCTCAGACATCAAGCCTGTTGACAGAACAAGCTGACAGGTTCATACCCTCTATGTGGGATTGCAAATTCTCAAGGGTGTTTTGCCGCCTTCAGGTGTGGACAGATGTATTTGGGAAAAAAAATTACTTTATTGCACATTAGGTTTTTCATGGGTTGCTCAGCAGCCCCTGTAATTCTGACAGGTGCAAGAGAGATTGTAGAAGTAGGTTTGCAAACCTAGCCACCATGCCTCAGTGCCTCCCCCAGTTGTGTGATGTGTATGGTCACCATGATGTGCTGACATTTGCCCCATCAGGATATAAGTGACAAGTGCTGCTTGGAAGGAGCCTTCCTAGCTAAACTCTCACCACCTCCATCTTTCAACCTTTATGGTGAATTCCTCTAGGGAGCTTACCACTTGCCAAGTACTGTTCAAGTGTGTGTGCAGCCCCTGTGTTTACGCATGTCACAAACAAGGAAACAGAGACACAGGGCACTTAAGGATCTTGCCCACGGTTACCCTTGTAAATAAGTGGCAGTACCATGTTTTGAACCTAAGCAGCAAGATGCCGGAGTCCTCACCATATGCAGGACCTTGGGCTGAGAGACTAGAGATGGGGATTCAGCCTTCACTCTGCCACTTCCTCATAGCAAGGGCTACATTCATGGAGCACATGCTGTGGTCCCAGCCCTGTGCTAAGCACCTTCAATATGTTTCTCACTTAATACAACACCTGTAGGAAGTGAATACTATTGTTATCCTTATGAATGGGAAGACTGAGCCTTAAGAGGATAAAGAATTTGTCCAAGTTTACAAAACTAATGAGAGTTGAAGCCAAAATGAACAGCTCAACCTCTCCGACCCCAAAGGTCTTAACTACTCAGTGTCCTGCCTCTTCTCCATACATGCTGTCTTGAGTATTTGACCTCTCTAAGCTTCACTTTCCTCATCTTTGAAATGGGCATAATATTAGTTACTATCTCAAAAGACGAATGTGAGACTAAAACAAAGAAAGGTATATGAAGAGGCACTATAAACAATAATGTACTAGACAATTCTAGATACTATCATCTTTTTTGAATTGCTCTAGATTTGAACATTAACTCTTCCAAATACTTATCTAACCCCAACAAAATGCAATTTTCTCAAAGGTGGAAACAATGACTTCTCTGCCTATAATTTTATCTCCCATAGAATTTGGATATATGGTTAGGTACATAGTTGGAGCCCAATAAGTGTTCTTAAATAAGCATAAGCATGTGGGACAGCAATGCCAGAGGTTTTGTCTCAGAGGAAGCTTGGTTAACCCATCTGGCAAAGGCTAATTCAGGCTTTTAGCCAATAGTTGTCCTATTTATAATAATTATGAAATACGTATATGTTCTTTTACTTTAAAATGATACATGAATTAATGTAAATCAAATCAATGTGGCAGAAAAAACTAAAAAAAAAAAAGCCCCATTATTCCACTAAATCCCTTCATTTGATGTGTCTGTCCCTGCACAGCTGTTCCAAAGGATCATGTAATTAGAAGAAAGAGTGTCCATTTAGTGGGAAATATGTGATTTACATAGCAGGACTAGTGAAAATGACCTCCCTTTCCTTGAGTTTCCTAACTTATTCTCTACAAAGATAAACTCTCTAAATTGTGTTAAGGTATTCTCTCTACTATAATATGTGACCATTATATTATTAATACACATTTGCCATAAGACACACTATAATTCACATTCTTCTTCAAGCAAATTAATTCAATCCTTCTCAAAGCTGAAGGCTTGGGCATGTGTGACCTCACTGATGTATATGAACTGAGACATCATTCAGAGGGCAGAGGAGGGAAGAGAGAAAAGAGAGGACAGATCACTTGCCTCTGTCTTCCCCACCAAGTGGTTTTGAGCAGGGAAACCCCAGACAGTCCTGTGGCATGGCCATGTCTTTAGCCTCGAACAGGGTAATAGCAAATAACTGAGCCTTTTCCCTTCAAACATGACAACTTCTTTACATATCAGGGTTTTCGCATTTTCTTGCTCCTTCTGTCTGTGGTGCATGTCCCCATATTCCCCCAAAACCCCCTCTTTTCCATCTTTCAGGTTCTTTCTCAAGAGGCCTTCATCCCTGCCTAAAGTAGTCCCCTGCTCCGTTCTACCGAGTAAGCCTGTTGAAGCATCTCCACAACATGTATCTGGGCCTGAAGATATCTTATTTGCTTATATGTTTATTATCTATCTCCGTCAACTTAGGCATAAACTCCTGGAGGGCAGGCAACTTTCGTTCCCAGATGCTTGGGACACTGCAGGTGCTTAATAAACATGTGTGCACTTAACTATGTGGAGGCAGGTACTCCTCCCCTCACACCTCACTCCCATTCTCCTCCCCCATCTCCATGCCAGAAAGGTACATCCAGGGGAGTGGTGCTCCCTGACCCTTGGCGGTGCCCTGTAGTCTCATGGCAATTGAAGGGCTATACATTTATCTGTGGTGTGGCCTCAGCTCAAGTCCTGATCTGCACACTCGGGGCACTGTTTCAGGGAGTCTATGTCCTGACTGCCAGGGTACAAATTCTTGTGCCAGCTCTTAGCAGCTGGATAATTTTGGGCTAATTATTTCATCCCACTAGGCCGGAATTTCTTTATCCTAGCAAAGGGGATATAAAGCAACTCGCCTGCAGAGTTGTGAAAATTCACTGAGATAATGAATGTAGCAGGCTATGCCCAGGGCCTGCCACAAGGTAAGCTCTCAATAAATTGTACCTCTGAATCTGTTAATGATAGAAGTTAATTTATACTTGTGCCACTATTTCCTCTCCTATGGTGGACCCACTAATTGATTATACTGTTCTTTCTCTAAAGAAAAAAAAAAAAGGTTTCACAACCTTCATGTAACACCACCCTCTCCCAGAGGGTCACTACCAATCAATCATTCAGTGTTGGTGTGCAAATGGAAGCTTATTAGCCCTTCCTGATTCAGGAAACTCTTAACAAGCTTTCAGACAGGATTATTAACATTGAGCTTGATGTCCAAAAGGAGATTGGTAGTTAATTTTGCTTCTAGACAAGTGATATATTCAGCAATATACATCCATGAACAAACCCATTAACACTGAAGAAAGAATAGTAATGGGAGCACCTGTTCTTGATAATTGAGAGTGGAGAGGAAGGCCCTGCCTCCTCCCATTTGCTCTGGCTCCCAAGGAATCATAAAATCAGGACTACCAGAAGGCAAGTTGAGAGCAGTGCTCTAATTTACTCTCTGGTATATTCCTTTAGATGTAATAGCTCTGACCAAAATTGGAAGAAATCATCCCTTATGACTGGTTCCCTTTGAATTCTCATTAAATATTCCAAACACCTCCTAACAATTTCTGGATTCCAATCAATATCAACAGAGGACTATAGTTTTCAGTAACTTATTTTTAAATGATAGAGAGTCCAGCAGATTAATACCTTTCAGGTACTATTTTAGAAGTGACAAGGAGATCATTAAGGAGGTTTTCCCATAGCTGAACAGCCTGCTGTCTTGTATGGATAGCAATAGGTTCAGAACAAAAATGTGAAGAGCTAAAAAGATGAACTATAGAAGTAAAATAGAAAGTGAGGCTTGTGCTTAATTTACTTCTGTTAAGTCTGACCTTCCCCCCAAAAACAAGTTAGGAAATGCCAACTTTCCCACATCCCCACTTTCTTTTCTTATTCCCACTTTTGGTGGGTTTTCTTTATTTCCTGAAGGGCCCAATGACCCAACTTTCTCCCTCAGTTTCATCATCGTATTTTTTTCCCAGGAAGTTAATTGGGGAAAACACTAATTCATACCAGAGTAGAAATGTTTAGTGTGTTAATATTTCCTCTTATAAACAATACACAGACTTCATGGCTTAAAGACTTATGGGCTGAATTGTGTTCCCACCAAATTCACGTGTTGGAGTCCTAACCCCCCGTAACTCAGAATGTGGCTATTTTGGGAGATAGGTTCTCTAAAGAAGTAATTAAATGAAGTCATTGGAGTGGGCCTTAACCAATATGAGTCATGCCCTTATAAGAAGAGATTAGGACACAGACAAACACAGAGGGCAGACTACTCGAAGATAGAGGGAGGGCGCCTGGGTGGCTCAGTGGGTTAAAGCCTCTGCTTTCGGCTCAGGTCATGATCTCAGGGTCCTGGGATCGAGGCCCGCATCGGGCTCCCTGCTCAGCGGGGAGCCTGCTTCCCCCTCTCTCTGTCTGCCTGCCTCTCTGCCTCCTTGTGATCTCTCTCCCTCTGTGAAATAAATAAATAAAATCTTAAAAAAAAAAAAAAAAAGAAGATAGAGGGAGAAGATGGCCATCTACCAGCCAAGGATGAAGCCAACCCTAACTGACACTTTGGTCTTGAACTTCTAGCCTCTAGAACTGTGAGGAAATAGATTCTTGTTGTTTAAGTTACTCAGTCTATGTATTTTATTATGGCAGCCCTAGCAGACCAATACAAGTAGATTTGGAATCACTCAAACTTATGTTAGAATCTCAACTCTTCCATTTAGTAACTGTGAAATCTCAGGCAGATAATTCTCTGAGCTTCAGTTTTCTCAACTATAAATGGAGATGGCAATGCCTACCTCATGGGGTGCTTATCAGGACTAAATGAGACACTATACATTATTGGTTAGCATAGTACCTTCATGGTACTTGGCACTTAGCACTTCATCAAGTATTATTATTACCACTGTTACTACTTTTATACTGGAATTTTAACTGGATATACATGGATGAGATTTGTACTTTTATACCATCACTTGTCTTTACACTATTGCAAATGCTCATAGAATATTTATTCCTAGATCACACTGCCCTCGTGTCTTCTCACTCCTATGGTGCCCTTAATTCCCATACAGATGGCATTGCTAGCTACAGGTGACCTTGATCTTCAAAATGTAGATAAGTATTGTGGAAAAATATAAGTAAAGTCCATCCTGCAATAAAGGAGGTGAGAAGAGTCTGCACCAACAAATGAAGCATATTTTAAACTTATAGAACTATCAATGATTATGGTTAGACAAATAGTTTATTAAATGATTAATTCTAATAAGGAAACAGCTTGTTTCTAAATAATTTTCTGAGAAAGACTCTTAAACGTAGGTTCTCAGATAAATGTCTTGACTTGTAGAACAATTATGTGATAATTATTGTTCCAGGTCAGAAACATTAAATTTCTTTTTTTTTAAGATTTATTTATTTGAGAGAGAGAGAACATGAGCAGTGTGGAGGGGCAGAGGGAGAGGGAGAAGCAGACTCCCCAGTGAGCATGGAGCCCGTTGTGGAGATGATCCCAGGACCCTGAGATCATCACCTGATTCTAAATCAAAAGTCAGATGCTCAACCAACTGATCCACCCAGGCGCTCCCAGACACATTAAATTTAAAAAAACCATTCTGAATTTTGACATTTAATTACTTTTAGTATATAGGGCTTCTGTAGCAATCAAAACTTATGATAAGGGAAGGGAAGACCTCACTACAACTAATACCATATCCCTTACCCTAGAGTTTCACAAAAAGTTTATAAAACAGATTACTCAAAATACTCACCCACAAGGCATTCTCCATGGTCAATACAAATATATCAAGTTGCCTTGCATTACACCAGCAAGCAGGAATAGAGCCTCTTTGGACCTCTGGGTTCTAGGATTTTAGAAGCAAGCACAATAGCATCAAATGCATATTTGAATGCTTTCCCCAAGTTTTTATCAATTAATGCAAGTAAGGCTGAAATCGAACCAGCCAGGTACAGAACACCAAAATACAAAACTGATATAACCTTCCATATGAGTTTCATTCCCCATGTGCACACTCTACACCAGGCCATTCCTTGCCAGCATCCGTGAGCTATACCCTCTTTGTCTCTCTATCCCAACTATGACGGAAAATTTCTCCATTCGTTTATCTTAAGTCCATAATGTTACCAGCCCTACAGCTGTATTTTCTATTCTGTCCCCCTGTTCCTCTTGCTAGGCCCTCTCCTCCACTCTCTGGTGCCCAAAGCCCACTACACCCTCCTCTTCTCAATTATCTATCTCTTACCTATTTCCGGTGCAATACAGCTGATCACACTGCAACCGACTCAAGAAATCCTGAGCAGAGAAGCTGAGAAGAACGGGGACCTAGGTCCCACTCTCATATCAGTCCTCTGGGGAGTTCTTACAGCATAGCTATTAATTGATTGACAGTTAGATTGTCAATCAAAACCTCCCCAAATCTAGAACTGACCCAGATAAATACACATTAAAATCTTCAGAGAAGTAGCCTAAAAAGAAAAATAGACAAAAGTTTGATTTTTTGGAGACTTCTTTTAATTATTTATTTGTTTGTTTGTTTATTTTTAGAGAGTACATACGTTGTGGAGGGAGGGAGGGCTGAGGGAGAGAGAGAATCTTAAGCAGGCTTCATGCTCAGTGTGGAGCCCAAAATAGGTCTCAATCTCACAACCCTGAGATCATAGCCTGAGCTGAAATCAAGAGTCAGACACTTAACCAACTCAGTCATCCACGTGCCCTGTGATTTTTTAGACTTCTCTTACAGTTGATTTCCTCTTCAAGAAGAATAAGAGCAAGATAACTTCCTTTGAATTGAAGTGAAATTCTCTGTTGTGAATAGTTATGTACACAAGACTTGCAGAAAACCTTTTCTCAGCATCTCCATCGCACACAAATTACCACAGGGGACGTGCTCTCTAACTGTCTGTTAGGGTGGCACCTCCCCATTGTCCAGCAGAGGAGAAAAGAAAGACTGCCTTGTGGTTATTATACACGGTATAATGGAAACTTCATTGCGTATGTATTTTTGCTCACGAAATTGCTGGGCCCAGCAGAAAACTAAATTGTTTTCTGCTTTCCTTAAGTAATGATAAGTCAGTAGATTTATTCAGCTTAGCTTCTCTATGTTCACAGCTCATGGTAAATCATGGAGGTGGTAGACAGAGGCGTACTTCATTTTCTTTGTGTTGCCTCCTTCCATCTCCAAGCTTTTCTGCCAGTTCAGGTGACCTCACTCTGTAAGCTAGCTTTGCTATTCATGGGTAAACTAGGTTTACAAGTGCACACCCCTAGTGTTTGATTCAGCAATTTCCCACATCACTGATTTAGTATTTGACCTGACTCTACTATCTCTCCTTTTACCACATTGTAATTTGTCAATCAATTTTATCAACCAGTCAGTGTGTTTTATTTTTAAAATTCTTTTAGGCTGTACTGATGAGGGAAAACAGAAGCTGATAATGTTGCAGTCCTCTGAATTTTTTTTTTACTGACTCATGGAGGAATTTGGATTGATACTGCTGGATGTGACAGCTTCCATGAACATCTGTGACATCTCTTGCAGGACCTGGTAAAATCTTCTCATGTTTTCATAGGTAGATCTATTCTATTTTACATGGAAAAGAACCCACTTGAGCATGCAATTTTGACTAGCTTAGTCACAGAATTCCCTAGAATAGTAACTAAAGGAATAAAAGCAGAGGTTAAAAGCAGCAAATATAATGCAATTCTCCCCATAAGCATGTAGTAGATACCCATTAACAGATTAAGAGACAAAGAAGGTACCAAAATGTGACTCGGGTATCCACCTTCAGAAAATGCAGTCACTGACCAGCTGCAGATATCAGGATGTGAGACTTCACCATCCCCTGCCCTAGGTGATGGGGAGAACTTGAATGAGGCAAGTGCCACTTAAAAGAGAAAGCTTCTTGGGGTACCTGGGTGGTGCAGTCGATTAAGCATCCTACTCTTGGTTTTTGGCTCAGTTCTTGATCTCAGGGTCTTGAGATCAAGCCCTGTGTCAGGCTCAGTACCGTCTTAAGCAGACTCTGCCCCTCCCCTCTACCATGTGTGCACACACACTCTCTCTCTCTCTCTCTCTGTCTCTAAAATAAATAAATAAATCTTTATTTAAAAAGGGGGTATAAATGTCTTTACCATTTAAAAAAAGGGGGGGCTTCTTTTGTCTTCAGCAGTGGTAACATCAATGGAACTTCTTTCTGTCTGTCTTAAGATCTCCAAACGAAGCAAATACATACCTATTGTTTGACAGAAAACTCTGCCTTGTCAACATGAACTGGAATGCATATACTTCCAATAGAGATGTTTAGTCTTCTATTTAATAATGTATTGACTCTATTTTTGCCCTTTTAGAAGAAAACGTTTACCTAAGTGTAGCCCTAGACTCTATTGTCTTTGAAAAGTATTATTTATTCTAGTACTTTTAAAGAACTGAATAGGCCAGACTTTAGGAAAAGTATCAACAACTATTTGGGCTCTCTAGACCAGGGCCAGAAGGTGTGACCAATACAGATTTACTCCTAAAGGGAATGGATATTTCCCCTGTCAAACTCTGGGAACAGAAGAGAACTGCCCATTGCCAGTCATCTTTGAACAGGAATACAGATGAATCTTGCAATGAGGATGAGAAAGGTAGTTTTCCTTTCTCTTGGGCCAGAAATTGGACTGGCCATCTACGGTATGGTGGCAGTTGGAGATTTTAATTTTTGAGGTTGAGCCAACCTTCACAACTCAAACGTCTATCCAGCCATGGGCCTAAGGGTAGTCACTTTGGATGGCATAACTAAACTACTCTCAAAAGTCAAGTGATATACCCAAGTCAAAGTTTCACTATATCGTCTTTGTCACTTGCAAATCTTTTTCTGAATCTAAAAGTAGAATTAAGTTTTTTGTTCACTTTTGTATCCCTAGCATCTGGCATAGCTCTTGGCACACATTTTATTGGATTGAATTTTCATAAAATTCAATGGAATTCTCAGTATAGGAGTTTTATCTATATTCAGTAAAGGCAGCAAGCCCTTAAGTGACTTACTTCTAATTTGATCTGCACCATAGAAAAAGTCTGGTTCAACTAGCCTGCTTTCATTTTTGTTAAACTAAATTGGTTGATCCTGTCATTGAAAACAGATGAACAGGGGCACCTGGGTGGCTCAGGGGTTAAAGCCTCTGCGTTGGCTTGGGTCATGACCTCAGGGTCCTGGGATTGGCCCTGCAGTAGGCTGCCTGCTCAGCAGGGAACCTGCTTCCTCCTCTCTCTCTCTGCCTGCCTTCTGCCTACTTGTAATCTCTCTCCCTCTGTCAAATAAGTAAATAAAATCTTGAAGAAAGAAAGAGAGAAAGAGAGAGAGAGAGAGGGAAGGAGGGAGGGAGGGAGGAAGGAAAGAAAGAGAAAGAAAGAAAGAAAGAAAGAAAGAAAGAAAGAAAGAAAGAAAGAAAGAAAGAAAGAAAGAGAGAGAGAAAGAAAACAGATGAACCCACTGGTAATCCCACAGGCCTACAGGGGAGAGAGTCACTGATTCATCCCACTGTCATTCTGAGTGTCGTCTCCATTTCTCTCAATGTAGCTGCTTGGCTGGGCCAGCAAAAAGCATCAAAGCCAATAAATGGTTTGTTTTCCCAATCCATGTAAAGTCAGATTTTCGTGATGTTCTTGGACCTCCTGAAATTAAGCCACATATTCTTAAAAACCACTTATATAGTCATAAAAATAAAAAAGGAATTAATTAATAAAAGATATAGTTAGGTGCAACTTGATCTGAGAATGTAAAGAATGTCATGTTTTTAGAAACCTAGTATGTGAAAGATACTGTGTTACTTTCCTTAGCATTTTCTTTTCTTATCTTTTCTTAGTATGCATTTATTTAATTGATTCTCTTTGGTCAAACATATATATTTTAAGACTTTTGTGGCATACTCCCAAACTGTTCTCATTATTTCATCACAACATTTCACAACAATAAAAGAGTTTCGTTTCCTAATGAAGGCCCCACCCAACCTGGGTATTATATAATTTTTTTTCTACTACATTGTTATCTCAATTGATTTTAATAATTTATGTGACCTATTGCACTAGCTTCATAAATTATCTTCTCTTCCTACACTTACTATCAATAAAGTCTCATAACAGTAACTTTAAAATTTTAAACTATGAAATATTTTTAACAGATTTTAACTTAGATATAAATTACATATAAAATTTGCAATTTAAAGTATATGATTTAGTGGTTTTTATCCTTAGCATTTGCTGTGTAATTTCTCAGCACAACTCTTTGATTTAGGTATTACATTTTCCACTTTATTAATGACAAAATTGAGGTTCAAAAAGGGTCATTAATTCACTTAACAAATATTTATTTATTTTTTAAAAATATTTTATTTATTTATTTGTCAGAGAGAAAGAGTGGGAGAGGAAGAGAGCACAAGTAGGGGAGGCAGCAGAGGGAGAGGGAAAAGCAGGCTTCCCGCTGAGCAGGGAGCCCGATGTAGGGCTCCATCCCAGGACCCTGGGATCATGACCTGAGCTGAAGGCAGATTCTTAACAGAATGAGCCACCCAGGTGGCTTTAGCACTCATTATATTCCAGGCACTGTTCTAGATGTGGGGGATATATAGCAGTGAGGAAAACAAGGTTCTCGTGGTATTTATGCCCATGTCCTTGTGGCTAGTCAGCAGATTCACATCCAGATCTGTCACATTCCAATATTCATGCTTTTCTCACCGCAGTGGCAACTGGAATGGCAAATATCAGAGAGAGAAGACTGCGATATTTGAGTAATCGGAGTAAATGTCATATGGTGCTATCTTTGTTCTACAATAAAAGAGAGTGAGTACCCAAAAAGTAAATTTCAATTATTGGTTCTAAGTTGTTTACTTCTTAAAACAATGAACATTATTTTTTTTCTCTAAAAAATATATTGTTAAGTTCCCCTTTCCTGTCTAGATTCTGGAGAATATGAGATTTTCATTAGAAGGAATTATTCTGAGTTTTTCAGAGGATGCTAAGACTCATAGACATGTTTCTGCCCTTTTGGAAAAAGTCCAGCTGCTTCCTCCAGCCATATGTTGTTGTGTCCTATATAGTAAAATAATAACTCAGGACTGATTCCCCTTTACTACAAATTATGTCTTCAAAAACCCCACACTCCAACTTCTCTGTTTACTATGTACTCTACTAAATGTTCTTTCCTACCCTAGCTGTTTCTTTTGAAATCCTACCCATGGAGGCCTCATAACGTCACCCACACATGCTGCCTCCCTCCTCTGACCCCTCCCCCATGATGTTCTGGAACACTTTTCTGGCATTTATGACCTTATACTGTAATCATGAGTGACTTTTGTCTTATTCTTTAACAAAAGATTAACTCTGAGAAGGCAGAGATGCTTTTCTCAAGTCTCTCATAATCAACAAATGAGCAGTAAGTACTTTTAATTAATTGTGTTATTCTTTATAATTAAGCCCATAATTATCTCTACTCAGATTCTTTAACTGCCATTTTAGAGAACCAGCTACTTTCAAAACCACAAAGAAACATGCCACTCAAATAATAGCCCCATGTTACAGTTAATTTGAATCTGTAAGAAATAAAAGAGGATTTTTCATTCAATCCATAAATTATTATTTGTCGTTTACACTGCATAAGGAATTATTCCAGGAGAATTTGGAGGTTCTAAATTTGTGAAGTGTTATAAAATAATTTATCAATCAATTAAGAGGTAATTATAAACAATTCAAAGAGATTTGAATCATGGATTTGAGGCAAGAAAATGATCTTGCTCATTCAGTCTCTTATTAGAAGTAGTTCAGTAAAATTGAAAAAGCTACGGCTCAAAAACCAGAAATAAAAGAGATTATTCCAAAATCTGCATAAAGATGTTCTAATATAGTATCCATTGGTAGCATCAGGGAAGAGAAATATGGAGCAATAAGAATGAGCCATTTCATAAAAATTGGTGTCTCACTTTTCTATATAACTACCCTATAAGTATCATTGAACCTGAGAAAACATCGCATGGTAGAATGCTACTTCTACAAATTATGACAAAACCTTCTCTTATGAGCTGATTTGGCTACCCATAGATATGACCTGAGTTCTACTCCAATGACATCAGCATGACCAAGGGGACCCTATATAACCTTTCAGAGCCTCTAATTTTGTAAAGATAAAGTCATTTACTCACCAGGGTCATAAGAACCTAAAAACCTCAAATACATGAAAGTAAAAAATCAGGTACCATACCAAAGATATTATCAGGTTTCTCATCTGCTTAAATATTAAACTAACATATTTGTTACATTAGACTTTTATTTACAGGCATAAATAGGTATTTTCTGCTTGAGAAATTAAATAAAAATTCACATCTAAGAATAGGAATTAGTAATAAAATGACTAGTAGTACTATAGGTATTTTGGAGCAGTTGTCCTCTCCCAAATGTGTTTGGGCTTTAATTTATCCTATTTAGATGATGTAGCAAGTGATTTTGACCTTTCATATATTATAGGAACTTGTATAGGATGCTTTAAGTACTATCCTCATTATCATCAGCCTAGGGAAAAATGATCTATAGCTTTTTTCCTTGAAGACTACAGAGCACATTTTCTTCTTCCTCCACCTCCTCCTAGTCCTTCCTCACCCCCTTCTCTTTTTCTTCCTCCTTCCCAGAAATAGAGTGTAGATGTTAAAGCCGGAATTTTCTAGAGCTTCAAATGACCCAAGGAACCATCTAGGCATTCTTAAGACTTGGAAATTTAGGACCCACAAGGTAGAGGACCTGAACAAGACCTGCTCAAGGTCATATAGCTCATACAGTCTTTAGAAATCTAACTTCAGAACTGGAATCTGGGCTTTCTATCTTCAAGGAGCAATCAGACTGAAAGAATCAGTCCTTTCAGGTCTTCATTTTCAAGTCCAAGATCTTTACAAATTCTCTTACCTTACCAATATTAAGAAAACATATAAATAATAACTTTATTCTTGCTTCTCTTCTAGCTCAATGTAGGGAAAAGAGAATTGGACTAGACATCAGAAGTCTTGGCCTAAAAGCCTGGCCCTAATCTGGCTCTAATCATTACTTGGTGACCTTGGAGAAGTCGCCAGATTTCTCTATATCCCATTTTCTGTACCTGTAAAACTAAGATGCCTGTCTTAATTATTTTGCAGTTTTAACAAAGAAGATAATAAATGGGAACATTTTCTATAAGTTATACAGTTCTGAATGAACACAGGCACTTTTGTTATATATTCTGTGATCTCCTGAAAGGATTTTAAAATTTAAAAGAGAAAATTACATTATCTGGGTTGGAAACACAAACTGAATTCCATTTAAAAATAGAAGATAAGGAGCACCTGGGTGGCTCAGTGGGTTAAAGCCTCTGCCTTCAGCTCAGGTCATCATGTCAGGGTCCTGGGATCGAGCCCTGCATTGGGCTCCCTGCTCAGCGGGGAGCCTGCTTCCTCCTCTCTGCCTGCCTCTCAGCCTACTTGTGATCTCTCTCTCTCTGTCAAATAAAAAAATAAAATCTTTAAAAAAAATAAAAATAAAAAATAAAAAAAATAGAAGATAAGAATAATGTCAGAAGAGTAACAGAATAGGAAGCTCCAGCCCTAGTTCCCATACAAAGACACTGACTTAAGAGCAAGATATGGACCAAAATGCCTTTATGAGAACTCCAGAATTTGGTTAAGTCATGATACCCCAGGTGAACACAAAGCCAAGAACAGCTTGCGTTAAAATGGGTAAAAAAAGGGGCGCCTGGGTGGCTCAGTGGGTTAAGCCTCTGCCTTCGGCTCAGGTCATGATCTCAGGGTCCTGGGATCGAGCTCCACATCGAGCTCTCTGCTCGGTGGGGAGCCTGCTTCCCCCTCTCTCTCTGCCTGCCTCTCTGCCTACTTGTGATCTCTCTCTGTCAAATTAATAAATAAAATCTTTTTTAAAAATGGGTTAAAAAAGCCATTGCATTTCTTTGGGGGTTGCGGAGTGGATAACCAGATGACCACAGGCTTAATTCCCTGAAACAATGCTTCTTTCTGTATAATGTGTCTTTCAATTTCCATCTCCTTTCATTATGCTACCAGGGTTTGTAAAGTTATGTGCAGAAGCATAAAGGAATATCTGTAGGCTTAACTCACTGAAAGTACACTGTGTATTATGCAACCTGCAACTAATATCTTCTCTCATTAAGATATGTGTTTCTTTTTTTTTTTAAGATTTTATTTATTTATTTGACAGAGAGAGATAGTGAGAGAGGGAACACAAGCAGGGGGAGTGGGAGAGAGAGAAGCAGTCTTCCCACTGAGCAGGAAGCCCAATGTGGGGCTCAATCCCAGGACTCTGGGATCATGACGTGAGCCAAAGGCAGACGGGTAACGACTGAGCCACCCAGGCGCCCCAAGATGTAAGTGTTTCTAAACAGAAGTGTAGATGCATATTGGAATGTCTTATGATTAACCCATTGAAACTACACTGTATGTAATGCATCGTTCAACTAACATCTTATTTCATTAAGATACAGTATTTGGGGACTCCTGGGTGGCTCAGTTAAATGGCTGCCTTCAGCTCAGGTCATGATCTCAGGGTCCTGGGACTGAGCTCAGAATCAGGCTCTCTACTCAGCGGGGAGTCTGCTTCTACCTCTGCCCCTCCCCCCCACTTTGGGGCCCTCTCTCTCAAATAAACAAATAAAATCTGAAAAAAAAAGATATATATATTTGTAAACATACGTGTAGAATCGTATGGGAATGACTATATGCTTCACTCACTGAAACTACACTAAACCTTTCTAAACCTTCAAATAACATGTTGCTTCAGTAGATATAAGACTTTCCCCCAAGTTTTCATTTAAATTCCAGCTAGTTAGCATACAATGCAATATTAGTTTCAGGTGTAGAATTTAGTGATTCATCACTTACATACAACACCCGGTGCTCATCACTGCAAGTGCCTTCCTTAATACCCATCACCTGTTTAACCCATCCCTTGACCGACTTCCCCTCCAGTAACCATCAGTTTGTTCTGTATATCTGAGTCTAGAAAAGCCATTGAATTCTTTTTTTAATTTAAATTCAATTAATTAACATATAGTGTATTACTAGTTTCAGAGGTAGAGGTCAGTGATTCATTTAATATAATACCCAGTGCTCATTATATCACAGCCCTCCTTAATGTCCATCACCCAGTTACCCCATCTCCCCTGCAGCATTCTATCTGTTGTTGCCCCTCCCCTCAGCTGGCACAGCCTAGAGGAGAAAAAGCCCAACTCACGACTTCTCCCTTAGAATAGAGAGAAAAGTGGAATGTTCATGAAACATTCCAGCTGCCCATGAGACTGGTTCCTGTCTTGTCTGATTTGGAGTGATGATGGAACCAGCAAACTTTGGATGTGGGGGCCAGAGAACAAGAGAGGGTTCTGGGCTTGTTGCAGCCCCAGAGAACCTGCAGTAGTACCACAACAGACACCAGAAGGAGCTAGAGATTATATGTTCCTAAAAAATAAACCAGCAAACCTTTCTAATTGGGAAATTATGTGCACAACAGAAAAGACGCATCCCAGAAATTTCACAAGTCCCCAGAATCTCTGGCCAGTCTGACTGGGGAAGGTCTTCCTCTGTGCAGAATTTCCCATAAAGACTTGAAGAGGTGTTATTTTCCAGGGAAACATGGCCTAATCAAAGGAACAAAAAGCTCCAGAAATTGACCATAAAGGAATGGATTTGTGAATTACTTGACAGAGAATATAAAATAGGTGCTTTTTTTTTTATAAGTAGGCTCCATGATCAGTGTGGAGCCTAACATGGGGCTTGAACTCATCACCCTGAGATCAAAATCTAAGCTGAAATCAAGAGTTGGATGCTTAACCAACCAACCAAGTTCAGTATGCTTAAAACACAGATAACTAAGTGAAACAAACAAGCAAACAAAATGATTCAGGAACAAAATGAAAATATAAACAGAAACTGAAGAGAACCAAGTGAAAATTCTGGAGCTGAAATTAGGTGGTATAAAAGGCAGAATGGGCAGAGCATCACTAAAAATGGAGGAGTAAATGACAATTTCATGAGATGAAGCTTCCCTTCATGGCCTACTTCAAAATAGTTATCTTGGTTTTGATTCCTCCGAGAACCATACCCAGAGAAATGAATTTAAGCATAAGTACCTTATTTGGGGAAGGATCCCAAGGAACACATTTAAGGAAGTGAATAATGAAAGACAAGAAGCTGTCAAGCCATGTTGGGCATCTTGAGCTGATCCCCCTGGGGACTCTGGGAGACAAGGTGGAACATGCCTCAAAATGATCCCAACCAAGAGATGTTAGGAACCTAGGTATTTAAATGCCAAAACCTTCACTTACCCAGCATCATTTGTTGGGGCTGCTTCCAGAGGCATTGATTCTCCAGCACCTCTGGTTGGCCCTGTGTCTTGACTGAGCATGGTCCCTCAGCTAGATAAAGCCTTCAAAAACTCACAGATTCTTGCACAAAGCCGCCTTCAGCACAAAGAGGTACATGCTAAGAGCACCAGCAGCATCTGCCACAGTGAAGATCTGAATATGTAAGCAATTAAAATGTGACTAACTGAATAATTTGATTTTGGTCTTTTGAATGCCAGGAAAACAGGCACCTTTTAGCTACCCAAGAAAAGTTAAATATATTATAAAGATACTGTTAGGTTTATGAGCATACAAAGTAATAAAGAAACCAAAGTAATGCCAGGCCTAATGGGAACTGTAATGAAATAAGCAGTGTAGCTGCTTTGTCTCTTTCAAGGGCCATACCCATGCCTGGGCTTTGCCTGTGTCTTCCTATAGTCTTACTGTACTGTATCAGTCAGATTAGGCCATGCTATGCTGCAGTAACACACAGCTCTCACACCTCTGGCTTTATTTATTTATTTATTTATTTATTTATTTAAAGATTTTATTTATTTATTTGACAGAGAGAGAGAGAGATTATAAGTAGGCAGAGAGGCAGACAGAGAGAGAGAGGAAGCAGGCTCCCCACTGAGCAGGGAGCCTGATGCGGGCCTTGATCCCAGGACCCTGAGATCATGACCTGAACCAAAGGCAGAGGCTTTAACTCACTGAGCCACCCAGGCACCCACACCTCTGGCTTTAATATGACAAAAATTAATTTCTCCTCCATTGTTCTCCAGGCAGTGAAACAATTCTGATAACTGTTTTTCCATGTGGTGAGTCAGTAATCTGGGCAGGTTGGATCTTATAGTTCAGCAAAACCTCAACGCACTTTCCATGACATTGTACAGGAGCTTTTCCCTGACTCTATCTAGAAATAATACACATAACTTCTGTACACATTTCTTTGGCCAGAACTGGTCACAGAATCTTCCCAACAACAAAGGGTTGGGATGCAGAGTCTCCCACGTGCCCAGGAAGGATGAGATACCTACAGATTGCTAGGCACTGGCAATATCTACCACACCAGACATGTTCTTGAAACTTTAGCGTCTGTATAACCATATTGGCTAATTTGACCTCTAGTACACTTCTTGCCCTTTATGCTTAGCCACCCCCTCCCCCCAACTAATGTACTCAGTCTTTCCATTTTCAAATTTCAAAACCATGGAGAGAAGAATTCCTATAGTTGGTGTCTTCTAGCGTGACCAAAAGTAGGAACAGCTAAATTTAAAAGAAATTGTGATGGGAATGCAAACTGGTGTAGCCACTCTGGAAAACAGTATGGAGGTTCCTCAAAAAGTTAAAAGTGGAGCTACCCTCCAACCCAACAAGTGCAGTATTCAGTATTTATCCAAAGGATACAAACATAGTGATCTGAAGGGACACAGGCACCCCAATGTTTATAGCAGCAACGTCCATGATGGCCAAACTATGGAAAGAGTTCAGATGTCCATTGACAGATGAATGGATAAAGAAGGTGGGGTGTATATGTATAGTGGAATATTACTCAGCCATCAAGAATGAAATCTTGCCATTTACAATGACATGGATGGAACTAGAGGGTGTTAGGCTAGGTGTTATAAGTCAGTTAAAGAAAGACAAATACCATATAATTTCACTCATATGTGGAATTTAAGAAACAAAACAAATGAACATGGGGAAGGGAAAGAAAAATAAAATAAGGTGAAAATTGAAAGGAGGCAAACCATAAGAGACGCTGATCTTTAGAAACAAACTGAGGTTGCTGGAGGGGAGTTAGGTGGGGGGATGGGGTAATTGGGTGATAGGCATTAAGGAGAGCACTTGATGTAATGAGCACTGGGTGTTATATGCAACTGATGAATCACTAAATTCTACCCCTGACACTAATTAAACATTTTTAATAAAATAAAATTTCTTTTGATTTCTTCTTTGAAAAAAAGAAATTATGGTATGAACGACCTCTGCCTCTAAGACTTAAATATCTTCTCGAGCCTAGGGGACTGTTCACTGAACACCTAAAGAAAAAGGATTCTGCCGGCAACTTTATTTTTCTAGCAAGCTATCTTCTTAATGTCAGGGGAAAAAATATTTGAAAACTTACAGAATGTAGGGAAATTTACCAGGAAGACCGCTCTAGAGAACATTATAAAAAACAATGACATTAGAACTGTATTGTGAGGTTTAAGGGGAAAGTAGGTATGTTGCTAACAGAGGCAGAGTAAAGGGTTAACACCATAATAACATATGGAAAGTAGAATTCCAAAATACAAGAACAGGAATGAAGAGGTGCTTTCCAAATTCTAATATGTGACAATGAAGATTAGATAGGAGAAAGGGAATCCCAGCAGAAGTGCTCACACTCCTTCAGAAATTTCAAAATTCTTCTAAAAATTAGTTATTAGATATTTTTCAAATTATAACACATTTGTAACATATTGTAACATATGCTAGTTATAAAAATTGAAATAACCTAGTACATAGGTGTATAAAGCCTAAGCCAATCATTTTTTCTCTTTGCTTCTTTTCCAGCCCCAACTCAGAAGCCGTGCTGATGATATGATATTCTGACCCTTTCCCCTTGTTCATACATACACATTCAAGTGAATACATTTATACCTAGTGGTGTGTGGGTTGGTTGATTGGTTCGTTGGGTTTTAACAAAGGAAAATCCTAATGTGCACAATAGCCTACAATTTGCTCTTTTTCATTTGATAGGATATTGGGATAACCATATATGTCAGTATCTATATATCTAGGTAATTTTTCTTTAAAAATGCATGTGTGTGCATAAAAATACATGAGATACTCATAAACTTTGTTTACATAAGTGAGATATCCTATGTGCTAGGCGAGTAGAATTGGTACATTTTTAATGACTTCCATACTCTCCCTGCATCTCCACCTACAATCCATCCCCTGACCTCCTCTGGTAACCATAGTTTACATTAGTGTACATGTTTGATGAGCTTCTAGGTATTTATATAAGCATATGCAAACATACTTACATAGGTATTTTGAGTAGGAGTCATTGTCAACCTTCCAAAAACAAAATCATCTTGTGTATACTCCTGTGTATCTCCCTTTTCTGAAGCAGCAATACTTAATCAAAACCCCTGTAAATCAAGTAAATGCTAACCAGTTCAATTCTTTTTTAATGTCTTCATATTCTATGGTATAGCACAATATAATTTATTCAACATTACACCTACTTTGGGGACAATATGAACATTTTGTAACCGAGTCCAAACTTGTTCCATTCACTGCACGAAAGGCCGGTAAGTCAAGAGGCAAGATATTGAGGTATGAAAAGCACCTTATTTGGAAATCTGGCAATCCAAGGAGATTGCAGGCTATTGTTCTAAAGTATCACCTTAACTCAGCATGAAATATAAGCTTTTTGTGTTAGGAAGAGGAGGAAGTGGCAGGCAGTTGGAGTCAAAAGTTACCAACATCTTTAGGCGCGTTCAGGTGCCTGCAAGGGTCCAAGGAAAGTCATGTAACTTCTTTGTCCTTGTCAGCTGATCTTTGCATACAGGAATCTGGTCATGTCCTTACTGTAAATCTTAAACATAGCATTGTTATTTTTATATGTACTTTCTTATCTCCTTGGGGAGCTAGTTTTCAGGTAAAGAGCAGTTTTTGCAAATCTTACCTGTAAGCAGAATTCCTTCAGTGATTAACATGCATGTGTGCAAGGCTTAGCAGAAGTTTCTAACCTAAAAGTCACAGCAGTAGGGGAGACAGAAGCAACATGGGGTCAAGTGTGCTAAGTTTTTCCCGTTACAGTCTTTCTACACATACTCTTACATATTGATCCTTTTCATAACATAGCTTCCTAATAATGGAATTGGTGAGTTGAGCTTTTCAACTTTTTAAATGGTTATTTTGACTTTTTTTTTTAAAGATTTTTATTTATTTATTTGACAGAGAGAGATTACAAGTAGGCTGAGAGGCAGGCAGAGAGATAGGGGGAAGCAGGCTCCCTGCTGAGCATGGAACCCAATGCGGGCCTCGATCCCAGGACCCTGAGAGGCTTTAACCCACTGAGTCACCCAGGCGCCCTATTTTGACTTTAATACATGTTTCCATACTGCTTCTATAGAAGCTTTACCTACAAGTAATTAGCATAGGTACATGAATCTACTTCTAGATCCTTTGTTTCCTTGATTTATGGTCTGTTCTTAAGCCATAGACGCAACGTGTTGATTACTGTAGTTTTATAGTAAGTCTTAAAACAGTGTAAATCTTTCTTTTTTTTTTTAAAGATTTTATTTATTTATATGACAGAGAGAGATTGTAAGTAGGCAGAGAGAGAGGAGGAAGCAGGCCCCCTGCTGACCAGAGAGCCCGATGCGGGCCTCGATCCCAGGACCCTGAGATCATGACCTGAGCCGAAGGCAGAGGCTTTAACCCACTGAGCCACCCAGGCGCCCAAAACAGTGTAAATCTTTCAAGTAGGATATTTCTCAAAGTACTTTTGGCTATTCTAGCTTCTTTACATCTTCAAGTAGATTTTTTTTTTTAAAGATTTTATTTATTTATTTATTTATTTATTTATTTATTTATTTATTTATTTATTTGACAGAGCGAGACAGATCACAAGTAGGCAGAGAGCCAGGCAGAGAGAGAGGAGGAAGCAGGCTCTCTGCCAAGTAGAGAGCCCGATGCGGGCCTCGATCCCAGGACCCTGAGATCATGACCTGAGCCGAAGGCAGAGGCTTTAACCCACTGAGCCACCCAGGCGCCCCTTCAAGTAGATTTTAAAATCAACTTGCCAATTTCTACCCCTCCCCCAAAAAAGTCTTCTGAAAATTTTAAGTGGAGCTGCACTGAATCCATAGATCAATTTGAGGAAAATTGCTGTCTTAACACAATACTGAGTCTACCAATATATGAACCTGGCTTATCTTACCCTTTGTTAAAGTTGCCTTTAATTTCTCTCTGGAATGTTTCATAGTTCTCAATGTATAGCTCTTGCACATATTTTGTTAATTCAATTTTATGTTTTTTGATGATGTAAACGGTACAGTTTTTAATATCAATTGCTAATCATGGACTGCTCGTATTTATAGATACAATTGATACTTTTTTAGATTTTATTTATTTACTTGACAGAGAGAGATAGATCACAAGTAGGCAGAGAGGCAGGCAGAGAGAGAGGAGGAAGCAGGCTTCCTGCTCAGCAGAGAGCCCAATGTGGGGCTCTATCCCAGGACCCTGAAATCATGACCTGAGCTGAAGACAGAGGCTTTAACCCACTGAGCCACCCAGGCACCCCTACAATTGATTTTTGTATATCCAATGAGTCCTCTTCACTCTGGCTGACAGGAATATGAATGACTCCTGGTCCTGTGTTTGCTCTGAAAATTGTTTGTACTTCAATTCCAGTAATCGTTCTTTCCTTGGAAGTTGTTATTGCCTGGTGGTGGAGGTTCATCCTACACATACTCCTATTGTATTCAATCAGAGACCCAAGCAAATCCCTATGCTGAAACTATTTCTCTATCTCACTCTTTTCTCTTTGCAAATTCTAGCTTCCTTCACCTTTCCCAAATCCAGTCCGTCTCCTCAACTCAGAGAGATTGGTTGGCTTTATTTGGGTTCCTCTTCCCTGTACCGCAGTCTAGCAATTACCACCTGGGAGAAAGCCTGGCTGAAGGTAGAACTCATCTCTTTGCCTTCTCTCAGGAATGACAAGGCTACACTGCCTATTATCCGGTGTCTGACAATAGTTGTTTCCAATAGTTAATCCTGTTTTTCATGGAAGGAGGATTATTCCCTATGGCCCAAAGAGGGAATTGTGCCCTTTTTATTTTTCATGTAATAAATGGTGTTGACAGTTTTTTTTTTAAGATTTTATTTATTCATTTCACAGAGGGAGAGAGATCACAAGGAGGCAGAGAGGCAGGCAGAGAGAGAGAGGGGGAAGCAGGCTCCCCGCTGAGCAGGGAGCCCGCTGCGGGCCTCTATCCCAGGACCCTGAGATCATGACCTGAGCCGAAAGCAGAAGCATTAACCCACTGAACCACCCAGGGGCCCAGTGTTGACAGTTTTACTGACACCAGATTCCTGAGAAAGTCCCTACTTGGTTCGTTAATCTTTTGCTACAGTGTTGAAATCTGTTGGCTAATACCCAGTTTCGCACTTTTGTACCTATTACTTTGGTGATTTTGACCTACAGTTTTTTTATTTATTGCATTTCTGTTAACTATATTATCAAATTTTATTGGATCACCTGGGAGACTCAGTCTGTTAAGCCTCCAGCTCTTGATCTCAGCTCAAGTCTTAATCTCAGGGTCATGAGTTCAAGCCCCACATTGGGCTCCATGCTGGGTGTGGAGACTACTTTAAAAAAATATTATTCAAGTTATGATGGCTTTATAAAGCAAACTAGGGAACATTCTATATTTTTCTTTCATTTAGATTATTTCAATAACATTAAAATTACTTGGTTTTTTAAAAAGATTTTATTTATTTGAGAGACCGAGTGAGCGATGGAGAGAGAGCCTGGGGGTGGGGAAGAGTTTGCAGGAGAAGCAGAGGGAGAGGGAGGAAGAGACTCTCCCCAGTGCAGGGAGCCTGACCTGGGGCCCTGGGGCTCCATACAGGGACTCTGGAATCATGAACTCAGCTGAAGACAGGTCCTTAACTGACTGAGCCACCCAGGCACCCCTAAAATTACTTCTTTTTAAAAGTTAACTATAATTCAGCCGTGCAACCATCCTATCCTTTACAATGGATTAATCTGAAATTACCTTTCAGATTTTTTTCCTGGAAGTTGGTCTACTCAAGCTTTCTACTTTGAGAATATTTGAACATATTTTTTGAAGGTTCTTTTTATTTTTGTAATGTCATCCCATACATGAGCAATAAAAAAAAAGTCTTAACAAGTTTACAATAGAATATTTGAGTAAAAAATCTGTATACATTATCCTTTACAGCAATTTTACACAGTAAATTAACTGATTGTTTTGAAATGTTCCTTTTAAACACCTGTGCTATCTTACAAGTACAAAATTAAGGCTCTATAACTTACATGGAGTCCATTCATTTAAGAGCTCAATTTAATATCCATGACTATTCAGAGCTCTGTATAAGGAAAAAATCCACCTTGACATACTGACAAAGAGCCAAAAGTTCAATTTCCATAAAAATATTAAAGGTATCCAATTCTCAGAATACCTAGTTAAATACCAGCAAAGAAAGCTAATGCTGTATTGGATGCTAGATTTGAAGGATTAATTAAGTTAATATATTTTTAACTGAAAACATTTTCATTTCCTTTAGGCTTTAAATTTTGCTGTTATAGCATTTCACATAGTATTTTCCCAGTGTTTAATTGTGAGTTCTGTTGTGCTTTCCATTATATCAAGTTATATTTCCTTTCACAGGTCTCATAATGCACACATTTATTTGCTACTGTGTGAAAAAGAAAAGGATGGGTCCTGGGATGGGGTGTGTAGGGCTCCCTGCTCAGCAGGTAGTCTGCTTCTTCGTCTTCTTGTATCTCTCCCTCCCCTTGTGCATGCCTACTCTCTCAAACAAATAAATAAAATCTTTTTTAAAAAAACATCATTTGAGTGCATAGTTGAGTAAGTTTTAGAGAATGATAAGGCATTTTACACAAATGAGAACATCTGCAGTCACCCCAGGAATGATAAAATTACAGGGCTATCAATCCTCATGCTTCTGGGCATGGGCTGATCACCAGCTGGAAGAAGGAAGATATTCCCTACAGTATTTCTATAATACCATCGATTACATTCAGATTTGTATTTCCCTTTAAACATAGCTCATTGGAGGACTTTAATGTACATTATGGCCACATAGTGCAAAATGACGGGAAATCTTCAGAAGTTTACAAAAAATTTTTAGAGAAATGAATTCAAGAAAAACCATAAGCTCTCAGAAAAGGTAAATGGAATAACATAGAAGTTAACAAAGATCATTTTGAATATTTCTTATACACAGAGCTTGACAGAAAACTCGGCACTTGTTGAATGAATGAATGAATGAACAAATGAACAGGGAAACAAAATTACATGTTCTTGGATTCAAATCCCAGCTTCACCAGTATTTGACCTTGAGTACTTCGTGCATCCTCATGTAACTCATCTTTAATATTAGGATAATTATGCCCACCTCTTTTTGTTATCACAGGAATTGAACTAGGTAATCCATGTAAATAAATAAACCCACTGCCTGAAACAGAATGAACACTTAACAAATGACAGTTGTTTTAAGAGTTCTCCTGGGATTGATTTAGCTAATTCCTGGCCAAATAGTTCTAACAATTAAATCACCTCAATATATTTCATAACAGGTCAATTCTTCATGTATTGATTATATTATAAACCTGTATTCTATTGACTCTGTGAAACCAACAGCAAATTACACCGCAGACACTCCTTAAAATTATCCTTTATTTTTAACTTAGGATATATTTTTTGCTAATAAGCAGACCTCTTAGATGGTGTCTTTGTCTGTTGGGGCTGCTAAAACAAAATATCACAGACTGGTAGCTTATAAACAATAGAAATTTATTTCTCACATCCTAGAGGCTGGGGATTACAAGATCAAGGTGTCCACAGATTTGCCATGTGCTGAGGGTCTGCTTTGTCATAGACAGTGGTCTTCTCATGGTAACCTCACAGGGTGGAAGGGGGCAAAGGAGCCTTCTTAGGCCACTTTTACAAGTGCATTAACCCATTCATGATGGCTCTACCCTCATGGCCCAATCAACTCCCAAAGGCCCCTAATACCATAACCTTGGGGGTTAGGATTTCAAGATATGAATTCTGGGGAGACACACTGAATCTATAGCAGATGGAATACTATGATAAGGAAAGTTCCAACTCATAAGGAGAATATTTGCTGCTCACTTTGAAATGTCCATAGCCCTGGCCCAAGGCTACTGTGACTTTCAGCCAAATGTATACAAAAATCCTGGAAAGGATTTTTACATATTAAATTATGCATGGTACTGACACTCTTTTCTAACAGTTTCTCAACAATTAACTATTTGGTATTAGCAAATTCTCTTGGGACCCATAAATTGGATACATCCTGCCGATACAGATAATGTTCCAAATCCACATGAAGAAATTGTATGGCTGTAAACAGAGTACATGTCTTTGGACGCTCTGGACTTACCTAGTTAAAAAACAGATTTAAAAGAAATCATATAGCATTTGTGATTAGCATAACCTTAAATAACAATGAGAACCGCCCACCCCCCCAACAATAATCAAGTGCTGTATTCACTGCAACTGAGGCAAGTTTTGGAAAAATAATCTAGTTTAGTGGACTATTTCTCCAAGGGCAGGGATTATGGGCCACTTTTTACTGGGCAATAAAATGCTTTTAAATTGTAAATGTTGTTGCATATGATCAAGTTATCTTTTTTTGGGAGATGAAAAATGGAAGATTTCTTAGACCCTGGAAAGAGTTTTTGCCATTTATTTATGAATCACTCAGCAAAACGCAGTCATGTACTATTTCAAATAAGCTGCTATCTCAGAATGTCACTGTCACTTGACTCAAAGATTTTTCTTTCTTTGGCTCTTTTTTCTTTTTTTGGCGGGTTGGGGGAGGAGGTCCTCCTCCTCCTCCATCATCAAATCAACAGTCCTATGGGCAAGGGACGGAACCAGATATCTCCATCAATATTTGAAGACAGGGAGAAGAAGGGTGCGTAATATATGAGGATTAACACTAGATCTCGCCCCCATCCCCCTACCTGCACCCCTCCACCAGCACCATCACCCGACCTACTTCACTGGAGAAAACAGAAAAAACCCACCATTCTGAAGCTGTGGTAAATGCTCAGGCCACGTGACACGGAATAACGCTGTTTGGATTCAAACACTGAGACTCCGCAGTGACACAGTGATTCATCTGCAGCTAGTTTCTAAACTGTGGGCACTGAGAAATAGGCAACCCGTACTGAGCCAGAGGTACTGCTGCTGGCCTCGCGAAAGCTCAGCCAGGTGCTGAGGGCAGGGGGACAGCACAGCTTTGGGAGGCAGGGAGCGTGAGGAGGGGAGAGAGGCACGTTCACACCATTAAAGGTTCACACTGCACCCTGTGAAGCCTCTGGGCTAAGCCTGAATTTAAAGCGGGAAATGAAGGGGCAGGGATTTTAGCTAATATACTCAGCCTTCACATCAGCTGCGTAGCTTCCGTCTCACGGCAAACCTAAGAAACTGGTATTATTAATCCCCTCTCAGACCCTAGGGACTGAGGGTGAAAGAAGCAAAGAGGCTCTTCCTGGGGCTTATGCCCCGCGCCCCAGACTCCCAGGAGGGGGGGTGCCCGGGCCGGGCTGCACCGCGTTTCTGGAGGGGAGAAAAGCCCGGCTGCGGCACAAAACCCTAGGCCTGGGTGAGGCGCCAGCCCAAGCTGCCAGCAGCGGAAGGGGGGGCGGGGGCTGCCGGAGCGCGGCCCTCGCCCGTGGTAGGTCGGCGCGGAGACCCGAGCTGGAAGCCAAACGCAGACAGTTGGCTAGAAGCACCAGCCCCCTCCGCCCGCCTACTCGCCGCGGGGAGGGGTTTCTCACGCCCCCTGCTCCTGGGTGACTGCACCGGAGGTCGGAAGGAAGCGGGGCGAGGGATGAGTCATCCCGCCTAATTCCTTCTTCCCGGTGCCTCGCCTCCGCACGTCGGCCCCCTCCCGAGATCGAGCAGCCAGGAGCGAAGACTCGCTCATCCTCAGAGTCCGCCACCAAACCCCCTGTGGCTTGCAGAAGCGAGGAGAAGGACGGGGCTTGTGGCCAATGAGAGCTTCGCCCTCTCGCCGCCGACCAATGGGCCGCTGTTTACAGGGTGGGGCGGGACTAGGAGGGGGCGGTCCCGGGCTGGCGCGCAGCGTCGCGGTCCCCTGTCTCACTGAGAGAGCGGCTTGGTGAGAGAGCGCCTCACAGGGAGTCGGCGCCTGAGCGACGCGGGAAGGCGCTACTGTCACCGCCGCTGGCCAAGGTGCTGGAGACGGCAGGCCGGTCGGCCGCTTCGCCAGCTCAGGCACCCGTTGCAGCGGCCGCTGCTTCACTCCCAGCCCCGTCCTCATGGAAGAGATGGAAGAAGAGTTAAAATGCCCTGTGTGCGGCTCCTTCTATCGGGAGCCCATCATCCTGCCCTGCTCTCACAATTTATGTCAAGCGTGCGCCCGCAACATCCTGGTACAGACCCCGGAGTCTGAATCCCCCCAGAGCCGTCGGGCCTCAGGCTCCGGGGTCTCCGACTACGACTACCTGGACCTGGACAAGATGAGCCTGTACAGCGAAGCGGACAGCGGCTATGGTTCCTACGGGGGTTTCGCCAGTGCCCCCACTACCCCGTGCCAGAAGTCCCCCAATGGCGTCCGCGTTTTCCCCCCGGCTATGCCGCCACCGGCCACTCACCTGTCACCGGCCTTGGCCCCGGTGCCCCGCAACTCCTGTATCACCTGCCCCCAGTGCCACCGCAGCCTCATACTGGATGACCGGGGGCTCCGCGGCTTCCCCAAGAACCGCGTCCTGGAAGGGGTAATTGACCGCTACCAGCAGAGCAAAGCCGCAGCCCTCAAGTGCCAGCTCTGCGAGAAGGCGCCTAAGGAGGCCACCGTCATGTGCGAACAGTGCGATGTCTTCTACTGCGATCCGTGCCGCCTTCGCTGCCACCCGCCCCGAGGGCCCCTAGCCAAGCACCGCCTGGTACCCCCGGCCCAGGGCCGCGTGAGCCGCCGGTTGAGCCCGCGCAAGGTCTCCACCTGCACAGACCACGAGCTGGAGAACCACAGCATGTACTGCGTGCAGTGCAAGATGCCTGTGTGCTACCAGTGCTTGGAGGAGGGCAAACACTCCAGCCATGAAGTCAAAGCTCTGGGGGCCATGTGGAAACTGCACAAGGTGAGTCGTAAGAAAACCCACCCCGAACTCCCCTCGCCTCCGATCCTCCGGTTTTGCAGCCGACCCTCTCTCCCTTGTGCTCACAGTGCATCCCAGTGGGGGCGCAATGCAGGTTCTCCTATGTCTGCTTCCCCCGTCTGGTGCACTGCAGAAGCGCAGGGGGACCTTAAAGCGAGCGCAGGGGAGTTGAATATCCCCAGAGAGTTGTTGCGGGGATGCCTGAGAACTGGTCTCCCGGGGAGCGCGCCTAGCCCGGGGCGTCCCCTCTCCGCCGGTGGAGGCGCAGCCTGCGGGCGCCGCCAGCGTACTGGAAAGCGCTGCGTAACTGGGTAGAGGCACGCCAGCTCCCGGGCTGCCGGGAAGGCTCCAGGGCAGATCCGGCTGCGGTCCCCAGGGACGAAGTGGGGGCGGTGGGGCGGCGCGAAAAGTCGAAGCCTGGAGCGGCGGGATGCGCGCGCGCTGGGATTCGCGGCGGGGGCGGGGAGAACTCGACGGGTGGAATACTGATGAGTCCGCTCTGGCCCAGGCCGCGAGTCCGCGGTGGAGCGGTTGCGGGCCCGGGTGCTTTGCCTCCAGGAGGCGGAGGAGTGGGGAGTGTGGTGCAGAGGAGAGGGAGGGGGAAAAAAAAAAAAAAGAATCCTGTGGTCGCCACGGCAACAAGGCTTGATGGCAGCGGGTCCTGACCTTCCCAGGGCTGGGGACCTGGGGCTGAAGTAGCAGGACCAGAGGTTTCTGTGTGGTCTAGGCCTGAAAGCTAGGCAGATGCGTCTCCCAGAGTAACCCCGTCCTCCCAACCACCACACACGCATTTGTCCAGGATTCAACCCTTTTCCTCTTTCAGTAGTCTTTGACAGCTTTGAGGCACCTGTTACCACCAGATATATCTTTCTGATCTCTTTTGATGGAGCCTCCACCAAAGCCAGATTCAAAAAGAGTGCCTTTACCAACGTTTAGGTAAGCCACTCCTCTGCTTGGAATCCTCCAATTGTCCCCCACATTTCTTAGACAGTCCCTAGAATGGTCCACCAGGACCTGCTTGACCCGTTCACTTTTGGCCTCATCGACCTCATTTCCTCCCACTCATTCCCTTTGCTCCAGCTGCACTGTCCTTCAACCAATATCAGACGCCTTCCCACCCCCGGGCCTTTGCAATCGATGTTCCTTACCTCTGGTACATTCTTACCAATACCCTGTATTCGACTGGCAAGCTCTCTTGCCTCCTTCAGATTGTTGTTCAGATGTCACCTTTGCGGTGAGGCCCTTCCGAACACAGTTGCTGCCACTAGTCTCAGACACCCCTAACTGGCACGCTATGTATTTTAATTATCATGTTACTTTTGTATTTATCTATCCCTCCCCTCCACACATACTAGAAAATAAGCTTCATGAGGAAAAAGATCTTTATAACGTTATGCCCACCCTGCTTAGAAGGAGGGGAACCACTCCTGAGATGTGTATAAATTTCAGTTTTAATTTTTAAGTAATTTGCTTGGTTGGGATGCAAAGGGTAGGGCAGGGATTCAGGATTATTGTAGAGAGATTTTCTTCACATCACTGAGTTGCAAGCCCAAGGATCCGGTAGGGTAGTATTCGGGCCTCAGTCATGCCCCACTAAGGGTTTCCCCTTCATTTCTTGGAGACTAGAAAGGCTAGCCTCTGAGAGAGTCCATGGAGTTAAGTCTGGAACATTGATATTTTATTTACAGCAAGAAAAGAAATAAGATATCACCATTGTTAGCAATGAGGGAGGTTTCCTCAATTCAGTGTTAATTGAATGTGATCCTTGTTTACAGTTATTTGTGTTCTCACATATAACCTATTAAATCTTATTCATACTGATGGAAATTTAAGTCAGCACAAATTTGAGCCCTACTAGGCACATGCATCTATTTTTAAAACATTTCAATTTAACTTTTTTAAAATGATATTTAATTTTGAAAGTTTTCAAAACTTGAGTTCACAGCCAATTTTTTTCTTCATGTTATGATTTCATTCTTAAACTGCTAACTATAGACTATGCTAAGTTGCCTTTCAAAACTATCCTTGGAACTAAGAAACTAATCACCCTGTCTGAAAAAAGAACTTAAGAGTCACACACTAATTAGGATGGTCAAACCACAGCATTATTTTTCTATGAAGAGTCCATATTTTATCCAGTAAAACCAAAAGCAACCCTTTAATCTTTGTCAAACCCTGTATAGATTTGAAATGTTAAATCATTCATCTTATGGGTAATGGAAATTGTGAGTGGACACTGGTGTGGACTGGGCTGAAATCTGGATGTCTATTTAAAAAACCAATAATGTCAAAGCCCTTGAGATATGACATAAGTAAGCTAGAAGGTTGGTTTGTTGAAAAAAAAAAAAGACCATTTCTTCTCTGATCTTTTGCACACTTTTTCCAAAATAGTGAATAGGTATAATTTTTGTTAAGTCAATAGCAGAATTATTAAACCGCCAAAAAAATAAGGCAGAAAGATGACAGATTTTAATATTTGCTTACCATCTTAGGTGAATAACGAACATTACTCCCCCACCTTATCTTCTTAATAAGGTTGTTAATGTGTCAATACTGGATTTTCTCATATAGTCTATTTGTGTTCTTTTGCCACAAAGCTCATGGGCCAGAATTTCTGTGGGCCAGAATTTCTATGCCTTTCAAAACATGAGAGAGCAAAGAATTACATTAAGTAGTTTCCCCGAAGTTGGGCAGTTTATCAACACATGTTATTATTAGACCTGAAAATTTCCATTAATGTTCTATCATATTAATTGGTCATTTCTAGGGATAAAAAATTCTGTGAATAAGTATTTTCCTCAAGCACAAAGTCATCATCTCACACATTCAAGACAAAATGGCTGAATTTTATTTTTAAAGAGGTTTTAAAAGCAACTGGTTGAAATTTATTAGTTGTCAATTGACCAAATTAAAATACTTCTCACACATATATGACCTTCAAAATCCATGAAAAGTAATACTGCATGAAGTAGCCATATAAGACAAATATCTGATAACAGTTTTCATTTAGAACCAGCACTTGCTATATTCCTTTATCCAACTTAGGTTGGTATAAAAAATTGCTACACAAAAAATCATTTTGCAGGTACTTTCAAACAGGCAATTGGAACCATTATTACTACTTTGTAATTTTAGCAATTCATATTTCTAAGTCTAACATTATCCTTAAATTCGTGGTGTGTTTTATCAATCACTGAATCAGTACATTTGAAACCATTCTGTTGTATTTGTGCCATTGAGCAAGGATTTTCTTTTCCTTTCTGTATTAACTACTCTGAATCTCGTCTCAAGTGTTATTTTTCTTTTACTTTTTTTAAGTGAAGATTTGCAATTTAAGCAACATTTTATTTTTCAGAAGATTTTATTTATTTATTTTAGAGAAAGAACCAGTATGTGGGAGGGGGGATGAATTAGAGTGGGAGGGAGAAGGACAAGCAGATTCTCACCCTGAGGGCAGAACTCCTGGCAGGACCCAGTCCCACAACCCTGGGATCATGACCTGAGTCAAAACCAAGAGTCAGATGCTCAACTGACTGAGCCACCCAGGTGCCCGCAACAATTTAAAATAAATTGTGCCAGCAACAATTTAAAATAAACTATCAGTTATGCTTTTTAATTTTCAAAGTTTTCTGGAAAAAATATCTGCTTTGTAGTATGTTGGCATTTCATCAAATATTTATGTAGCAAAGTGTGTTATTTAATGTAACTAAAATGGTAGTTAGCTATCAGCAGTAAGCACAATATAATCTAGATGTTCCTATGATACATATAATAAGTAGCAGATATTCATGTTTTTTATATTTTTAAAATTTACATCTAGTACTTTCAGAATGTTCTGTGCACAGTGGTACAAATATTAAGGAGAATGAATCAGAGAAGTTGGTTTTTCCTCTTTGTACTGAGACAAAATGGGAAGAGCTAGATGACAGGGGATCCCATTCCAGACCTTATGCTGTCACTTACTTGCTAATAGCTTGAAGCGAATTTCATAACGTCCGTGCTTCCTACACACAAATCTATATTTGTGGAAATATTTTGAAAAAAATAATTTAAATGTTTATAACTTACTCATTTCAGTTTGGCACAAGAGGAAAGTTTCGTGTAAAACAGAAGTTGTCGTCTCACTAGTCAGCAATTATTTCATAAAAACCTCATCCCCCGGTTTGGGATACTTTGCTTTCAGAGTACAGGATGCAGTAAAAGGCTACTCTTGAAGGTGGCCCAAAAGGGTGAGCTACACCTTCATGGGTCCAGAGAATACACAGTTGAAGTAAGCTCAAGGAATAAAAGCACTACACAAAGATTTATTTATATATTAAACAAAGGCATTTTGTTTTTCAATAACGATGCTAAAATGATAGTTGATATCACTGTTTTGTCAGCTTCTCCAATGAAGACAGTGTTATCACTCTGAAGTAGCAGAAATTGTTCTTCGCATGTATACCATAAAACGGTGTTATTAATTGAAATTTCAGGTCAAGTCACAGTTGGCATAAAGAGAAAATTATCATAGTTACCTATTATTGACTAAAAAGAATAATACAGAGTCAAAAATTATCCTTTCAGTACAGTATATTCTCTCCTCTAAGTATTTCTTAAAGTGTGTGTATGCATAAAACTCAGCCTTGGCACAGAGGAGGATAGAACCCATTATATGGTAAAAATTAGAACAAAATAGTTCTAAACTATATCATTGTTATCAATTTTATCATGGACTCTTGGTTAACAGAAAACCCACTTAGGTGATCTCAGAGGATTTCGTGGGAAATGAAACAAATCAACTCTCAAGGAAAGCAGAACTGGAAAGCTAGAAACTCAGTTTATTTTCTGTATCAGTCAGCTTGAACTAAGTTTTGCTACAGTAACAATTTCCTAATCTCAGTGAATTACAACAATAGTATATAATTTCTCACTCTCCTCAATGCCCACTGAGAATCAGCTGTGGCCTTTCTCCACATCTTCCTATTCTTGAACTTTAGCTGAAAGAGCATGTTTGGAACATGTCAACCTTATAATAGAGGGAGGAGAACAAAGCAGAGCTACTCAAGAGCACTTCAAGTTTCCACTCAGATGTGGCGTGTCACTTCTGCTTATACTGGTTGGCTAAAACAAGTCATGTGGCCACACCTGATGTCCGTACTGTAGGATATACACTCTTCCCACAGAGAGAGGTAGCAGAAAAGGACCCTATAGTGGGGGCTGGAGAATATTTAGAGCAAATAATACAATATGCCACATGTTTAACTCTCTCATCTCTGCTTCTTTCTCTTGCAATGGGCCACTTCGTCCTGCACAAGGCCTGCAAGGACTCCTCCAGCCCCAAGACAGCATAGCATTTCAGTGCAATCGTCCACTGTCATCTAACTAGATCTCTTCACATTTTCAACTTTAGAGAAAGAATCTGATTGGCTCAGCTGTGTCAGGTAATATCTGATAACTGTCTGGGCCATGACCCAACCCCTTTGGTGAGGTGAATATAGAAGCCTAGGCTGAGACAAGTGAGGTACTCACCTCAGCAGCAAAATTTAACAGGGTGCCAAAACTCAGTAATCAAGATAAAAAAATAGTGTAATGCCATATCTTAAAAAATAAAAATGAATGCAAGAAATCCATGATCAACAAAATGTCAACATTTTAAATAAAGGCAACATCAGTAACAGTATGCCCATGCTGAGCCATACTAGACCCTGAGTCAAAAGGAAAAACTAGGGCACCTGGGTGGCTCGGTGGGTTAAAGCCTCTGCCTTCGGCTCAGGTCATGATCTCAGGGTCCTGGGATCGAGGCCGCATAGGGCTCCCTGCTCAGTGGGGAGCCTGCTTCCTCCTCTCTCTGCCTGCCTCTCAGCTTACTTGTGATCTCTCTCTCTGTGTGAAATAAATAAAATCTTTAAAAAAAAAGGGAAAAACCAATAATATTGGTGCTGTCTTTGTTTAATATTTTGACTTTTGTTCATCATAGAATCTTTACATTAATTTTTGTTTTTAAAAAGTGCCACATTAAAATAGTATTGATGTTGATTCTTGAGGTTTTTGGCACTCCCTTGAATTCCACATCTGAGGAGAATGCCTCACTCCCCTCCCCCCAGCCCTGGCCTGAGGGACAGAGTCACATGGTACAACACCTGGCCCCTAGTTTACTGTTCATTCTGGGAAAAGCTCCAGGCAGAATGCCTCAGAGAGCAGCGGGGGCAGGGAGGCACTGACCAACATTCTGGTGCAGTCTCAGAGGGAGCCATGCTGGGTGCAGAAGAAAGTCCTTTTGCTCTACTTGGATCTTCCACATTTTATCTACAGCACTAATTTCTTGAGGTCCTTTGACAGTTGATGATGATGAAAGAAAGGAAAGAAAAGTATAGAGGACACTGAGAGCTGGAGCTCAGTGCTTGTCCTCCACAGCAAAGCTCTACCACCAAGTGGTTTGTGTTTTTATCACTGTTATGTACTCTGGTGAACGCGGTCATCTCAGAGCAAAGCAGTCCCTCACTTTGCTTACGTTTGTGTGGAGGAAGGAGGACAGAAGGTGCCATAACATGATTTTCTACTCACTATAAGTACCTCTTTTAAAGTATGTGGTTGGGCTGGGAGTGGGAGAAAAATAAAACCGCGTTTTTTTCCTGTCAGTAATTTTATCTCTTTATTAGAAGGAAAGAGTGTTAGTAACGAGGGAGTTTAGTGTTTTGTGTTTTTTGTCTTTTGGCTTCCTAAGGGCAGCACTCTTCTTGCTCTAGTTAAATGCTTCCCTCATCACCTTATTCCCACCTCTGCCCAGTCCCTGTGATTCTGGTGGGCTACCAATATAGGGCCCTACCTTACCTGGCCAAGCAGGAGGGGGTGGGACATCGGCCTGGCCAATCGTCATACCCTATCCCTCTGATCAAAGTGACTAATTTAAAAGATTAGCACGTACTCACACCAGTCCAATCAGAGTCCTTTTCTGAGGTTTATATATACTGAGTCTGGGACAGAGGAGTCTTGCTTTCCTCTGAGAGTGTTGCAGCTGGAATAAAAAAAGCCAGGAGCTATCTGTGTCCATGTCTCTTCCTCCTACCACTACGTCAGTAGAAGAAAATAAGGCAACCCACAGAAATACAGAGCTGAGAAATGAAGAGAGAATTCAGAGAACAGTATTTGAGCCTCTGGAACCTGTCATGAGTGTGGCCAGCTACCCACTCCTGCCTTTTGAGTTCCCCGAGTCAATAAACCTCCCCACCTTTTTTGGCTTTAGCCAGTTTGTGTCAGCTACTTTCAACTGAGAAGTCCTCACTTATAAAGCATATGAATTAATACATGTGAACATTTATATTTGAAGATATTCATTCTAGATATTGTCTCTAAAATAATATACTTAGAAGCCTGCACTCTGATGCCAAAAACAAAAACAAAAATACAACAAAAAACAAATGGAAAGCAGTTTTGATTCAATGAAGCAGAAATCTTATGATATTTAATCTAATGCTGTTTACCCATTCACTAACTATGTAGCCTATACTAGCTTATTGGGCTATAGGCTGGACAGGGAGGTTCTGAAATCAAACTTCTGCTGATAATCAATTTTATTTGTTTTCAAAGGCAGGAAACCTCTGAAGATTGATGAGACATACATCTTGCTTTGACCTGTTTTTTAGGCCAGAATTTCTCAAACTGTGTTCCCACAAAGTTTCCATACTTAAATAATTTTGAGAACCTCCACTTTTAACATCATCCTGGTGGTTCACACTGTACATTGTTATATCAATGTACTGATCCATTCTGCAGCAAAGAAACCTGCTAGATTTAATCTAGAATTTTCTAAACTTATTTGACTTTTAAAACTATTTTTATTTACTTTCTCATTTTTTTCCAGCTTTATTGAGATATCACTCATATATATAACATATGTATGTTATATGTATGTATATACATAACACACACATATATATAACATATATAAGTTAAAGGTGTACAAAGTGATGATTTGATATGTGTATATATTGTGAAATGATTGCCACAATAAGGTTTGTTAGCACCTCTAGCCTCTCACATAATTACCTTTTTGTAAGTGTATGGAGATAACTTTTAAGATTTATACTCTTAACTTTCAAGTATATGGTACTGTGTTGTAAATTATACTCACCATGCTGCATATTAGATCCCTAGAACTTACTCATCTTATAGCTGGAGATTTATACCTGCTGACCAACACCTTCCATTTCTCCAATCCTCAGCCCCTAACAACCACCATTCTATTCTCTATTTCTTTGGATTCAGCTTTTTAGTTTCCTCATGTAAGTGAGAACATACAGTATTTGTCTTTCTCTAACTTATTTCACTTAGCGTAATGCCCTCCAGGTCCATCCATGATATTGCAAAAGGCAGAATTTAAAGGAAATTCTTTAAATTCTTTAAAATTTATGGCTAAATAATATTCCTCTGTGTGATGCGTATGTATACCACATTTTCTTTATCCATTCATCTGCTCATGAACACTTTAGTTGTAGAAAGTCTTTTTTAGTGCTAAATGAGTTTGGGAAACACTATTCTAGACAATGATTAGCTAATAAGTCAGTAAGAAAGTAAGCATTCTTAATTTCTGGTATATGCAGAGTAAACTACTCTAAAACTCCAGGCTGTGGATAAATGTCCCAAATAAGACTATATTTAAATCTTATTTTAATCCTTAAAACAAATGTTAAAGTTAAATTTATGTTATTCTTTGATTATTAAAGTCAAAGATAGAGGTAAAAGCAATTAATATAAGTTTTGTATTGTTTATATACATATACTCAATATATGTTGCTTCCCTTTTTATTGTAAATAACTGAAAAAATTAAGCATCAGTAATACTAAGGTAATAAAATTAGAATTAACTGCTTTGATCCATTTTTGCCTATTTTTAGCCATTGTGTACATGATGCCAAGTGACTTATTTGATTGAGTTTGCTGTTAAATTGTGGTAGATATATATAGATTGTTTTTAAAATACTTATTAAAGCAAAAAAGATGGTTTAGCTTAAAGGTTAAGACTCTGAAGATGCTCCTGGGACAACATATCACAACAATGTATGAAAGTTAAAAGAGCAGTGCTTTGCTTGTTACATTCCAGTCTTTGCTAATATTTTCAAAATGACATTTGGAGACAGTTTGTAACCTTGGAAGAAGAGTTAGTGATAAAATGGCCCCCAGCAGTGTACCTAGATTATTAGAGACGATCTAGGTTTTGTCAGCAACACGTCTAATGTATCCCAAAAGACACGTCAAAGCCAAAAACACTTCCCTGGAGGGTGTTCTCGCAAGCAGTTTCATCCCAACCCTAAACCCGCCCCTTGTCTTAAACTGAGAATCCTCTCAGAGTGAGATTATTCAGAAAAACCCAAGCAGAATGCCCAGAATGCACTTGACACATTATGAGGGAAATCATCACAATTTCACTTCACTTTGCGTTATATTAGACATGCTGCGGACAAAACCCAACCCATCCACCACCCCTGTCCTCCAGCACGTTCTTAAACTAGACCTTCAATTCAACTGAGCCAGGCTCACCAGCGTCGCAGCAGACCAGCCTGCCGTTGGGAAGCTAAGTGCTGCACCCCATCCCCCCGGAGTCACTCCTGCACCAGCGGCACTCCCACCCCAACTGGGTTGAATTAGAGACACTTTTTTTTCCTTAACTATAGAAAAAGAGTTTTCTTCATTTTGATTCACTCATTTTATGCTGAAAAAGCAAAAACACTTGTCTTGAGTTTCTAGTCATGAATAAATAAGCATCACTGACTTCTCTCTTCCTTAACATGCCTGTCCCTAAAGACTCACCTCCCCATGGTCTCAGCTCCTCCTTGCACCTGAATGTCTGAAACAGATCTGGTCATCTCAGTCCCATTCCCTTTCACAATGTGCTCCCAAACTCTCTTCTATCTTCTGTCCACCTACCTCCTTAGCTCCCATCTCTGAGTTCCAACACTGAACGCCACCCCCAACCCCATATTATAATTGGGTATGTTAGAATCTTCCACTGGACCCTGCAAACACAGAGTCATAGATTATTTCTTATATACCTTTGTTTCCTCCATTAATGGTCCTACTAGATGCTTGAAAAAGTTTAATGAAGGGCGCCTGGGTGGCTCAGTGGGTTAAAGCCGCTGCCTTCGGCTCAGGTCATGATCCCAGGGTTCTGGGATCGAGGCCCACATCGGGCTCTCTGCTCGGCAGGGAGCCTGCTTCCTCCTCTCTCTCTCTGCCTGCCTCTCTGCCTACTTGTAATCTCTCTCTCTGTGTCAAATGAATAAATAAAATCTTTAAAAAAAAAAGTTTAATGAAGAAAAGAGTCGGTAAGAAGATTAATGTTTAGCAAATATTCTAATATTTTAAGATTCTCATATTAGCCTGATAATAATAGTGAAATTTGAAAGCCTTCAATTTTATACTTTTGTTTAAAACTTACTTAGCACTTAGTACATGCCAGGAACTGTTCTAAGCTGTTTCCAGGCACCTTCTCATTTAATCTTCAGAATTCACACATCTTCCTATGAGAAAACTTGGGTACAAAAAGATCATGGAGTCATACCACTTTTAAGTGGAAGAGCCAGGGTTTGAATCCAGGCTGTCTGACTCCAGAGCTCACATATTGAGCTGCCATTCTGTCCTACCATCTGATAATCACAGGAAATGTGTAACCTAGAAAGCACCATTTTATGGTTCTATAAATTATAGATTTATAATCTATAGCAAATAAACTGAGTTCCATTAGTTCTCATGCATGCAAATTACTGAAAATTTAAGTCATTTGTCCCCTAAGTTTCCTTGTGATAAAATAAATTTAAAGAGGAAAATACAGGGCAGAGGGAAGGGAAAGACAAATATATTGAGTATTCCCTAGACCAGATCCTCAGAGTCATACTGGGTAGGCCACATTTCCTTAGGCCAGTTTTCCTGTTTTGCCCCCTTCTCAGGACCATTGAAGCAGCAGATAGACAGTGGGGTTCTATCAGCTCAGCCACTGATTCATTGTCTTCTTGTAATGAAATCACCATATTAAAATTTATAGAGAGAAATTACATAAAAGTTTAGGTTGAGGGTTGGTTGGTTTTTTTTTTTTTTTTGGCATTTTCAGCGTCTTTATTTCTGTAGATCTAAAACATTTATAAGTCTATCTTGGAAAACACAAAAATATGTTGAAACCCATAAGCAAGTATCTGTTCTGTTTACTTCCCATTTTTTCTTGGACCTTTTGCTGAGGTCCTTAAAGAAAATACATGCATTCCTTTTCAAGAATCTATGCCTGGCCTGCCTTTTCCATAAATACAAAAAGGAATATATGAATTGGAAAAGCCTATTGTTTAAGAATGGGTTTAAGCACTGCCAAATGAAGTTTGTTTTTTATAAGCCTCACATAGACCCAGAACTGTGTGTTTTATACTCAGAGCTCTGCTCAAAGAAGAAACTGTTCCTTAAGAATTAGCTTTGGAAGTAGAATGCTAAACATTGTTCTTCGGTGTGGGAATAGCCACCTTCTGTCATTAGCCAGTACACATAGATGGTTAATTCTCATCTACTGCTGATTTATTCATGTGAAGCTGTCTTTCCAGCCAGATAGCATCAATTCCGCTTTATTGAGATTTTTGTTCATCCTCTCTTTACTCTTACTTTGCTTGCAGCTTGCATTTTAAGAAGCAACTGTTTGACACCAAATACTTCTGTCTCTCATGCTCCAGGAAAAGCCAGGGAGAGGGCCATGTTGCTCTGACCCATGCTGTACATAAATCTAAGACATTATCAAATCTCTGAAAAAGCAGGCTGCTTAGGGAAGTAAATGTGAATATGGGGGATCAAACAGTTTCTACCTAAGGCAGCTCTTCATAGGCTTTTTGGTTTTGTAGGGAGCAAATGCTTGGAGGCCAAATACATATAGGCTCAACTACAATTACAACTCACCTAAAGCCAGAGGGAAATAACTCTATAATATAATCTATGATTTTTATTGTCTGTACTGTAATTTCTTGTCATCACTACAAACAACCAATAGCTGATTTTACTCTGGATATGTGTAATACATGACATAGAGCTGCTGCTGCTGTTTATGCCATCACCCTGACTCATCAGTTCACCATAAAATGGTGTTGCCTTTGCCATCCCCACTCCTGCATCTATGAAAAGGGATCCCAAGGGAATAGTCACATAAAATCAGACGTAAAATCAGACTCCCATCCAATCTAATAAATCTTACATGGTGTAGATAAATCTGTGGTGCTTTTAACAAGCAGTTGTTATTGATTTCATTGACCATCAATCATTTGGCCCAGACTTAGCAAGGAAATATGATAAAGAGCTTTCAGCATACAATCAGTACAGTGTGGAGAAGCTTGATGTTTACATTCAACTCATGTTATCTGGCTACCGTCTGCCATTATGGAAGTAAATCTGCCATTAGTGGAGCTAAAATATTGTTCAGTATTAACTAAAATATTCTCTACTTTCTACTTTGAGAAAAAAGAAATATGGAAATACAGAAATTCAGATAAGCACTAAATTTCCAGGCCAGCTTCAACAAGCATGATAAGCAAGGGTACCAAGTATACCTACCATTCTGTTAGTGTTCAAAAATGGCACCTTTACAGCTAGACTTAGGACGTGGATTTCTGATTACTCTGGTCACTGCGTATAAAAGTGTTGTGGAAAAATTTGAATTGATAGTGAGGTCCTGTGATGTACATATAAAATATAATAATAAATATTGGTGTTAATAGGCAAATCAACACATTAATATTTTATATTAATTTTATTTTATTTTTATTTTTTAAAAGATTTTATTTATTTATTTGACACACAGAGAGAGATCACAAGTAGGCAGAGAGGCAGGCAGAGAGAGAGGAGAAAGCAGGCTCCCCGCTGAGCAGGGAGCCCAATGCGGGACTCAATCCCAGGTCCCTGAGATCATGACCTGAGCTGAAGGCAAAGACTTTAACCCACTGAGCCACCCAGATGCCCCTATATTAATTTTAAAAACCATCAAACCAAAGAGAAAATTCATGCTGCTGGCATTGATAACATCCTTGAATCTTGATTTCCAAAGAGCCTGCACCGTCTTACAGTCCGACTAGCAATATATGAAGGTTCTAATTTCTCCATATTTTCACCAACACTTGTTATTGTCTGTCTTTTTGTCTAGAGCCATCCTAATGGTTGCAAAGGGATGTCTCATGTGGTTTTGATTTGCAGTTCTCTCATGACTGGTGACATTAAACATCTTTTGGCTATTTTTATATCTTTTTTAGAGAAATGTCTATTCAAAGCCTTTGCCTTTTTTAGTTAGGTTATTTCTCCTTTATTGTTGAATTGTAAGAGATATTTTATATACTCTGGACACTTATTCACTCATTTAAAATGGAAGGGACATGGGGAGCCTGGGTGGCTCAGTCGTTAAGCATCTGCCTTTGGCTCAGGTCATGATCTTGGGGTCCTGGGATCGAGCCTCGCATTGGGCTCCATGCTCTACGGGAAAACCTGCTTCTCCCTCTCCCACTCTCCCTGCTGGTGTTCCCTCTCTTGCTGTGTCTCTCTCTGTCAAATAAATAAATAAAGTCTTTAAAAAATAAAAAAGGAAGGGACAGAGATATAAACCTCTCTTATCTCAGAAATACAGAAAATAAGAAGCAGACACATAGCTGAGTGTGAGGAAAAAGTTACAACTGTCCCACCACGACCTACTGCTAATTTCTTGCCCAGTCACCTCTATCAGCCAGTTCTGAGGCAGAGCTCAGATAAGTTCTACCAGAAGTGGCTCCTGATGACTAGGAAACATGGGAAAGTCCAAAAGTAGGAGGAGGACATAATCTGGTTATCATATCCAGGAAATATCTGGATATGGTGGCTGTGCCTCCTCCTTAACTTGAGTTACACTTCTGCCAACTTTGGTGATAGGGTACATTTATGTATTATAAACTTCATTTATAATAAAATTCCAGTGGTGCTATGGTTTCTGTTACAGGTTACTATGGTATTTAAAAAAATCACTTCCAGATGTCAAAATGGTAGATTCTTCCTCTATGTTTGAGAGTTATAAATCGATAGAATTGAGATACTGGATATTTGAGATCACTTGCCAACCCCCTCCAAAATCAAAGGAATAAATCCCAGAATACTTTAGTAAATTACCAAAATCATACAGCATGTATCGCCAAAAAAACACACTGATTTCTTAGAACTTAAATTAAGAATTCTGAACATCCAAGGATCCATTTTCAGTTGCTTGTGTGTGTGTGTGTGTGTGTGTGTGTGTGTGTGCAGTGAAGCTCAGTTAAAACACCTGTTCTCTTTTGGAGGCTCTCATATGCCCCAGACATCCTTAATCACAGCTTTTTTCTATACTCCATGACCACAGCTATCAAAGTTACTTGAACCTTGTTGTTCTCTCTTTAGGGGGAAATTATATATGTCTATACTCTTGAATTAATGTTCCTTCGTTATATGTATTATTTTTTTTAACATTGGCCCTCAGTAGACAGTGCCTTTACTCAAAGGATCAATCTTATGTGGGAGTTTCGGCATAAAAGCTGGAAAGGGCAGCATTTGTAGAAAATAGGCTTTGCTTTGTCCCTCACACAAGGAGAACTGCTGTACTGCAGTATGGCTGTCCCCTTGGATTGGTTGTCTGATTGGCCTGCCCTAGCCAAAAGCACAAAAGAAGTTATAGGATGAAGCAGAAGAGAGTTTCCAGTTGCTCCTCTCCGCCTTCTATACACTACTTGCCAACTCTGTTGGTACCTGGCTGACCACCAGCACTCTCTACTCCTCCCCTCACCTCCCACAGTGGTCTCCTCTGAATCTTCTGGTTTCTGCCTTCCTCTTGGCAAGCCCAGCTTTGGTTCTGATGTATGTGCCTTTGTCTGGTTATCTCCCTGCCTTGCTTTGACCACTGTGTGTCCAGTCTGTTCATCCAGCCCCAGACATTTGACCAGCCACTTCCAGGGAGAGTCTCTCTGCCCAGCCTATCTGGCTTGTGCACCCCACACTGGCTTCCTTCCCAGTGAAGGACCCAGTGCTGACAGCTCCTCAAATCATACCTCGTGGATAGCAGCCCCAGAGCTGGCACTGATCCCAATAAGAGATTACTGTCATGTTCTTGGCCCATCACCTGTAATGTTAAAATAAGATTATAACATATACATCTGGGTTGTGTAAAAATGCACTCACATAACTCTTTTCACTTGAAACATGCCATAAAATGATTTAACTAAATACAAACACAGAATCCGTTCACATATAGCTACCATCGAAATGAAATATGACAGATATTTAGCTGGACCTGGAAGTTCTACTTATGTTGAAGGCAGGAAGTAAAAAATAATTTACAGATTTCATCTGCAAGACAGGAAAGGAATGAATTAGTTAGCAGAAGATTATTATCCAATTTGGAGGCTAGCCAGAGACTGGTCAATTACTGTCTTCTAAGTAGAGCCAAATGGTTCAATTATATTGCAGTCTTACCTCCATAGGTCTTCTATTTACTTATGTGAGAACAAAGTCATCAATTTACCAATTGTATATTATTTAATTTGCATGTTATGATGACTTTTAGGCAATTATCAATTATTAAGTGTTCTAAAATTTTATGTACAAAAGATTATTATTGTGAGCTATAACCCTCAAAAATTAGCCCAGTGTTTTTAGAGAAATTCTTTAATTAGCATATATATCTGAGGAGATTGGTATAATAAGTACATAAATATTAGATTTGAAAATTAACTTCATTTAGTATTTGTTAATATCTTGTGATTCTCTTCAGGGATTAAATCATATTTATCAGTAGGATACTAAACCCACTATGTTCCCTCCTGTCCTGCTCTTCTTTAATCTTCCCAGCCATGTTGAGGGATTTAGATGATCTGTATGGAGAGTTCCATCCTCATGTAACTACCACAAGGCCCAGTGTGGGCTGCGTGAGGCCCTTCCTCTTGCTGAATCAAGTTCAGGATACTGGTGGTATAGCATAGAACACTGGCTATTTAGCTGGCCCTGAGCTTCAGCTTTATTCAGCTGCTCAACTGGGGAAATTCACACAGCCAGGGAGATTTCCAATTTGACCACATAGACAAAGCACTTTTATGTGCCCAGAAAGAGGAGTAGATAATGGTTACACAGCTAATGGCGTGTGACCATGTCAATTCCCAAGCACCTCTAAGAAGAACTTGTTCTCCTGATGTGTTAAAACCAAGGTCATGGAACAGCTGGTGCTAGAACAGGATTTGCTGTGTGAACCGTGCTGCGAGATGTGATTTCGTATCAGTGTCTTTTCCACACCATGAACTATTTCTTTGATTTAATAGCAAGGATCATTAGAACTGAGTTAGGAGGGCTTTGTGCATATTGAAACTGAGACTGAGGGCCGAAACTTAAGTCTGACAGCTCATGAACACCTTCCGTCCAAGTTTAAAACATCCCATTAAGGCTCACAAGGCTCCTACAGGAAACATGGGACTCCTTCCTCCCTGCTCCTAAAAGTAGTCGATCATGCCTGCCATGGTGAGAGTGCCACATCAGTGCCCGGCTGCCTGAGGGCAAATGGTGACAAGCATTTTCACTTTAAGCTAGGAGAATTGAAGATGCACAGCAAGAATTCAGATAACAGATAATATAATAGTCAGGAGAAACAGGAAATAGAATGTGCATGGCAGAAATGTAAAAACTAGTCTCTGGTTAAGCCCTTTTATGGCAAGTGCTAACAATAAGAATTAGCCAAAGGACTAGAGGCTGGCTGAAGAGGCCTTTTTGTGATAAAGCTATAGTGTGTGTAGACTGCCTGCATGGTATTGTGCAGCTCATTGGTATGGGGGCCCAAAGAGCTGGGGTCTGTTCTTGGGTCCACTATTATCCAGACAACACAAAGAAGGGCAGAGAACATGGGTCTTAAAACATACTGCCTGTGTTTAACCCCTGGCTTTTCCACTGCTTAGTTGTGTCTGTGCCTCAGTTTTCTCATCTGTATAATGGAGATGATAATCAGATCATATAGAGTTATTGAATCATTATATACCTGAAACTAATGTAACACTGTATGTTAATTATGCTGGAATTTAAAAAAAATTTTTTTTTAAAATCAGACCAAATCCCAAGGGTTGTTGTGAGGATGACAGGTATGGTAGATACAAAGCCACTGGAACACAGACTGGCCAAAGCAAGTGCATGATTAATGTGCACAATTATTACTTATGAAATGGGACTTGAAATTATAGATATAGATATAATTTATATTATAATTTATAGTTATAGAATATAATTTATGTTACTTATATGTATATGTTATATATATATTATATATATGTATACTTATATGTATATGTTATATATATATTATATATATGATTTTTTTTTTTTTGCAGTTTTATACCTTTATTTGATAATCAGCGATTAGTTCTCATCCACATTAACTGTCTGTAGATTTTTGAAAGTGGTGACAGGTACATAGGTAACCAACGTGTAGAGCTTGTTTGGTGAATCTTCATCCTCGTTACGTTTTCTGGACAACCGCACACGGATACGGTATGGAACGTTCCTTATTCCTTTGGCCCAGATAGCTTTGTTGAGCCGGGTGTCAATGCGCACATCTGGAGTTCCCATCTCCTTCATGGCGAATTTCCGGATCTCTTTGAGTGCCCGAGGGGCACGTTTCTTGAAACCCACTCCATGGATACGCTTGTGAATGTTGATGGTGTATTCTCTGGTCACTACCTCGTTGATGGCAGAACGGCCCTTCTTCTTCTCGCCACCCTTCTTCGCGGGAGCCATCCTGCCGGGCCCTGGTTGGAAAGCTATATATGATTTTTTATAAGGCATTGGCTCATGCAGGAGGCTGAGGCTGAGATGACCCATGATCTGTCATCTCAACAGAAGCAAGTTAGTGGTGTCATTCAGTCTGAGTCTGATGGCCTGAGAACCAGGGGAGCTGATGGTGTAATTCTCAAACTCAAGGGCAGGAGAAGACCAATGTCCCAGGTCAACAATCAGTTATAGAGAACAAATTCTCCCTGCTTCCACTTTTTGTGCTTTTCAGGCCCTCAATACGTTGGATGATGGCAGCCACACTGGAAAGGGCAGTCGGCTTTACTCAGTCTACCAATTCAAATGCTAGTGTCATCCAGAAACATCCTCACAGACACACTCAAAAATAATGTATAGCCAAATATCTGGGCAACCCGTGATCTAATCAAGTCAACACATAAAATTAACTGTCACATTAGTTTAGTCAGAAGTTGGCCAAGAGCAATGAGAAGTGGAGATAGATCAGATTCCCCCCACCCCCCACCAAAATCTTGAGAGCTAAGGCAGCTCAGCCATCTGCATTTGCCATTTGCTCTTGCCCAGAGCCTGCTCTGAGGCTTTTGAACTCTCAGTCACCTCTGAGTATTTGGAAAGAACTTGGGCAGTGATTTCCAGGAAGGCAGCAAACATTGGAAAAAAGATTGACAGGCAACAAGTTGCTTCTGAAACATAGCCCCAAATGGTCATGTGTTCCTAAAAACTTGATGTAAGTTAAACTATATTTTGAATATACTAAGACATTTTCAATAGAAAGAAGTCTGGTATGTATTTTTCAAATGTTAATATCTATTGGAAAGCCACGATGCCTAGATTCCAGGACACCAGAAAGTTCATAATAGCCTCTTAAATTGTTTTCTAAGAAAAAAAAGAAAAGAAAATGAATTTTTAAAAGAATCGTAAGGTACATCCCAGTTTCAGAAACACTAACATGGAGTAAGAGTCGGGGAGGAGTCCATTAAGAAATTGAGTATGCTGATGGCCACATAGAATAGAAAAAAAAGGAGACAGGGAGTTAGGGGTCTCTCTCTTTTGATCCTGTATCCACCTCTTGGGCAACCCACTTGATTCCCTTGGGCCTCCAGCTTCTCATGTATAGGACAAGGATATAAAATTAGATGAGTGCTAAGGTCCCTGTCAGTGGCAAATTTAATTGGGATCTACATTTATTGATGTTTCTCTGGCTCAGTTCCTGAGAAGAGTTTCTTGGATAAAACTGTCTGCTACCTGCTGTTTGTGCCTTTGTGAAGAGACACTTTAATTTTCCTCCTGCTTCAAGTTTCTCGTTGGGGTTTCGACATTGGGAAATCAAAGGAAGATGGACCAGATAGTAGCAGCATCTTCCATCCCCCTCATTTTACCCCGGGCTTGGCAGTGCTCCCGGGTGCCAGAGCCATGTGGAAGGGGCAGGAAGTGCAGGTGGAATGGGAAGAGGCAGCTATGTGGGCAGAGGTGAGCACATGCTGCCCAGCTTTGGCCTCTGCTTCTCCATCCCAGGTGAAACAACCCACTGGTGGACCTGTAATGACCTTTGTCCACAGATGATACTCACTGTCATTTCCTTGCAGAGAAAGAAAAGCATGGGTTGGAGGGTGGTGGTTAAGAAGAAATAAAAAAGCTGGGTTTTTTTTTAAAGATTTTATTTATGTATTTGACAGAGAGAGGGAGAGAGATCACAAGTAGGCAGAGATGCAGGCAGAGAGAGAGGAGGAAGCAGGCTCCCTGCTGAGCAGGGAGCCTGATGTGGGGCTCGATCCCAGGACCCTGAGATCATGACCTGAACGGACGGCAGAGGCTTTAACCCACTGAGCCATCCAGGCGCCCCAAAAAAGCTGTTTTTGACTATTTACTTCCTGGAATGAGAAGTAAGATTTAATGGAGAGGGGTCAAAGATGGAGATGAAATATGTAAATATGCTTATGCCTTCTCATACCCCCATCATGGGGATTTTGAAGATATGAACCTGGCCTAGAGTTCCTTATCTCAAGGGAAGAGCTAGTTTGGTCCAGTCTTCTAGGGGGAGTAAGGTATGTTCCAAATTCCTCCTATTTCAAGTGATTATTATTTATGCAGAAGAAGTAGATAGTTGGTTTCTTGTCGTTATCACTGCTGTGATTCAATGGGTGTGCTGGTAAATATGCAAACCCTTGATTTGCAGCATTTGCTATGGCTGACTTCCAGCTACCCTGACATGAGGATGCTGACCTTGAAGTTGAGAAGAGAGTCAGAACAAGCCAGCTCTGGCACACTACCACTTAGCATTAGTTCTTTTGCTTTATGTCAGACTGGAGGAAGTGCCAGATTGCAAGTTTTCTAAAATTATTTAAGCCTGCAGCTGCAAAAAAAAAAAAAAAGATACGTCACAGAAATTTTTAGTGTAGAAATCATAATGTACAACTCAAGTGAATTTTCACAAACTGATCACACCTGTGTAATTAGCAAAAGTCAAGAAATAGTATTATTACACCTCCCTCCCCCTGCAGAAGCCCTCCCCATGCTCCCTTTCCGCCAACAGCCCCACCCATCCCTGCAAGTACCCTGCCTTGGAACAGCATGTTAATTTTGTCTGGTTTTGTGTTTCACATGATTGTATTCAGACAGCACGCACTACAGCATGGTGTCTTTTGCTGACCTTTATGTTTGTGGGATTCATTCACATTGTTGTGTGTAGTTTTAGATCTCTCCTTCTCATTGTTTTATAGTATTTTATTTAAGGGATATTTCATAATTTATCCATTCTACCATTGGCAGGCATTGGGGCAGTTTCCAGGTTTGGGCTATGACAAGTGGGGCAGCTGTATACACTAGAAAACATGTCTTTGGGTACACAAGTGTAAGCAGTTCTGTGGGTTCCACCTCCAGGAGGGAGATGGGCAGGTCATGGATATGTACAAGGTCCACCTTACTTAGTACGTGCCGCCAAACAGTGTTACCCAAAGGTGGTGTCATAATACGTTCCTCCAGCAGTGCTTCTTATTGTCACCAGCATTTGCTGTGAATTGTTTTCATGTTAACTATCCTGGTGGGTGGATGGCAGTGCCATGTGTTGTGGGAACCAGTAGTAGTGAGCACGTTTTCGTATGTTTTCTGGTCCTTTGAATATCCTCTTTCAAGTAGAGGCTAAGTAATTTGCCCACTTTTTCATTGAGTTGTCTGCCTTTTTCTTACTTATTTGTCTTTTAGATCTCTTTTTTCACCCACAAATACTAAAAAAAGAAAAAAAAAGGTTTAATTCTTAAATAAAATAGGCTGCTTTTCCCTGTGGGCCAAGGATACTAATTAGAAAATTTTCTCATGTCATTTTTTTCTTAACATAGAGTTTCTCCTGCTCTGTACACCTCTCCTTATCAAGTCTCTATCAGCTTTTATGCTGATTTCATAGCTTCACTTAGAATATTATAAAGCAAATTGGGGGGAAAGTGGTTTTTTTAAGAACAAACAGTGCAAATGCAAATGCATTTTCAAAAGCGAACAATTCTTTCTTAAATGAAAGTAAGAGCTGTTCAGATAATCTGTAAGAAAAAAAATAAATCGAAGCCTTAATTACCTCCAAAAAGTAATTCTGATTTCATATTAAATATGAATTTTTAAAAGTTTCCAGAGGTAAGGCTTCATTTTCCTTTCTATTATCTCAATAGAAAAACCTTGTTGCTTATCTATAAGTCCTTTTTTAAAAAACCATGTTCACTAAAAATTGAATTCCTCCCATGTATTGTATGAGCTGTCCTGTTTTTTAAATACTTATTTAGATATGGGAGTACAATCTATTCATCCAAAACTGATTCTATGGCAAGAATATAGAAAATGTTAAAGAATAGTTTACTATTTCAGAAATTAAGGAATTTTTCTTGGATGACTGAATGTGAGTCAAACATACCAAACAGTTTCTTCATAGAAGTCTAATTGCTTTCCCCCCTTCATTATTCTTTCTCATACAATAAAATGGAATAAAGTATTAAGACTACTATTTCAGGAGAGCTAAGTCTCCCCATGAAGAACAGGAAAGATGTTCCAGAAAGAATTGGGGATATCTTCAGAACCACCTGAAGGCCGAGGCAGATTGCCCCATAGGCTGGGCCTGACTGGCCCTGCCATGTGTGCCTTTTCACTGCACATAGCATGGGTAGCCCAGAGAAAAGCTGGGATTTCCCTTCTGTGCATTCTGCTTCTCTTGTCCCTATGCTGTCCCTTCATGGTGCTTCCTCACATTGCTGAGACCAGGATTGGCAAATATAAAACACCTCGCCACTCCTCTGTTCTGGGCCCCTGACAACCGTCATTGTCAATCATGGCACTTTTCCCAGTGAGTCCAGGTATAGCCCAAATGCAGCTCAGAAATCTTAACAGAACACACTGAGAGACCAATACCAATCTAACAGAGTTGGCATTTAAGATGGTATCTACTTGGGGCATCTGGGCGGCTCAGTCAGTTAAGCAACCAACTCTTGGTTTTGGCTCAGGTCATAATCTCAGGGTCCTGAGATTGAACCCCACGTGGGGCTCTGCAATCAGTATGGTGTCTGCTTGAGATTCTCTCCCTCTCCCTCCCCTGCTGCTCCTTCCCCACTTGTATGAGCACACACACTGTCTCTCTCAAATAAATAAATAAAATCTTCAAAATTTTTTAAAAAGATGGTATCTACTTGCCATTACTTTCTTAGGCAATATGACTCTTATTCCATCTTCTGCAGCAGCCCCAAAGTGTAAATGTATTACTTTTCCCAAGATTCTTTACATTTATAAAATGGTTCTCATTCTCTGAATCTCTGATTCATCATTTTCTATCCTGGTTCTGGCCATCTTCCATCTCAACCAAAACAAACAAACAAACAAAAAATCCCTAGGATTATGAGTCAAATGTCAAATGTCTACAGGGACCAGATGTTACAGGCAAAGTTTTCATGTTTATTTAGTCCAGGACAGTGATAGCCTTCACCTTCAGAAAGAGATACAGTGTCCCATTTTTCAAGTAACATGTGTCCCTTAGTCTACCTTTGGTTTATCCACTTTTGAAAAAGGTATACAGTTTATTCTCATTATTCAAGGTATTTATGTTGTATAAATTTACCAAGAACATTGAATTAGTGAATACTGAACCATTGCTCCTGTGGAAATTTAGGGTTAGGTTCCTGTGAGTTCTAGTCACGTTTTTGACAAGTGATCAATATATAACCTTGTCTTATGTGGTTTTTTCCTATGTATAGATTCCTTGTTTAATACATATTGTTAATTGATTATCATTGAACTCATGGCCAAGAGCACTATAACTCATACCTGAATGAAGCTTATCTAACACATACATTTTCTCCATAAGGCACATCACAGCCTTCTTGCACTTAGGAACATCAGACAGCATTTAAACACTACACTTTTAAATAATGAGATCACCAACAAAGCATAGAAATGCAAAAATCATAGCACTAAATACACATGAAAAGGACAGTTGTTTATAGTATGAGAGTTGACAGAAGAACGCAGAGCACCTACCTCAGCTAGTATGTGTGCATTGGATGGCTCAGATATTTTCACTGCTCTGTCCATGTATGACCATGAAAGTACTGTAAGTATTGATTTTCAGGTTGCAAATAAATTTTGGGAAGTAGGCAAATTTACTGATGTGGAATCTGCGAATAATAAGGATTGATTGTATCGTTGCACCATGAGGAAAATAATAGTATGAACACAAAGACAAATGGTGTCTGAGTTTGGTCTCAGTGAGAAGAGAGAAAATGGGGGTCTTGAGGCTGGCAAACTGAGGAAGGCACAGTCAGTTACACTCAGATATCACCCAGGAGAAATTTGGAGCCATAGTTAGCAGCTCTTCCAAGAGAAGCCTGCCATCTGGATCATTTTAATGTGAACTCTCCTGGTTTTAGATGTTGATTTAAATTAAAAACAACAGCACCATAGAACAAACTAAACACATCTCCTTACCTTGTCTAACTTGCCTGAGGGCCTTAGGTTTACAATGTGTCCCTGTAGTCTAGAGCAGAGTTTCTCAATCTCAGCTCTATTGGCATTTTGGACTGGGTAATTCTTTGTTGGGAGGTAGATGTCCTATGCATTGTAGGACATTGACAGCATCCCTGGCCTCCACTGTCTAGAGGCCAGTCTCACTACCTACCCCCAAGCTGTGACAACCAAAAATGCCTCCAGATTTGCACATGGGCCTGTGCGAGCCAAAATCACCCCCAATTGAGAACCACTGGTCTAGACTGAGAAGAATGAACCATATAAAGGCACTTCTGACTCAACCTTTCTCTGTTCCTAAGACTGTCACTTCCCTGATTATCTAGGCCTAAATCCTGCAAATACTTGGATATTTCCCATTCTCATGTGGATTCCACTTCTAAACTTATCAGATCTTACATTCAACTCTCCCTTTATTACTAAAATCCTTACCTCAGTCCCCTACATCCTCCCATCTAGACTACTGAAATAGTCTCCTAATCGGGCACCACACACTAGTTTACCCTTTCTATATTCCATCAGACCATCATTCCGAATTGATATTCCAAGACACTGGGTTTGTTTTTTTTTTTAATTTAACACGTTGTTAACTTCATACTATTCAAGCCCTCACTTGAAAATGTTAAACAGTGCTTCTTTTAACAGAAACCATTGCTAAGCACCCAACAACTCCTGTAAGAACTTATCAGAAGAGACACAGAAGCATGGCAATAGAATCAACAGGTGTTCTAGAATGCCAGGAACCCTAGATTATGCCTTGGCTCCATCGCAGGCTAGCTTCTTCTAATTCCTCCTCTTCTAATTCTACCCAACTTCCCATCCTTCCTATTCCTCTCAACTCACAACTCACTTGTGGTAGAACAGTGACTGACTAAGTGCTTGGGTTTTGAGATATGGAAACTATGGGTTAAAATTCTTGAGAAGTTCCTTAATCTTTCTGAGCTTCATTTTTCTCATCTGTAAAATGGGGATTAAACATAATACATACAAGGTTGTTATGAAACTTAACTAACATTTTCCATGTAAAATACTAGGCCCATTATAGGTACACAGGAAGCTCTTAATAAATGTCACGTGGTATTTATTCTTATTGTACCTTCTTCTTGTGAGATCTTATTGATCTTACCACTTATGCTGCCTATTTGACATCTCACATATATTGACTTTATTTTATGTACATGTGTGCATGCATGCATGTGCACACACACATATACACATAATATCTCTTTATTTAATTTATTTTTTTAAGTAGGCTCCACATCCAGAGTGGAGCCCAATGAAGGGCTTGAACTCATGACCTAAGATCAAGACCTGAGCTGAGATCAAGAGTTGAATGCTTCACTGACTGATCCAACCATGTGCCCTTAAACTCTATTTATTTATTTATTTATTTATTTATTTATTTATTTAGACTAGAGGTGTGCTTATTGGGAGCCAGAACCCTGTGTTTACTTCTTAATCCTCATGATTCTAGCATAGTGCTAAAAAGATAGCTGACAGTCAGTAAATACTAGTCCAGCTCTCAAGGTGTAGTCTTTTTACCATCTTCTGGGAACTTGTTAAAAAACTCCAGACATATGCTTCAGAAATTCTGGGAGTGGGGCCCAGAAAACTGTGTTTTAATAATCCCTCTAGGTAATTTTGATGTACAATAAATTTTGATTACCACTTAAACTTTAATTCATTTATTCAGCAAATATTGAACACCTACCATTGTCATTTAACTTTCAGGAACTGGAGACACAGCAATAAATAAGAGTATCTCTACTGTCATGAGGCTTACTTCTGTTGGAAGAAAGAGACATAACACAAACTCAAATAAATAATATATTTTCAGATAAGGGCAGGTGCTAAAAATAAAATAAAATACTAAAAAGAGATGGAGAGCAATTGGAAGGAGGTAATGAATAAGGAATGGTTTGTGACTAGTTCTGGTTGCTCTCTAATGCCTTCAAATACTTTTTTCCTTTTTTTTTTTTAAGATTTTATTTATTTATTTATTTATTTATTTATTTATTTATTTATTTATTTATTTATAGAGTGTGTGTGTGAAAGAGCAGGGAGAGGGCCAGAAGGAGAAGGAGAATCCAAGCAGCCTCTGTGCTGAGCACAGAGCCTGATGCAGGGATTGATCTCAAGACCCTGAGATCATGACTTGAGCCAAAATCCAGAGTTGGGTGCTCAACTGACTGAGCTACCCAGGTGCCCCTCAAATACTTTTTAAAATACATATTTTTCCTGTGGTTTATAACTGATACTTGTACAAGGGTTATTTCATAAAAACTATTCCACCATTAGCAAAGCTGGCACTTCTATTGTGTTTTTTTTAATACAATTGCTGGCATACAAACAAAAATTAAGAAAACATGACCATGGTCAAGACAAGAAGCAATTAACATAGCAGACACAAAGATGGCACAGATATGAACATCATCAGAGATTTTAAAATAAGTATGATAAGCATATTACAAGATTCAGTAGAAAAGTTGGATAACATACACAGACAGATGAGTAATTTCAGCAGAGAGAGGGAAACCATAAATATATATATATATATATATATGAAATGGGAAGTACTATTATCATAAGCATACATATATCATATCATAAGGATTTATTAATTGGGCTTAGTAACAGACTGGACATAGCAGAAGAAAGAATCAGTGAACTGGAAGAAGTAATCATCTGAACTATAATACTAAGAGGAAAAATAGGGGAAAGCAAACAAACAAACAAAACTCCAAAACAGAGGGTCTGAAATTTTTGAGATAATGCTATATGGCCTAACATACATATTACTGAGCCCCAGAATAGTGGAGAAGGGGAATGGGACAGAAGAAATATTTGGAGAGATGATGCCTGTGAATTTCCCAAATTTGAAGAGTTGTTTCAACCAATGGATTCAAAAAGGCTAACAGAAACCTAAATAGGATAAATTATGCTAAAACAACTAATACTCTATGCAAAAATAAATTAGATAGATAGATAGATAAAAAGAACGTAAACCTCAAGTCTTATATCAATCTATGTACAAACAACAGTTTGAATTGTATGATAGGCCTAACAGTATGCATTAGAATTATAAAGCTGCTAGAAGATATAAGGGAATGTATATTCAGTTTGGAAAGAGCAAAAATTTCTTAAAGAGAACATAAAAAGTGTTAACCATAACGGAAAAAATATATAAATTAACTTCATCAAAATTTTGAAATTCTTACAAATCAAAAGGCACCAAGACACAGACTAGGAAAAAATAAAGTATGTGTCAAAGAACTTGAGCCTTGTATATATATTACTATAATAAAAACAAGCAATCCAATTTAAAAATGACAAGACTTGAGGGAGATATAGATTTCCAGTTATGGAAGGAATAAGTCACAGTAATAAAAAGCATGGCATAACAAATACAGCCAACAACACTGTAATAGCGTTGTAATGGGACAGATGTTAGGTATACTTGTGGTGAACATAGCATAATGTACAAACTTGTTAAATCACTAAGTTGTATGCCTGAAACTAATGAAACATTATGTGTCAACTATACTCAGATAAAAATGATAATACTTGAGCAGACACTTTACAAAAAAAATAGGTATGGCAGTTAAGCACATGAAAAATAGGGGAAAGCAAACAAACAAACAACATTAATGATGTTGAAAAGGTGTTCAACATCATTAATCATCAAGTAAATGTGAATTAAATCCACAATAAGATACTATTTTATATTATACATTAAATTTTATATCATATTTATATATTTTTTTATTAAAAAGACTGACAATACCAAATATTAGCAACAATGTGAAGCAACTAGAACTTTCATCCACTGCTGGTGGAGAAATAAAATGACTTTTGGAAAACTGGCAATTTCTTGTAAAGTTAAACATTTATCTATGCTATGAATCAACAGTACTACTCTTGCATAATTACCCAAGAGAAACATATGTCCACAAAAGTCTTGCACAAGAATGGTCATGGTAGTCATACTTATAATAGCTTAAAACTGTAAACAACCCAAATGTCTATAGATAAGACCATGGATAGACAAATTGTGGAAAATCTACATAATGGGATGCTACTCAGCAATACAAAGGAATGAACTCATGATACCTATGAATGAATCTCAAAAACTTTATGTTGAGTAAAAGCAGTTGACACAAAAGAACACATACTGTATGGTTCCATAAAAATAGGAAAAGTATGATATAGGCAGAGAATGCTATGATTTTGACCTTGGAGTACTGAGGGGTAAAGAGGTGAGCTAGATAGTAACAGGAAGATGGGCCGATGAAGGACTTCAAAGGGTAATCTTAGGAAGTGAGAATTAACTGAATAAAATAATAATATTTAGATTCTTGATAGATAGGTAATATGATGAAATGTTTCTGAAATATCTTCACAGCCAAGTGAAATTTGACTTATAGAAGGAAGAAACATAAAAGTAGAAAACCCATCCCAAATTCTGATGTGTTCTAGGCAAGAGGAGGTGATTCCTCTGTGTATTCTGCTTTGATGGAATTCTTTTTGAATGAAAGGCCTATAAAAATCTTTAAGTTATGATAAAACATTTCTTTTACAAGTTTTTTTTCATATTTTCCACTTAATGTGTTTTTTGGAACCGGTTTAATGGTCTTGCTAGTAACTGATATTTTACAGAATCTACATTGAAGGTTTAGGTGTTCAAAGCCATAGTAAAAGAATAATGCTGTATTATTTTTCCCATTCTGTTCATTTTCCCCCCAATTCTATGCCTCCAATTTGAATATTAGTGAACAAAATTAAAAGAAAATGTTGAAAAATACATCATGTGGGGTTCCTGAGTGGCTCAGTTGGTTAAGTGTCTGACTCTTGGTTTTGGCGCAGGTCATGATCTCGTGGGTCAGGATCTCAGCCCACTTGCAGGCTCCATGCTCAGCAGAGAGTCTGCTTAAAGATTCTTCCCTTTTCCCCTCCCCCAACTCATGCTCTGTCTCTCTTTCACTTTCTCTCTGTCTCTCTGGGATAAATACATAAATCTTTAAAAAAGAAAGAAAGAAAGAAAAATACATCGTGTATTTTTAACAGATAGCCTGTATTTTCTATTAATAATGAGGGCACCTGGGTAACTGCTATGCTATGCTATGCCACAACTGCTGTTTCGGTAGAAATTAATTCAAAAGTCCTGTGGTAACTATAGTAACGAGGCAAAGTTGTAGAAGTGGTGGTTAGGGAAAATGAAAAATCTCTGCCCTTTCTCTGCTCTCTGATCTTCTATGCTCTGCTGTTTTTCTCCTTGGAGGGAAGAATTGATTTCCCAAGAACCACCATGGGGTGGAGGCAGGGATTTGTACTGATACTGGGCTGGTCCTAGGCCTGACTGACTAAGCCTCCAGTTCATCAGTTCTTCCTTCATGGATATATTCTGACTTGCCCTAGAGAACGCGGAGAACTGTGTAGTCAGCCCAAGGGTTCCTGAATCCTTATTTATTACTATAGTCTCTGAAGAAAAATGCAAATGATCACATGAGAATTCTTTGTTATATGTGGAGAGCTAAGAATATAAGCTATTTCAGCTTCTGAATCAGCAATATTTTTCTTATTCTTCAAACATCTTATAACAAATCCCATCTGGAATCCTCAGGTCATTTGTCATTCTGACTTGGTGTGATAGAGGCACACCACATGCAGCTGAATTGAAGGGGCTTCCACAAGATAGAAATTTCTTTCTTTCAGGTGAGAGTCTGAGCTGAGTGCTTCTGTTTCACTGAAACCATGATTGGGAATGCAGGTGGCTTTGGTCTTGTTGCCAACCTCCTTGTGGCTCAGGTTGGCTCACCACCCTACCTGCATTCTCACCACTGCAGTGGGAAAAGGCAAAGGGAGAGCATGTTCTGGAGGATGCCTTCTCCTCACATCCAGTGGCCAGAGTTTTTCTAGGACCACACTCAGCAGCAAGAGAGGCTAAGAAATGCAGTCTTTATTCTGGTAGAGAGGATTTACATGCAGCTGAATCAATAACCTAACTAATACAGATATGATCTCAGTTGGTCTTCCCAACCAAGGAGTAGGCAAGGAAGAAATAACTCTTTCCTTTCTGTGTGTGCCAGGCGCCCAGCACCTGCATATTCACTCAGGGGCACTCAGGTATTAAGTAGCTATGTCTAGACTAGACTCTGGTTTGAGCTCTGAGTTCGAGTGCATGATTGTGTTGTGCTGTATGTAATCCTGGGACATCTTCAGGCTCCTCTGCTAGCCAAGGCCCCTGGATTCCCTGGAGACTTTTTTTTTTCATTTTCACTTGTTTTTCAGTCTCTTTACTGACAGACTCTCAGCTGTTGCCTCTTCTGTAATTTTTTATAGAAGTGCTACCTTCAATAAGTTGTAGGCTTAGAAAGTAAATTAACAAGGTTGTTAGAATTTAATTTAAAATCATAGTAAATTGGCTTGGCATCAGGGCCCAAAGTTCTCTCCTTTGAGTAAATTATATTTAATTGATCTTTAGTAGATGAACTTGGATATCAGCTTGGCTCCACAGGCATCATTTCCACTCACCTCTTCTTCCTTACCTGAATTTCAGAGAGAAGGTTTCATCTTATACAAATGTTTTAGTATCAAAAGAATGTTTTAATGTATAGATTTTGTAAGCTTGACCTATTTTTTAAGTCAATAGAGTACATTACTAGGAGAAAGATGACTAAATCAGATTAAAAGTTCATGATTTTGATTTTATAACAAAAATAAAACAAGATTCTCATACCTCCTGATAACTGCTGAGGTACAGTGCTACTCTGCCTGTGGATGTTATATTTTTAGTGTGTCAAACAGTAAATAAGCAGATTTTAAGGTGAAAAAATAATCTAAGAAAGAATTTCAAAAATAAGAAAGTGGTCTTTTAAATGGAGTGTTTTATTTTAGCAGATACAGCATTACTCTACAAGGGAGCTCTTTTTAATAATATTAATTGTGATGACTGCCAGAAAACAAATCCTTTCATCCATAAGAGGAAATAATATGACTTTCATTATAATCATTATCATTGAAGATAACTAAAGGAATATTAATTTGTAAACATTTGTAAATTTCTTTGGGTTATTTTAGAAGACAGAAACATTTTAATTCTGTAAAAAGAGCAGCACTCCTGATAATTAGGCAGTATCAGAACAATTCATTAGCTAAGTAATTGCTGTCATGGCCACCCAAGTAATTTACTTCCCAATGAAAGTGTGAGCAGCAATTTTTACCAAAGGGTGATGGGGGTTTTAGAGTATCGCATCAATGGTGATGCAGATAGAGTATGTCTGAGACCTTATGCTGGCTACCCAAATGCTCCAGAAAGTAAAAGTCTCCGGAATGGTTGTGTTAATGAATAGGAGATGGGTTCATTATTCATTCTCCTCTCTGATAGGCAGAAGCTAAGCCATGCCATGCCAGATGAATATTAATAGGCACAAGGTATTGCCTTGAATCTCTTTTTCACCTTAATAAATGTTTGCTTCTTCATCCCAGAAGCTGGCTGGACACACTGACCTTTGATTTGAAGGAGGTAAGGGAAAAGCTTGGGCAAATTGTATTCCATATGACAAGACAGCAGTGATAGAGGAAACAAAGAAATGAAAAGAAAATTACTGGTTGCCATAAAAATCAAAATCTTGGACCAGTTGCAATTAAGATCCTGGAATTGTGAAACTGGAAAGAAGGATAATGTCATAAAAAGGCAAAATACTGCAATAGCCTTTTTTGATGGTTTGCTGAGCTGTTGATCCAAACGAACTGCCTGGGTCATCTGTTTTGTATTCAGAGTGCTTTGCTCTCTGATGGATAGCTTGCTGTGCACATGTGAAGTGACATTTCCAAACTGCCTGAAAAATGTTGGATTCATTTGTTTAATGTCAAAGTTTTATATGTGAGATTATGAGATGTGGGATCTAGAGTGTGGCATGTCTGGTGTTGAGAATTATTTCATGATGAGTTTGTTTATTGTTTTGTTGTTAGAGATTCAACCTTGGATTTGGGTAGTATGGTTGAAAAACTATGCATTTGTATAGAATTAACGTATTATGTGCTGGACTGAAGGCTAACAAAGAATTTGATATTTTTAAATTATTTAAAACCTAAAAAATGCCAATTAATCTTTTTCAGTCCATTGCATGATAAAGATTCACTAAATATAAAACTAATTTCTGATTAGAGAGGTTTTAATACTTCTGGAATCTTCTAACTTCTTAGCTGGATCAAGGACTATGAATATATAAGCATAATTTTTGCCCCATTGTAAAGATTTGCTTTTACATGTCTGGAATAAATGGAAGTGAACAAAACATCAGAGACATGAAAGGAGTATTGAGTAGTGAGTTGGATTTTGAACATACAATTTATAATTTATACATCCTAATGTATAATTAATGCATACTAATGAAAGTTATCCCCTAAGGCAGAGGAGTGCCATAATTAAGCTTTTCAGGATTGTCTAAAACTATTTATTTATGAGTAATAGTTGAATTCTCATGAATTTATGTATCTAGTTAAAGTTAAATATTACAATTTCAAATTTGTACAAGTTATATTGTATTCATTGATTCTAAGATGTACATTGTATTAGCTTCCTAGCCCTGCTATAACAAATTATACAAACTTAGTGGCTTTAACCAACACAAATGTATTATCTTTTACAGTTCTCTAGGTTAAAAGTCTGATTCATGTCTCTCTGGGAAGAAATCAAGGTGGCAGCTGGGCTGCATTCCTTTCTAAAGGCTATAGGGGAAAATCAATTTCCTCACCTATTCTAGTTTCTAAAGGCACTCAAATTTCTTGAGTCATAGCCCCTTTCTCCATCTTCAAAGCTAGCAGCACTGCTTCTTTCTAACCATTCTTCTGTAATCACAGCTCTCTCTGATATTTCTACCCATCTTCCATTTTAAGGACCCTTGTGATTATGTGGTGATTATGATCCAGGAGAATCTCTCCATCTGCTGATTAGCAACATTAGGTCCATCTGCAACCTTAATTCCGTTTGCCATGTAACCTAGGGATTCAGATGTGGACATATTTGGGGCCCATTATTCTGCCTACCCCATCTTATTTTTCACCTTTTATCGTGTCTATGAACAGGATACACCTTACAATCAATGTGATAAGAAAATATTGTTTCTTAGTATAATTGGCAATTTTTTCTTTCTTATCAGAACATAAAATAATGGTTCTTCCTACAATTGACGGCTTTTAGACTTAATGAAATAACTTACGGTAGCTTCACAGTAATAAACCAAATGAGTATAAGTAAGAGTCAATTCTTTCTCTACTGTGTGAGTCATAAATCATACTCTCAGAATGATGTCAAAATGATTTCTAGAGAAAGATTAATACATTCCATGATTGTCTCTGGATTCAATTACCAAATTTTAAAATAATGAATTTTTAAAATTCAGGTTGGCCATTCATCTATCTTCAGAGACAGTAGTTGATTAAATTGACAGTTTCCTTTGTTAAAGATTATAAGAGAGCCAAACCTTATAGGCTCATCCTTGCCCTTAAATATTTCCTTTACATTTTATAGTCTTTTTCCTTGGATAATAATGTAACCCCTCCCAACCATAAGAATACTTGTTCTGATCAATTCTACAGTTGAACTTGTGTATCTGAGGCACTCCCAAAGAGCACTACAAACTGAGTGTTGAATGAACTTTTCCACATTTGAATTGAAGCATCCCCTGTTGTCAGTGTGCACTTTGTATTACTTCCCCATCATTAGACACACAGACACAAACATACACAGACATACAGACACACAGACACACACAGACACACACACACGCACACACACAAAGACTTAGCTCTTTAAGAGAAAGTACTAAGAGAAGCAGAGGATTACCCTCAGGACCTTGGGAGCAGATGAGTATTTATTAACTTTACTCATCCTGGGACTCTTAAGAGCCTGATAAATACTAAGAGAGTACCCAAAATAAAATTATCTTATCATTAATAAAACATTTCATAACTATGAAGTAGCACTGTTTTGTGCAAGGCATTTTTCAAGATTCTTCTTTGCGTCTGACTTTTGTTTTCTTTTTTTGTTCTAAAGATACTAAAATGACACGTTCCCTCTGTCAGTGTCAGGAATGAGGTATGGGGCTTGTTCAGTACACCAGTAAAGTGGTGTTACCTGCCCAACCCTAACCCTCCACACATAGAGGTTATAGGCAATAATGTCTGGATATGGAGTCTGAAATAAGGGCTGAAGAAATTTGCTTATATAATAGAATCTGAATACATTGTGGAAGCAACTAAGTGGAGTGTCATAATCTTGGCAACCTCTGCCTACATCAGAACTTCTACTTTGCAATCAAGGACTCATACCATTGAAGAGTGATGATATGTCAGTTCAATGGTGTGCTTCAGGCAATCCGAATCATTGTCTCCTTCCCATTCAGAATCAAATTTATAGGGATTAAATATAAATTAAATGTTGCTAATAGTAACAGTAGCCAAAATACTAAGGATGAGGCTTAATTCCCAGGAGAAAAGGAATTCCAGCAGACACACAATAGGGTGTAAAAAGGTTTTAAGGAATCGTTATTAACTAAAAAGTAATTTCTAATCTTGTTGACAGAACTTGGCTCTTCTGTGATTTTTCAAGGGTCTCTTCAAGTGCTAGGGAGTTGACAGTTTGCTTTACAGCATTTGTAGGCCTTTTATTTTCCCAAACCATATTAATTATTTGGGAAAATATATGTTGAAAGAATTAATTTAATGCCAAGTCAAATAGGGATAGTAATAGAATTCAGTAGCTAGATCATTGTGACTGTCATATTAAAGACTCAGTATGGATTGTCTGACTGCTGTCTTTTTCTTTGGGGAGCCCACATTTATACCTAGATTTATATTTATACCTTGGATTTATATTATACAATCCAAGTTTAGGGTGATTTAGCTCTTTGCATTATACTTCTCTGCCAAGGACACCCATACTAGCAAGTTATGTGAATGCATCTCTTCCTGGGTGCTTTGTGTAAAAATCTCTGATCTCCTAATCCCAATGTACAACAGGCCTGCCAAGTAAGAGTTGCTTGCCTACAGCCCACCCAACCCAAATTCCTCTTTGATCTTTTCTCCATAGTGGTGGTTGAGCTAAAGGAATCATGTCCCTCTGAGTGGCCTTGAGCAGGACACTGAGGGATGGGTTGAGATAAGAATAACTGAGAGAAGGGCAGGGAGCCAAGAGGAGTGAGGGAAGAGATAGAGCTAGAGAGAGAGTCATTAAAAAGAGAGCAAGTTTGGAAGAGATGAAATAAAGATATAGGAATAAAGAAAAGAAATACATAAAATTTTTAGGGATAAAGGTTTCCTTTGTTATCTGTTTTGTTTTTCTTTTTTTAGCTGGTAAATCAGAGCATATCAATTCCTTACTAAAAATACTCCAATGACTTTCCATCAAACTTAGAATTAAATCCAAGATCCTTACCATAATCTACAAAGCCTTACATGATCTAGCTCTTAGGCACCACTTAGTAACTAAAAACAATTCATTATCTCTCATAGTTTCTGTGGATCAGGAATCAGGAGTGGCTGGTAATTCTGGCTGAGAGTCTATCCTGAGATTGCATTAAGTTTTTATCTGGTGCCAAAGGCATCGTAAGATTTGAGTCGTTGAAGAATCCATTTCCAAGGAGGCTCATGCACATGGCCTGCAAGTTAGTGGGGGCTGTTTGCAGGAAGGTTCTGTTCCTCTTTACATAGGTCTCTCCAGGTAGGCCAGTCTCTGTAACAAGCTGGCAACTGGATTCCAGTGGTGAGTATCCATGAAAAGAAAGAGGGAGGAGAAAAAAGAGAGGGAGAAGGGAGAGAAGAGGGCGGGGGGAGATGGACAGGGAGAGAGAGAACAGGAGGGGGAGAGAGAGAGAGAGAGAGAGAGAGAGAGAGAGAGAGAGAGATTAAAATTGGAAGCCAGGCAAGAAGTTTTATCCTTTTTATGACCTAGATTTGGAAGGTACATAAGATCACTTCTGTCATACTCCAAGAGCCTCTCCAGACACCATGGATTCCTTCTCTTAGAAGATCATATTGTTAGAAGTACATCTAGGAAGAGATAAATATATAGATATGGCCAACTTTGGAATATGTAGTCTTCTAAGGGGAGGATTTCCTATGGTTAAGTGATTATAACTCTTTTATATAACTGGTAAATCAGATCATATCAATCTGTCCAATGGCTTCTTATCAATTACTTCCAAAATTTCTACCTACAAAGCCTTACATGACCTAGCCCTTCATTCTGAACCCCTTTCCTACCATGCCCCCAGCCCCTTCCAACCATTTTCTTTTCATTACTTCTCACATATACCAAACTCATTTCCTCTGCCCGGATGAGTTTTTCTCCCAGATATTCACATAATTTGTTTTCTTGCTTCATTCAGTTCTCTAATTAAAAGGTACCTTTAGAGAAAAGCTTTCCCAGTGACCCCACACTGCTCATGCACACACTCTCTTTCTCTCTCTCTCCCTTTCCCCTTACCCTGTGCTATTTTTCTTCAAAGTGCCTATCACTAAAGGAAGGAACTCATTTTGTTCAGTGCGTGGAACAGTGTCCACCCCAGAGTAAGTGCTCAATGTGTGTGTGTTGAATGAGTGGATGAAAAAACAAATTGATGGTAACTCTTTCTGAAGCCCATTCCCAGGTGGCTCTGACCAGTGATGGCAGCACCACAGTGAATGTGTCTGGAAGGATTAGGCAGGGCAGGACTCCAATGCATGCACAGATCCTAGCTGCCAAAAAGCAATTGACATTACTGCAAGTCATAGTGAGACCTGGTATCATCTTTTCAATCCTGATGAATGAATAAGAAAGGCCCATAATGGCACTCACATAAGCTATGTTAATGTAAATGATAAGACTGAGATGAGATGACTTTTAATCTGTGGATTCAGAATCTAACCCAGCAATTTGTTTTTGAATTTGTTCATCATTCATGCCAAAATCAACACTCTTTGAGGCTTTTTGAGATAGTGGAGTGCTATCTTAATGATGCTATATCAAAGGATTAAAACTTCAGGATAAATAGGTTTCTATAATAGATTTTAAAGGCAGGCTTGCTTTGCATATCACTTGGTACAAGGTAAATTGTACTGCTAATGAGATGATAGGTCAGACCTTTTCTGAAAGACAGCAGCATAAAATCAAGATTAAGGCCCATGCTTGCTATTTTAAGAAATTTAGCAACAACTTGATCAATGATGGCTGTGCTTGCTATGGGAAGCAGAGAAAATGTCAAAGCATCTCTGGACCATGTCTCCTCACTGCCCTGCTACAGCCATGCCAAACTGCTCACTGTTCCTGGCCAAGACAGGCCATCTCACACCTCCATGCCTTCGCTCACTGGGCTCCCTGTTTGAGAAATGCTACGATTATTGAGCTTACCTCCTCTCTGAAGCCTCTCTTAACCCACACCCACTTCAGAGTGGACCTGGATGCTTCCTTCTCTTGACTCCATGGTACCCTGTATGCACACTTGTCACAGAAGTGTAACAGTTTTTTACATTGAACATCTTGCATGCCTGCCCTTTGACCAGGATCTTGAAGGCAGAGTCTGGGTCTTATTGGTCTTATTGTATTTCCACCAAGAAGACAATAGTTTTTGCATAGGACACGTTCAACAGGAAAATTATAGATAGGTAGATAGATAGATAGATAGATAGATAGATAGATAGATAGATACACAGACAAATGTGTGAACTTTCTTAACTGTGCTCTACTAAAAAGGGTCTTGAAAGTATTAGAGAAGACATACTCATCCTGATATCCTACTCTGTGAAGGAAAGTGTTGGTGGCTCTCTTTCTAGACTGCCAAAATGAATACAGCTCCTGTCTAGAAGAGCTGTGAGGTGAGAATTCTCAGGACTGGCCTTTAGGGCCAGAGCTGTGTGGTATTCAGCACGGCCTCTACATCACACCTGAACAGTCACAGGGCAGCAGTCACATGGGCAACAGTCAAAGGTTGCCCATGCAGTGGTTCTTCTGTATGCTTCCACACAACCATTTTAATTCTGAAAACCTCGGCACTGCACAACCATTCAGGAATTTAATTTGGTATATCTAGATATTAATTGTTCTAAACTTAACAACAGCATCTTGTGGGAGTAAAATAAAGAAAATAGCATCTGGGAACAACTATTAATCAGGAAGGAAAAATGTTACCTTTTGTTGCCCGAATGAAGGCATATACTGCATGGTTATAACATTTGCTAAGGGGATTTTTAAAAATAATAGATTATATAAGAATATATATACTTGAAATAGAGTATCCTTTTATGTTAGGGGTGGCTTGTTACAAGGATTTGCATTTGCACAATTGTGGGAGGAGCTGATTAAGCAGTCTCTGTAAAGCTGTTGTCTTCACATCTGATCATGGAGCTTGACGTTCACGGGATGGCACTAGAGAAGCCTGAAGTACGCAAGCACAAGCTGGAGCCCATGAGGTAGGACTGAAACTCATATCGGTTCTTGCTTCTGACCTTGGTGATGTGATACAATTGTCCTCTAGAATCTGGGGCCTTTTGTCATTGAACTAAACACACACACACACACACACACACACACACACACACACACACACACACACACACACACACACACACCTCTGGCCCAAGAATTGGAGAAGCTGAAGGAGGACCTCAGAGAAAGTGGAGCAATTGCTGGTTCGGCTGCTGCCTCATGCCAACTAGCTGAGACAGCAGATGGGACAATGTGTGTGAGCTATAAAATGACTGATAATTCACTTCCCCCTCCCAGTCTCCAACAGGAATCTCTCCTGTGGCCCACCCTAACTATATATGCAGGAAAGGGAATTCTGAGGGATGTACTTCCACCTACCTTGACACATTAGGAAGCTACCACCTCTTCTGGTTTCATTGTAGGACCATGAGCTGAAAAACATGCCTATAATTAGTGAGCTGCCTACTTCTGCTAACTCTGGTTGCGTGTCATACAGAAACAGATGAAGAATCTCTAAGTTACATGGTGGGAGAAAAAAGAATCTCTCAGTTGAAGTCCTAATATTTGGTTTTGTGTCCAGATTTCATGTAACCTCTGTGGCATTGCTGGTACCTTGGTTTAGACCCAGTTGATGCCACTTCTCCTAGATTTCTAGGCCATCCATGGAATTGATCAAGAGTGCTCTGGATCACAGGCATTTCCCTGCCATCCCAGATGGTCTGATATTTGATCCTAACCTGTTCCCCATCTTCCCCCTATCTCTTTACCTTTCTCCTCTTTCCATTGTTCCTGTCATTCCCTGTCTCCTTCCTTTGGCTAATATTCCTTCCCCCAGCTTGACCTCTCAGTTGTACTCTGCTCATGAAACCACATATTCTCCACACTCTCATTTCTACCTTCCCCAATATTTTACTTCTCACCACACCTAACTCTCACTGATTAGCTGCTTGCATACCTGAGTTCTGTCATTTAAGTATATAAGTAGAAATAGACAAAAGGTGATATTCTAAATATAAGACATTCAGGAAGATGCAGTCTATAAAATGCAATAAAATTGATGCACTCCAGTAACAACATTCTTTGTCAGAAATTCAGAGGTAGAAAAACAAGAGGGGATAAAATGTATGCATTTTCAGACCTCATAAAAGTAAGTTATGCCATTGCCATTATTAACTATCAACTTAGATCATGTTTTATGCCAAGTCCTACAGGGGAGGAGGCAGAGGAAGCCACCCTGTTGTTCACCCAAGGAAGGTTGAGGAGAGATCTGTCTGTCCCAGGTTAGGCTTGGCTCCTGGGAAAAGCTCATAAGGAAGGGATCAGTTCCTTTACTCTTACCTGCTGACAGGACTAGGCCTCCAATGACTCAGAGGGTTGCTCTTACCCTAGGGAGAAGACGTCCAGTAAGAGGAGTAGGGCGACAGAGACTTCATTCCAAAAAGATGATATCAGGTTTGCCTTTGTGGCCAGCAAGGTAAAATTAATATAATTTCAAGGTTCTCTTTCCTGAGCAAAATTGTTCCCACTTTTCTAAATATACTAAAAAGTTCCTTAACTACAAAGTCTTTCATTATACAACTAGAAATGAAAAATGTAAAAGGGAAATCTTTGGTTTAGATAAAAATTTAATATGCATGAATTTCCATGAAAGGCTAATGGGCTACTTGGCCCATCATTCTTAAGTGAGTGGTATTAGATCTTTCCTAAGCTTTGAAAGGAGGAAGGAAAAGGAGAGTTAGCATCAGGGGACAGCCTAAGGAGACAAGGAAGGTATACAACATGGAAATGCAGATTTTACCAGACTTAGCCATAATTATCTTCTGCTGAGTGGGGATAGCGACAGGCTGGGTGCTAAGGGATTTCTGTTGCATACTTGAAATGGCTTTTAAAAACCAGCTCACTGAGCATAACGCATCCACGAGCTGGGGTAGGAGGGAGTTGATTTAGCTACTGAGTTTGCTCTTTGCAGAGCAGCCTCATCACAGTCCTGAATATTTGCATCCTTATTCAAAGCCACACGTTCATTCCGTCTTCACGTCTCTGCTGAGGATACCACCTCCTACAACAGAAGTTCCTGCTTCAGCAGTGAGTCCCACTGTTCAGAAGGAAACCTGGCTTACTGCATCCAGGAATGGAATTAATGGAATTCACTTAATTATATACCTCGAGATTGATAGCAATTATTTCCTTACAGATCAGAATTAACCGTTATAATTTCTATAAAATGTTATTAGGAAAATATGTTTATAAACCATTATTTGAAACACTTATCATCATGTTAGGTTTTAAAGTAAAAATTAAAAATCTGAAAGTGTTTCTATATATGTACATGTTTTTTAAAGATTTTACTTATTTATTTATTTGACAGAGAGAGACAGAGAGAGCACAAGCAGGGAGAGCAGCAGAGGGAGAGGAAGAAGCAGGCTCTCCACTGATTAGGGAGCCCGATGTGGGGCTCAATGCCAGGACCCTGGGATCATGACCTGAGCTGAAGGCAGACGCTTAACAACTGAGCCACCCAGGTCCCCATATATTTTTAATTAATAAATAAGACAGATTATTTTAAAAAGGGGAAATGATAATGAAGAGATAAGAGTGTTCTTATACTATAGCAGCACCTAATTTAACAGAGAAATAGACAATAGGCAATTAAATTCATACCATGCCAGATGCCTGAAGCACAGCTCTGGGAATCGAGTCCTTTCACAGAACTAATAGTTTCTGGAAATAAGAGGAAGAACTTGTAGGGATGAACACTTGTCATTTGCTATGGGCTGCTCTAAAATCTGTTCCCTCCACCTGGAATTAAAACCTCTTTGAAATTCACAAGAGGGCCCTGCTATGCAGCCCACACGTGGTGGGTGCCGAACAGAGCAAGCTGCAGCTCAAAACGGGCATTTCCCCACACGTCGCTCTGTGTGATGTTAGCAGCAGATTCAGCAGTCACCTCACATAACCTACCCTTGCTCAGGCAAGCTTCTAACAGGCTTTTCTCTGGAAATGATTGCACAGTTATTTAGTCGTTTACAAAATCAACCAATTCCCATGGTGAGATTTGTTTCTGTGGGAGTCAAATCTTAGATTCTAACTAGCAGAGCGAAAATCTGTTGTCATGGAAACCATTCCCTTTTCACTAGGCTGGCACTGCAATTGACTTGCATGGAGATGGATTGACAGAGACACAGGAGGAAGAGGGTGAAAAGAAATTAGACATGGCTTAAATCCACTTTCCTGAACGATATTGATGATCACTATTAATTTTATGTTGGATGGAAATTGACCTATAAGTACTGGATCCTAACAAATCTTTCAGTACTACGGGGAGAAAAACCAAAATATGTTTTAGAAGCCATTTAAGATATCCCAAAGAGTTTCTCTTTTGCCAAAGAGGATCGTTTATTAGAAGAAGATTGGGTTTTACTTTGTTCTCAGAGTAACAGAAGTAATGGTAGTGAAAAGGAGAGTATTATTAAGGATAATTTAATTTCCTTATATTTGGGCTTTATAAATGAAATGTTAGGACTGTCAGAGAGGGAGTATGTGGATTTATCAGCAAAATGAGAGGATTGCATGCCTCTCAAACTCGTAGTCAAAGTAAAGGAACCAAGAACATCTGCACGCAAGTTCTTCTTCCCACAACTTATGGCATCATAAGTTGACCAAAAAGGGCACATTTGCATGTGAGCCTTATGGCATGTGTGCCCTCCCAAAGGATAGGACATTTCTGAGGGTGGGCAAAGATTCTGGCAGAGGTGGTGTGTGTCATCCCATTTCTTACTCCATGGTGCCCATCATTCCTGCTCCGTCTGAGGAATTGCCACTTTCCAAATTAGGCATACATTTCCTCCTAAATGACCTCTACCAGACACATCTTTAATATTAAAATCACACCATTGTGAGAGGGCACGCAGACTAGCTAGCAGTGGCCAGGTAACTGGATTCCAGGGGCTGCTGGGTATGTGCAACAGAAGAAAAGTGCCAACACATCCAGGAGAAGGGCGTGAGGTCATCAAAGGCAATAACAACCTGTGAGTGGAGGGCTCCCAGTATCAAGTATTAAACAAAATTGAGTGAAACATTTCTATTGGTCCAGTATAAGATGGTTGAGGGTTTTGTGGGTATCTGTTTAAATTCAGAGATTAAATTGAAAAACAAGACCATCTGAAAACATTTTTTTTTCTGCAGAGCATGGGGTCTTAGTAAACAGAGATTAATTACATAGTGAGTATTCACTTATCTTTGAGAAAAAATGTTCATGATTATAACCTATTTATTTATTACTGAGGTATAATTGATATTCAACATTATATTAGTTTCAGGTGTGTAACAACATAATGATGAAGAATAAATCATTAATGATATATTAGTGATAAGGAATATATTGTGAAATGATCACTACATTCAATCTAGTTAATATCCATCACCACACATAGTTACAAAAAATGTTTTTGTGATGAGAACTTTTAATATATACTCTTTTAGCAACTTGCAAATATGCAATAGTCTTATTAACTATAGTTGCCATGCTGTACATTGCATCTCCACAACTCATTTATTTAGAACTGGAAGTTCGTACCTTTTGACCCCCTGCACCCATTTCACCCATCATCCCCATTTAACCCCCATCCCCAGCTTCTGGCAACCACCAGTCTCTTCTCTGTATCAATAAGTTTGGGGTAATTTTGTTTTGTTTTATTTTGTTTTGTCATTTTGTCATTTGTTTGTTTTGGTTTTTTTAGATCCCATATATAAGTGAGGTCATGTGGTATTTGTCTTTCTCTTTCTGCTTATTTTACTTAGCATAATGCCCTCAAGTTCTATCAGTGTTGTCACAAATGACAAGATTTTATTTTTTGTGGGTGGATAACATTCCATTGTTTGTGTGTGTGTGTGTGTGTGTGTGTGTCTGTGTCTGTGTCTGTGTCTGTGTGCGTGTATGAAAGATATCACATCTTTATCCATTTAGCTACTAACAGATACATTGTTTCCATATCTTGGCTATTATAATTAATGCTGCAATGAACATGAAGGTGCATATGCCTTTTCAAGTTGATGTTATCATTTTCTTTGGATAAATACCCAGAAATGGGATTATTGGATCATATGGTAGTCTTGTTTTTAATTTTTTGAGCAACCTCCATATAGTTTTCCATTGGCTGCACTAATTTATATTCCCCCCAACAGAGCACCAGGGCTCCCTTTTCTTCACATCTTTACCAATGCTCATTATTTCTTGTCATTTTGATAAAGCTATCCTAACAGGAGACACTTGGGTGGCTCAGTTGGTTGAATATCTGCCTTCAGCTCAGGTCATGATCCCAGGGTCCTGGGAGCAAGTCCCACATCGGGCTCCCTGCTTGATGGGGAGCCTGCTTCTCCCTCTCTTGTTCCCCTTGCTTGTGCTTGCTCGCTCTCTCTTAAAAAAAAAAAAAAAAGAAAGAAAAGAAAGCTATGCTAACAGGTATGATATCTCATTGTGGTTTTGATTCACATTTTCCTGATTATTAGTGATATCCTCATGTACTTGTTGGCTTTCTGTATCTCCTTTGGGAGAAAATGTGTATTCAGATCCTATGCACATTTTTAATGTGATTTTTTTGTTATTTCACTATTGAGTTGTATGTGTTCTTTATACATTTTAGATATTAAGCCCTTATCAGATATATGATTTGCAGATATTTTCTCCCATTCAGCTGGTTGCCTTTTCTTTTTTCTGATGGTTTTCTCTGCTGTGCAGAAGCTTTTTAGTTTGATGTAGTCCCTCCCATTTGTTTATTTTTGCTTTTTGTTGCCTTTTTTTGGGTCAAATTCAAAAAAAAACATTGCTAAGACTGATGTCAAAGAGCTTACCCCCTGTTTTCTTCTCGGAATTTTAAGGTTTCATGTTTTATGTTCAAGTCTTTGAATCCATTTTGAGTTAATTTTTGCATATGGTGTCAGATAGGTGTCCAGTTTTCTCAACACCATTTATTGAAGGTACTGTCCTTTCCCCATTGTATATTCTTGGCTCCTTTGTCATAAATTAATTGGCCATATATGTGTGGGTTTATTTCTGGGCTCTCTATTCTGTTCCATTAATCCATGTGTCTGTTTTTATGTTAATACCATACTGTTTTGATTACTATAGCTTTGTAATATAGTTTAAAATCAGGGTGGATGATGCCTCCAACTTCGTTCTTTATTCTTAAGATTGCTTTGGCTATTCAGGATCAAAGATACCCATTTTTTAAAATCATAAATTATCTACAGTAAAATGTACAAATTTTAAATTTACAGTTCAATAAACTTTAACATATATATGTATGAGTATTTACAAACATACATACATATATACATACATATATAATTACCACCCAAATCAAGATATAGAACATATCCCTACCTCAGAGACTTTCTTTACAATATCTTCCAATCTCCCCATTTTCCTACTTCTGTCATTATAGATTAGTTCTTAAAATCACCTATTCTTGAAATTTACATAAAAACAATATGTACTTTCTTGAGTCTGACTTTTTTTACTCAGTATAATTTTTTAAATTTCATATATGTTTTGTGTATATCATTAGCTTGAATTTTTTATTGCTTAACAGTGTTCCATTGTATGAATATACACAACTTATTCATATTACCATTGAGAGACATATGCACTATTTCCAGCTTTGGGACCATTATAAATAAAGCTGCTATGGACATTTTAGCAAAGTCTTTTGGGACCTATGCTGTCAGGTAGGGTAGGTATACATTTAACTTTATTAGAAAGAGCCAGTTTTCCCAAGTGGTTTTACCATTTTAACTCCTGCTATCATTGTGTGAGGCTCCCCATCTTCACCAACACTCAGTGTTGTCAGTCTGATGGGTATTTAGTGGTCTCTCCTTGTGCCCCCCCTTTTCTTAAGAATTTGTTTGTTTGTTTGTTCGTTTATGTGAGAGAGAATGAGAGAGAGAGCATGAGAAAGGAGGGTCAGAGGGAGAAGCAAACTTGCCACAGAGCAGGGAGCCCCACGCAGGACTCGATCCTGGAATTCCAGGATCATGACCCGAGCCGAAGGCAGTCACCTAACCAACTGAGCCACCCAGGAGCCCCATCCCCTTTGTTTTTAAAGAACTTGTGGGGGCACTTTGGCTGGCTTAGTCGATAGAACATGCAACTGCAATGCTTGATATCTGAGTTGTGGAGTGTGGAGTTTGCTTAAATAAATTTTTAAAACTTTTTTTAAAAAAAGAAAAAGAATCTGTGCTAATGTCTGTATTACTGGTGTAGTGGGGTCTGGAGGTCAGAATTAAAATTCAGATACTGTGATTAATGTTTCCCAGCCTGCTAACAACCCCCATGTGTTTGAAAAATGTAGCTTTTCTAAGATAAGTTAAAGTAAGCTGAGATTTCATTAAAAAATATTCTGAAATTATTGAATGCTTAGAACTTAAGAACATTGTGTCAGAGCCACCCTGGGTATAAGCACTTAAGTGCAAAAAAGCCACCTTTTTCTTTTATGATCCATTCTTTTTTTTTTTTTTTTTAGATGGAGGAAGGGACAGAGGGAGATGGAGAATCTTAAGCAGGCTCCAAACCCAACCCAACAGAGAGCCCTACCCAGCGCCCAGCCTCACAACCCTGAGATCATAACCTAAGCAGAAATCAAGAGTCGGACACTTAACCTACTGAGCCACCCAGGCACACCTGATCCATTTCTTTTATGTGCTAAGAACAGTATTTCTAGAGGGAACAGTGTTATAGTGTTTGAGTTGCCTAGCTAGACCAAAAAAATAATATTTAAGAAAGCAATATATTTTCATAAAATGGTTCTCCTCATTAATACGTAGAAAATTTATAAATGCAGTTTTAATTTCCTGTTTGATCTAGGAATTATTTAAAATGGTATTTCTTGATTTGCAAGAGATTAGTAAACATTAAGTGAAACATTTGGGGGAATGTTGAGGGATAGGAGGATCAAAGTTACTAGTTAATTTTGACTTAGTAATAGAAAAATGTAGGTTTACCTGAGATGAAAGATGTGATATTAACAGTTTGCAAAATAGAAAAACATAGCAAAATATCCAGATTAATTGGTGAGTAGTTTAAGATATTAAAAGAAATGTGATAATGCCACAGAAATTTTTAAAGGAAAATGGATTATAATAAAAATATATCCAATAAAGATGGAATAAACCCAACTATATCAATTAACACAAAACATGTAAATAGCCCAGATTTCCCTATGATAAGGTAAAAAAAAAAAACTCAGATTGAGTTAAAATAAATGTAGTTTTAAAATAAAAGATGAGCAAAGTGAGGTGCCTGGGTGGCTCAATCACTTAATCATCTCACTCTTGGTTTTGGCTCAGGTCACAATCTCATAGTTCATGAGATCCAGCTCCGCACTGGGCTCCATGCTCAGTAGGAAGTCTGCTTGAAGATTCTCTCCCTCTGCCCTTCTCCCCACTCTTTCTCTCCCTCAATCTCTCTCTCTCAAATAAATAAATCTATATTAAAAAATAAAGGATGGGCAAAGTTATATGAGCAGGAGAATGAAAGGAGGGTATATATAATAGTATCAGATAAAATGAAGGTCAAGACCAAAAGAACTAAGTGAAACATATAAAAATATGATCTAATGTTAGAAGGTACAATGAATGCACAAAGAATATAGAACAAACAGCAAAGCCACAGATTACATAAGACAAAAATTCTTAGAAATAAAGAACATGATCAAAGCATAATCTTTGTAGGAAATTTAATCACCTGTTTATTTTAGAATATTATAGACCAAAGAGACAAATAATAAGCAAGAACATAGGGTATCTGAACAACCCAGTTAACAAGTTTAATTATGTTTACAAATGTGTTACAAAAGTGTATATTATGCATATTATCTTTATATTATATATATGTATATATATTCTCTCCTAGGATATATTCTTCTCTTATGCCCATTGAATGTTTACCAGACACATTATTATGTGTCCACAAAATAATGATCGTAAGTTCCAAAGAGTAGAGATTTTATGAACCAGACGTTCTGACCAAATTCTACTAAAACTATTAAGCCATAATTTTTCACTTCTCTGGCAGGCCACCTAAATTTTTCAGGTTGTTTTTCAGTTTTTGGTCCCTAACACTTTCTTGATAAGCAAACAAGTGTCCTGAGGCCGGCCTTATTCAAAGATAGTCATCAAAAATGGGAAGAAAATAATTTCCTTGACAAACACTTAAGTAGTACCAGTACCAGTAGCACTCTGTGGGCTAGGACCTCTCCTAAGTGCTTTACAAATAATACCAGTGGGAATTTCCACCTTAACTAGGAAAAGATCAATAATAAGCTTTTGGGAAAAAATTTCCCTCCCCTCCCCTTGGTGATTTTAAAATGCAAATTTTAGAAATGAGATTCCATTCTTTGCCTACCTGATCTTAAAAATTAATACAAATGACAATATTTGCAGTGTGTTATATAGGCAAGTATTACTCACATCACCTTTATCAAGAATATAAATTAAATGGCCACTCAGGGACTTTTTGATAAGATGATAACATTTAATGTGAGTAAATATGAAATTTCATTTCTGAAAGTGAGAATAATCAAGAATGTGTTGAAAAATTTACTCCATGAAATTCATGAACATTCTAAAACGGGAGATTAGTTAAATAAATTATGATGCATCAACATAGTGGGTTACCCTTCAGCTTAGTGGTTAACAGAATAGATTCTGGTCACACACTTCGTGGGTTTGGATTCTGCTCTACCTAACAGTGTTAGGACTTCGGACCATATAACCTCCCTTGCTTCATTCTATCACTTATAAAAATTTTGAATAATAATAGTACCCACCTTTGCTGGGTTGTTGTGTGGGAAAAAATGAGTTAATATGTATAAAGCATTACAGGCAGTGCTTGCCACATAGTAAATGTTATCAAATGTTATATAACTATTACACAAAGGGGGGAAGTAGCATATTTTTAGTCAGACAGGAAAATATTTATAGCATATTAAGTGAAAAGAGCAGATTTCAAGACAGCAACGGGTATATGACATTATCCCAATTTAGTTGACACACATTATATAGAGACATACATATCTGCCTGTCAGTAAGCAGTATCATTGTATACAAGATTTCAAGGATAAACATCAAGGGTTCATTATCAAGGCTATTAATAATCTGGTGAGATTATTTTATTTTCTTCATCCATTAAATCTTTTATTTTCTGATTTTCCTGAAAGGAGCATGTTCTGTTTTTGAAATATGGTGGTAAAGTTATTTCTTGAAACATCTTGCTCCCACTAGTTATTCTGTTCTCATCACTAGAAACTTGAGGAACAAATAATGGTTATTCCAGCTTTAGCACTTAACACTCTAGTCTCTGAAAGAGCGCAGGAAAAGCATTTCTACATGAAAAACAGTTCAGGAATTTCTTTTACTTCATCATATATATTTCTAAGAGCATATTTTTAATTATTTAGAGAAAAGCCCTTTGAAAAATGAAAGTTTCTATCTGGGACACTTAAATATTATAGAGAACTGAAAATGTATTGATCTCAAATCTGCTCTGCTTATCTTGAAACTGTGCCCAGATCAGACAATGTGGAATGCTGTACCACCTGAAAGGACATGGAGGACCAATGTAGACCTGAAGCCAACCCCAGAGCGATCCACAGAGAAGACAGCTTTCTGGGAAAGAATTCAGAGTCTGCTGACTAGGGCCTTAGAATTCTCCATAGAGAAAAGGCAGCATACACACAAAGGAGATGTAGCCTGTAGTCCATCTCTGGGATGTAAAATTCAATATTTACATAAAGGCTTAGCGCAAGGAAAGCATATTTTTGATCCTCAGCTGTAAATACTTAGTAACTGCCTAACAACACACATATCGTGGTTTTGAATATACATAGAAAGGCATGCTCTCTGACAGAGCCTTGGGCAGAGTGGTATTGACCTTGTAGCCTATATGCTTGCTGCTTTATTAAAGTTTCCTGTCTTCCATTGCAACAATTGCTGCATGAATTCTTTCACAGCTTCCAGCACTCTGCAAAAGCAATAGAGCCGTGGAAAGTTGATTTTCCCCTAAGAAACTATGAACATTGGGTGAGACAACAGTTTTTTTTCTTTTTCTCTCTCCCGTTCTTTCTTTCTTTTTTTTTTTTTTTTTTTTTTTTTTTTTTTCTCCCCCTTTTTTTTTTTTTTTTTTTTTTTTTTTTTTTTTTTTTTGCTGTGCCCTGAGGCAAAAAGTGACTTCTGTCTCCCTGAAAAAAAAAAACAACTCCATGTTGATTTGCATCTCCAGTTTGAGAGTTTTCTGTCTATGGCAGAGAACTATTTTAAGTTTGGTAGATAAAGGCCATGCAGAGTATTTCTGGGATTCAAACTCTAGCCAGAACTGGCTATGTCTGGTGAGGAAAGCAGATACTTCTCATTTGCCCTGAGAGGCGGAGAAGCTGCATTTCTGTTGTTAGTTGTTAGAATAGTCTAGTCTTCTTCCACTTCATTAGAGAGCCCGTAAGAGAAAACTTTTAAATGGACATTATTAAGTTCAGAATGTTGGTGGTTTCAGAACAGAGATGGTTCCTTGAGGGAAGGAATTGTGTTTACTTTCTTTATCATTGTTTTCTTAGCGTGAATCACTGTGCCTGGTCCACGATAAAACTCTGGATATTGATTAAATTAAGTCATGAAAGAAAAGATTATGATTGCTATCTGTAATTCATCAGTTTGCTACAGTAACAAACACCCCTAAAATCTTGGTGGCAAAGATTTATTTCCTGCTCATATTCTATCATAGGAGGTCATCTGAAGTTCTTTTCCACATGTCTTCTTTCTGAAAGCCCGTAGCCACTGTGTGGGATATGCCCAGTGATATGCAGGTATGCTGATCAGCTCATACCCGCTCACTGTGAAAAGTTGATAGTACACATCTTTTCTGACTCCACATTCAGTGATGTATGTTGGTAGCCTAAAACCAACTATGTATTTACACCTTGGAAATTGGCAAACACTACAGATTAGAATTGGGGTTTTTTGAGAGCTAATTTATCAGCACACCACTGGATTCCTGTGACAAAGAAGAAAAGTCAGCGAGCTGGCAGAAAATCACAGTGTTTCTTTGGGCTAAAGCAAATCACATGGCCAAGAATGACAACTGGGTAGGGACACATGCTCCACCTGCAGGAGGCACCGCAGGTCATATGGCAAAAATGAGGAGGGAAAAAATAGTTGTGAACAATTCTATAATCTAGTTCGCTGTCTGAATAATCATTAGTGATCAAACCCCAAAATGAGACCTGTGGTATGACAAAATGTTTTAATGATTTGTGTATTTTTTAACATAATTGTTATTATAAAAATAATACTATTTACTAAATGCTTACAATATGCCAAGTATTGCATAGAGGAGCTTTATATATATGATTTCAAATAATCCTCTCTACAGTCCTCTGATGCAGGTACTGTTGTTATCTCCATGTTGCAGATGAGGAAACTGGCTCAGGAAGTTCAGTGTTTTAGATTGGGGCTCCTGGACCCAGACTCAGAGAGTTGTGAAGGAATGGTTAGCTGCTGAGAGCTCTTAGTAGATGTACCTGTAAAGAAGTGAGAAGACCAGGAATGAGCAGAGGGTGAACCTGATCTGCACTGGCCTCAGCCCAGTCTGCAGGGAGTTCTGGAGTTGGGATAGCCCTTCAGGATTGTTCTCAAGTCATGCAAGGAGGCCCTAGCCAATCACTCATGGGACAAGAAAAACTAGTGTAATCTATCAATAGTGATATTCCAAGCAGCTGGAAGAAGGATGCAACAGCCTTTAAAAGGGAATTTGGACGGAGCACCACAGTATCCTACACTAGGAAATATGCCCACAGTCCCACAGCAAATGAAAGGCTGGACTTAAACCCAAGTCTGTCTGACTGGAAAGTCTGTCCTCTTAACCCCAGTGCCAGATTAGTGCCCATTGCCCTGTCTATCTCAGTCAGTTGCTACTACCTGGTGAAAAAATAGCATTGCTGGTCCATGTTTATGGTTTCAAGAATGACTGAAACAGAATGTTTGGATTTGAATTGTTATTAAAAAGAGGTTGGTGGCTTTATGCATTAGCTTTTGGCGTGGATGTTTGTGTACTTGTGTGTGCAGATCTAGCCCTACGGAATGGTAAAGGGAATTGTATGGAACAGTGTGTTAGGTCCAAAATGTCTTTTTCCTTTCTTCTTCCACACAGCTTATAGCTGACATTCACAGTAAAAATGGTAAGATTGGTTTAATATATGAGAGATGTGCCTGTTCAGGCAGGGGAACTTGGATGTGCTTCCTTCCCTATCCTTAAAGTTAGGGCTTTAAGGGCCGGCTGAAGGGTCAGCTCATTGCTCAAGATTGCCACAGCTTCCCCTAGGCCAGAGCCAGGGTTGGCCACTAATAAACAAAGAGGACACCAGTTAAAGTGGTAAGGACAGATTTCAACTAGTAATATACTATTACAATAGGGAAAGGAGTCCAGCGTGAACTGAACTCAACTTCAATTGTACAGAAATGACTGGGCATTTTGGGAGGGGGTGGTGCAAAATGGTGGTTTATTAAAGCACATGGACAAGACTCATGGGCAGAAAGAGCTGCTGCACCGGCGTTTTGAGGGAGGCCTGATTATATACTATGGGGTTGGGAGAGGTCCTACCCCCCCCAAAAAAGGGAGGTTTCAAAGGCCTTGCCATTGTCAAGTTAAGGTTGTTTTTCCCCCTCTAGCAAGGCATTAACATTAAGGTAGTTGGGAGATTCAGGAAAGAGGTCACCCATGTCCCACCCAGGAGTGGGGGTGGGGGAGGCCACAGGGGGTCAGCTTGTGCTTTGTCCTCAGCTTGCCTTTGTGACTGGGCATTTTAAAAGGAGAATGGAGGAATGGGGAGGGGATGAGCTGAGGCTCGGGAGAGTCAGGAAAGTGAGAAATTACAGAAAGTGAGAAGGGGTTGGCCCACGTGAAGTGCATCTGGGTTTGCTAATTGGTGCTTATTGAGTTTAGGCTCCTATCCTCCTACAGAGACTAGGAGGCAAGGGCCCTATCTTCACGTGTTGGCTGAAACAACCAGTAAATTCTTTTGGCAGCCTCGAGCTTCCTCAGACTGACCCTTTAAGGGGGCTGGGGTCATCCTAGGGATGTGGCCACGAGCCACTAGAAATTATGTTAGAGTTCTGTTCAAGTCTTTATGGGCCAAAGTTGAGAAGAGTGCTCAGAGGAACCTGGCTACAGTTTGGCCACAGAGAGGATCTTGGTCAGAACCAATAAGGAATAAGCAGCAGTTGAGTGGGCCCAAACCAGCTGCCCATAAGGCCCTTCTGATACCACCCTTATCCAAAGTCAAGAGCTTCCCGATGCTCCACCAATGCCTCATACACACATGTACTCTCACAAACATTCTTATACACTCACATTCTCTGTGCTCATGCTTGCTCACACATACACATTCACTTTCTCACTCACTCATACACACACATACACACACGCACACACGCACATGCCTAGATTACCGTTTACAGATCACAGCCTATTTACTGCGCCTGCCCTGCTGCTGGCCCTCATCTCCAGGCAGGCCAGCCTGTGGCCTGCCCATCTAACTCGTGAGCTGGGGCTGGGGTAGATCCAGGGTCTTCCACCATCAGAGCAACCAGAGGAGAGATCCCTTTGTGGAGGAAAGGAAAGGTACAGGCCAGAAATGGAAGTTTTAGCCAGAAAGAGAATCAGTGCCCCTGGGAGTTCAGCTCAAAGGTTCCTCAAGTTCTAGTCACTCAGTAACTTCTCATTCCTTTACCCGATTCTACCCTCAGCCCAGTCCCTCCCAAGGTCTCATGTCAGTGGGTGATAAAGCCAGCGCTGGCCTTTAGTCCACAGCTTTTGGCCCTCTCCCATGAGACCCACAGATCTCATTGACAGGTCCTTTTCAAATTCACCAAAAAACTTTACCCAGGAAAAAAGCTAGGTTAGCTAGCTATGCCGTCATTTATATATTACCTGCCTGTTAAGCATAATCAGGTTTCCTCATGATCAGTCATAATCCCCTCACCAACTCTTCTTCCTTGGTTTTACATTCTCTCGCCGTGGATGGTTTTTATTTCTTCCTGTACGAGTGAGGGAAGACTTCTCTTCTTTGGACGGCGGAAGGGAAGAGCACAACTTTGGATTCAGACTAGGGTTTGTGTTTCTGCTCTTTTATATGTGAGTCGTAAAACCTAAACTCAGGTGTATCTTCTCTGAGCCTCTGCAAAATGGCAGGATGGTGATTGGAATTAAATAGGACCCAATAGTCCCTTGCTAATGAGAAATGACCAATATCTTGTAACTTTTAGAATTTCTTGCCTTTAGTTTTTTATTATAGAATGGCAGTAATGTAGTAAGACTTAAAAACCGGCATTCCTTCCAGAAAAAATTGTTCTTCTAGGGGTCTTACTTCAGGGTCACATTACATCAGTTGTCACTTTGCTCCTGCATTTTGTGTTGACCCTGGTACCTTGGAAGGAGGAGGCCTGGGCCATGGTCCCCGAGTGGAGTGCACTATGACAGAGTCACAGGGGCCATCGAGCCACTGCTGCTTCTATTTTGTACTAATTCTTTAGGGTTGACCCTTTTTGACCTGTCCCATACCTGTAACTTCAGATCACAGACAGCCAGGGAGCTTTCCTTCATTTGTCCCAATTCCCTCCATCCAATATTCATAGTAAACTGAGAGAGGAGATGACACATGGATGATAATCACAGCAGAGTGAGGAGAGGAAACGCCATACTCCGTGTGGGCATCCTCGGCAGCTGGGCAGATGCTTGGCCAAGGGAGGAGCTGGTCAGGAGGGACTGAATCCCATACCCATCTGCCAAGCCTAAGTCATAATGGGTTGCACACCGTCCTCCCACAGCTTCCAGGTTGAGCTCCTGATCCCTTATAACCTTCACTCCTTTGGAAGCTGAGGGGAATCTGGGTGGCAGTTAGAGGGGAAAAGCAGCACAGGAAAGAAGGAGGAGGGGGAGTGCTTTGTTACTCTCCTTCAAGCTCTGAGCAACTTGCTGTCTTTCTGGGCCATCTTGGTGATTCAGGTCATGCTCCAAGCTCTGGCCTTCTTGGCCACATTATTTCTCCACTCTCATTCACTTTCTGGTCATGACACCTTTTCAGAAAATTGGAAGACAACTATCCAGGAAATCAGAATGCCATTGCATAGGCATTATAAATGGCTTCTGATGGCTACTGGTACAGCCAACGGTGCTGTAAGGAAAATACACACTAAGTATTTGCATCCTTGGTGTTCTGCTATAAATTCACAGGGCTGCTCTGTGGTCCTGAATGCAGACAGAACATTTCTGTTAGCCCACAGCAGGAATTTAAATGCTTCTGGGAAACAAAAATCAATCAATAATAATGTTCTTCTACATCAGATGTAGCTTATAAATGTGATCAAAAGACTATCCTATAAAAGCAATGCACACATAAATCCTTATAAGAGCATTTTCTAGTGATAAATGGTTTCCAAGATTTTTCATTGTCTCCTACTCAGTTTCCACAAGTTGGCAAAGCTTAGGAGAAAGATCTTTAGATCTTTATCTTATAATGCAGTTGTTTATCAAATACCAGAACCATTAGCCAGGTAGAAGGCATTCTTGGGATTGAAAATAGACACAAAGGGAGGTAATCTGCAAATGAACTGATCTTTTCAGTTTGCATACTGCTTTGTCATATAAAAACCTGTGAGTGGATGAAGCCAGTACTCTTTGTATACTACGGAATAGTTTTTTTTTTTTTCCTAAGTAGCTAGCAGGACCTGGTCAAAAATTATTTATGGGTGTTAGGTCTGACTTACACTGTACAATTAAGTACCAAGTGGGGATACAAGAAATCAGGTAGCTTCAGTTCTGTAGAGCTGAATGAACTTGGCTTCTATATTCCAACATCCAAATGTGGTTACTAAGGCAGAGGTTATAATAAAAGGGGGAAGAAAACTGTAGTAGCCAGCAAACTTTTGCTCATTCAGAAAAAGAAGAGATATAAATTCTAAAGTAACAATGAAAAAAATGTCTCCTTTAGAATATGTCTCTCATTGTATTGCCTGCTTCTCTAAATGATTATCTTCCTACCCTCTTTTGTCCCCCGGGCTCTTGGAAAAAGTTCTCAAGGAGAAAACTTTTATTCCAAATAATAGCTGCAGCTGGGACCTGGTAATAAATAATTGAGCAGCCCTTCCAGCATCATAGGCTCACATTGTGCTTTTTCTCTTCTTTTTTTAAAAAGATTTTATTTATTTATTTGACAGAGAGAGAGATCACAAGTAAGCAGAGAGGCAGGCAGAGAGAAAAGTGGAAGCAGGCTCCCTGCCGAGCAGAGAGCCCGATGCGGGGCTCAATCCCAGGACCCTGAGGTCATGACCTGAGCCGAAGGCAAAGGCTTAACCCACTGAGCCACCCAGGCACCCTGTACTTTTTCTTAGCTGTGTTGGTCTAGCCTCCCTGAGTCTGAGTACATAGATCAAAGTACAAGTGATGAAGGATATTCTCCAACAGATCCTGTTCCAGGAATCTGCTCTGCAAATCTCCCCAGTCTGCAGGTGTTTGTGAGCAAGAAGGTAGAAGGTGAATAAGAGTTAATAACAGCCAGGGTGCTGGGGTGACTCAGGTCATGATCCTGGAGTCCAAGGATCAAGACTAGTGTGGGGCTCCCTGTTCAGCAGGGAGTCTTCTTCTCCCTCTCCCTCTGCTCCACTGCACCCTGGCCAACCTGCCCCTCTCATGCTCACTGTCTGTGTCTCCCTCTCAAATAAATAAATGAAATCTTTCTTTTAAAAAAGTTAATAATAACCAACATTTATTAAGCGTGTACCATGCACCAGAGGGGTTCTGGGCTTTAAATTTTATCTCATGCAATGTCCATAACACCCAAGAATAATAATATTCTTCTCATTTTATGGAGCAGGTAAAACTATATATAAAAATTGGAACAGGGGCGGGCGCCTGGGTGGTTCAGTAGGTTAAAGCCTCTGCTTTCGGCTCAGGTCATGATCTCAGCGTCCTGGGATCGAGGCCCGCATCAGGCTCTCTGCTCAGCGGGGAGCCTACTTCCTCCTCTCCCTGTCTCTCTGCCTGCCTCTCTGCCTACTTGTAATCTCTCTCTTTGTGTCAAATAAATAAATAAAATCTTTAAAAAAAAATTGGAACAGGGGTGCTTGAGTGGCACAGTCATTGGGTGTCTGCCTTCAGCTCGGGTCATGATCACAGGGTCATGATCACTCCCCCTGCTTGTGTTCCCTCTCTCACTGTGTCTCTCTCTGTCAAATAAATAAAATCTTAAAAAAAATTGGAACAGCCAGTAACTGGTAGCATTTATGAATTCAGAGTAGTTCCCTAACCCATTACCCATAGCTAGCAGGAGCTTTTGCATTGGTGAATGCACTAAACCCTCATGATAACCCAACTACAAAACATTTCTGTTTCCCATTTTTTTTTAAATTTTATTTTTATTATTTGCCCAAGGGGTACAGGTCTGTGAGTCATCAGGCTTACATCTTTCACAGCATTCACCAAAGCACAAACCCTCCCCAATGTCCATAACCCATCCACCCTATCCCTACCCTCCCACCCCCCAGTAACCCTCAGTTTGTTTTATGAGATTAGAAGTCTCTTATGGTTTGTCTCCTTCCCCATGTTTCCCATTTTTTTACATTGGAGTAACTCAAGCACAGGTAACTTTCTCAAGGTCACATTTAGTAAAGGACAGAGGTAGAATTTGAGCCCTTCCAAGGCCTGTGTTCTTTCTACCACCCCTTTGCCTCTATCAAGCATTTGGCATGCATATTTTTAAGGAGATCCAGTTTTCAACTTTGTATTTAATAAGGCAAATATAAGAGAAAAACATTCACTTAGCCTTATACTCTCTAGCTCTATCCATGTGGCTGCAAATGGCAAGCTCTCATTCTTTTCTATAGCTGAGGAACATTCCATTTATACACACACACACACACACACACACACACACACACACACACACATCTTCTTTATCCATTTATCTATTGATGGACACTTGGGCTGCTTCCATATCTTAGCTATTGTAAATAATGCTTCACTAAACATAGGCATTTGTATATCTTTTCAAATTAGTGTTTTTGTTTTTGTTTTTGTTTTCAAATTAGTGTTTTTGTATACTTTGGTTGAATACCCAGTAATGGAATTACTGGATCATATAGTAAGATGAAGGGAATTAAAAGTACCCTTAACTTGATGAGCACTGAGTAATGTATAGAATTGTTGAATCATGCTCTTGTACACCTGAAACTAATATAACACTGTATGTTAACTAGGATTTAAATTTTTTTTTTAAAGAGACAGAGAAACATTAGACCAAGAGATACAACCTTAAGATTCTGCCCTTTTACTTGAAAGAGGAGAGTGGATGAGGTGTTCTGTTGGCAAGGAGGGAAGTGGGCTTTAGTTTTCAAAGAAGGTGTGTGGGAAAGGAGTTTACCTGTAATTTACTGAAAAGATGGGAGGATATGGCCAGGCTAGTAGGAGAAGAACTTTGGCATCAAGTACAATGGTAGTGGCTGTGAGTAATGGAAACCCCAGCACCAGAACTTAACTAGGAGTTAATGTTCCCCATAGACAAGAAGCCTAGTGGTAGGAGACTTCAGGTATTGTTTGACTGCTCAGAGCTGCCACTGGAACCCAGGCTGTTTCTCCTTCTACCCCTCCTCCCTTACCACGTTGGCCTTCTCAAGGAGAATCATAAGACTTCTGCTATAAAGTCAGGAACACAAGGGCAGAGGCTGCACCAGCCACACTGGTCTCACGTGAACAGAAAAGCAAGAGCTTTCTCAGACCCCTCCTTACCCCCAGCCAAGCTCCACTCCAGTCTCACCAATTAGCAATGTGTCCCATGGCCACCCCAGCAGGCAGGGAGGCTGGAGACAAAGCAAGGGCTTACCTGTACCCACGGCCCCCCAGTAGATTTGCATCCCCTGTGGACAGGACAGTGTGCAAAATCGGGAGAGAGTCTGCCTTGGTTTGGGAGCGGAGAGGAGTTAGGGCAACAGGGCTGTAATTGGGAGCAGGATGGTGACTTTGAGGAGGAGGAATGTGATCGTGACTTTTATATCTATCATAACATATCTGAAGTGGCCTCAGAGCACCACACCAGTGCTCTGACCCTTCCTTCCCTCATCCTGTTCTTGACTCTCTATTCTTCCTGCCCCAGGCCTAGACCAAGACCAGTTCAACCTAAATCATTTTGAAAATTATCAAATCATCTGACTCACTGTTTTCTTTTAATTTCAAATTAAATAAATTATTGCTGAATTAATCAACAAATTAATGAGATGAGGAAATTCCAGGCAGATACAGCTGGTGAGGGCCTCCACAATGGCCAGGAGTTGACCCTGTTTCAGAGGAGAAAGTTCTCAGGAGCCTGTGGAAGGGGTCTGGATGCTGTTAATACCAGAATCCTCATGTACAAATGTTGGCTAAGTGTCCCAAGCACTGACAAGAAGAATCTGAGGAGGTTGAGGACTCTTGGGTCTTGGATCAAAATGACTCTGTACAACCTTGTTGCTATTTCCCGTGATTACAGCTCCATGGTTTCCTTCTTTATCTTTGCAGAGCCAGCTCTCCCAGGCGCTGAACGGACTGTCAGACAGGGCCAAAGAAGCCAAGGAGTTTCTCGTGCAGCTCCGCAACATGGTCCAGCAGATCCAGGTATCGGCAGCACCTGAGACAGAAAGCAAACCCCATGGGTTCAGATGTAGCTGCATTGTGGGGAAGTTTGTTTCTCCCAATTTTCTGTCTTGTGGGGAAATTCCAGTTATTTTTTTTCTGCTCTGTCTCTTCTAATACAAACACGTGTACAGATCAACTTCAAATGTTCCCTCTTCTCAAGGTGGTTATATTTTGCCAACAACCCAGCTAAACAACTGATTTTCCAAATAGTTCCTGTCCTTGCAACTGAGGTCCTAATCCTCTACTACTCTGGATTTAGAAAGAGGCCTCTTTGTGAACTCAAAGTCATAATTGTTGAGTTTTTTAAACTCTACAGGTTCCCAAAACGCATTGCCATAATTATATCTTTTCTGATGGTTTCCCCTTCCTTCCTTACCTTTCCCTTCCTTCCTTCCTCCCTTCCTTCCATCCTCGTTTCCTCTGTCCTTCCTTCCTGCCCATAGTAATGCTTCTTCTCCACTTAAGATCTTTTCCACCCAAGATCCCCCCCCTGGTAGCTATAATTTCATACTGCTTTATTTGGACACAGTGACCCACAGATGAGCCAATATTTGAAAACTCGTGAATTCTCCACTCTTGCTAAAGGGAATAAGCCATAAACTGCACAAGATGCTTAAATAATGACCTTCTTCACTGTTTACTGTTCTTATGGTTTGAGGTTGCCTCACAGAAATAACCTTCGCTCTGGCCTCCAATAAATTGCTTTCTGAGTTAATATTTAACCCATATCAAGGTAGAAATTTCTTTTTAAATGTAAGCCAGCCTTTCAAAGCATCTCACACTGATTTCCTCACCCTTTTTTTTTGCATGCGTGCTCATGTTAAAATTTTGATTCCCTAACAACCTAACACCCATACACTTCCTTCTGTTTTCCAGAGCAATGCAGTTATCAGTCAGTCCCTTCTTTGCTTTTGCCTCTGCACCCCACCTCTTCATCAGAGCAAAGCTTTCTTTCTACTCTACATCAGAACCTATAAGAAGGCTGCACTCATCCTCCCAATATTATGCTGCATGGGACATGGAGAGCTCTTAAATGATGTTTTCTATAGGACTTCTCTGAGTACTCAAAAGCAATTGTCATGAAAGCTGAAATTTCACATGTAGGAGTCATTGCTCTAGCAATTAGAAATGCACACCTTAAATGTAGAAGCCCTTGCATTTGAGAAGTTATCAGATAACTATCAGTATGTCCTCATATTAAGAGACACCGTTTTGGGCGCCTGGGTGGCTCAGTGGGTTAATGCCTCTGCTTTCGGCTCAGGTCATGATCTCGGGGTCCTGGGGTCGAGGCCCGCATCGGGCTCCCTGCTCAGTGGGGAGCCTGCTTCCCTCTCTCTGCCTGCCTCTCTGCCTCCTTGTGATCTCTCTCCCTCTGTGAAATAAATAAATAAAATCTTTAAAAAAAAAAGAGAGACACCGTTTTTATGACTTTGGGAATGATTAAAATTTTGATAGGCTAAGCTGTTCTTTCCTTGCCAGCCCCCAAAAGCTTATAGTTGACTCAGTTGGATGCTATTTTTTCAGTGCTATTCATGTATATGTGAGCATTCATCTTTTATTTGCTATAAATTATAATTGTTTTGCAGATTATGGTTTGACACTCAAAATTACATATGTAACTTATTGGAAAGATGACTGTTCATGAATGCTTATGATTTAGGAGAGAACTGCTTGCAAGAAATGTCTATGGCATGTATAAGTTTAAATCAAGTAAATAGTTTGATCCGGCATTCAATTTAAACATCATGGAGAAGCTTTAATTTATTTAGAACATGGTTAGCTTTCTCCCACAAACAGTTGGTTCATGGCTTGACTTTTACAGCTGGGAGATGCCTGTTGCATATACTAATTGTTCTTGACCACCTATGCACATTTAACTATTTGCTTTCCTTAATGAAAGGAGCAAGTATTTTGCCCTTGATTCTTTTTTTTTTTTTTTTAAGATTTATTTATTTACTTGACAGAGAGACACAGCGAGAGAGGGAACACAAGCAGGGAGAGTGGGAGAGGGAGAAGCAGGCTTCCCACCAGGCAGGGAGCCTGATGTGGGGCTTGATGCCAGGACTCTGGGATCATGACCTGAGTCGAAGGCAGATGCTTAACAACTGAGCCACCCAGGCGCCCCTGCCCTTGATTATTCTTATAAACTTCTGTTGTCATTGGATTATTGTTTAATATTGAAGACCACTGCTGTCCCCTTTCTTCTCTCTCCTCTTGAATTTAATAATCCTTTAATTCTCATGTCTCCACCATACCCAACGTGTTCAGGCAGCCAGACTCTCCAAATGCCACCTTCCACCATCCATAAGTGGACATACGCCAACCCTCAGAAGGATTTATGTTCAACTCTACAAACTAAGTTTTATTTTACACAATATAATGTGAACTGTGGAGATGATTTCCTTTTGATAAAAATACATTTATTAAGTAATATTTATCCTTTTCAATGTAAAATTCAAGGGAACACTACCATTGTAGAATGAAATTTATCCAGTTACTTAAAAATTGCTGAATGTGCATTGTAGACAGAGTTCCTTTTCATCTCCTTCAGCAGGGATTTCCACCCCACAAATGGACAGGGGAGCTCTGTTTTTTTCTGGCAGCCCAAGGAGCCCAGGTACAGTGGGGGCTCAGACATGTGCTCTCTCACCCAGGAAAACAGCGTGGAGTTTGAGGCTTGCCTGGTGGCCCAATGTGATGCCCTCATCGACGCCCTCAACAGAAGGAAAGCCCAGCTGCTTGCACGTGTCAACAAGGAGCATGAGCATAAGCTGAAGGTGAGTGCTGTGCCGGGGGAGAGCAGAAAGCCGAGGAGCCAGGCTCCCAGGGCCGGGATGGACAGGCTAGACGAGTAGGCCAGATGCCCACAGTCTGGGGTGGCCAGTGGCCTGGAGGGCAGGGAGCCAGCATCCCTTCATTCGCAATGCACACCCTCATTTACCTCACTGATGTTTGTTGAGTGACTCCCCAAGAATTGCTCTGGGTACAGGCACAATTAGGTAAATAAAAATTACTGCCCTCATGAGGCTTATATTCCACCAGAAGGGATAAATAGTAAGCAAATAATTAAAATATACAGTATTTAGTAAAAAGCACTAAAAAAATAATAGGGAATAGAAAGTGGGAAGGTGCGACTGGGCAGCTGTGCAGACTTTCGTCATCACACTGTGGAATCAATTGAGTCTAGGACCCCGCTGGCAAAAAGATTGGTCCTCCTGGAGACCTCTGATACTCTATCCATTGCCCCTTTGCAGTAGGGCAACAAGATGTGAGAGCAAGCTGGAGAAATGGGAAGGACCCAGCAGGAGGGAGCTCAGAAGCAGGCAGTCAGACAGGTCCACATGCTTTGCCATAAGCCACGGGGTAGCTACCAGTGGGGGGAGGATAAGGGGTATGCAGTGCTGGCCTGATGAGGGGAGAGGAAGAGGTGAGGTCTAACTATAGGCTCTCTGGTGGGGGTAGGCAGTCACCATTAGGGAGCTTCGACAGTGGGTAGCAGAGAGTGGATACGACCTCAAGGGAGCTCGTGAAAGTCTCCATAAACATCAGATACCCCCAGCAGGTTTGGAACAGTCTGTAGTTGCCAAAGAACAGGGGAAGGTCCCATTTCTAAACAAATGGAATTCCAGTAGGAGAACGAAGGAAGAGTTTCAAAGTGAAGATATAAAAGAACACAGCTTACAAGATTTGGGGCTCAAGCTTGGTGGTGGGGAAGCTTCAAGCCGAGCCAGTGCCCATCTTGTGGTGACCAGAAACAAGGCAATAAACTAGTTGCTAACTAGGGCATGAGTCCTGGGCAAGACTCACGGTAAGACTGGCAATGCTGGGTCTTGAGCAGCAGAATCACCAACCTTCCAACTTTACTCTGTGCCTCAGCCCGGAACCAGAGCTCCGGGAGGCACTGCCAGAAGGCAGGGGCCAGGCAGCCAGACACAGAACAACCACTCCCCAGGGAAGCTTAACAGTTTTCTCCAATAGTAGGAAAACCCCAATCTAGCTTCCTCCCCTAAGAGGCTCCCTTTTCCACGGCCCATCTGCTGCAAAACACAGTTAGAGCCACACACCTGCTTCTTCCTTCCCCAAAGTCGGGCAATAATGTGGCTGGAATAGAAACCTTTCTCCCCTGCCTCAGGTGTCACTCTGAGAGGGCCTGTGGAACTGCACCAGGCAGGAGGCAGAGCTGGGATAACAAGGTCCAAGACTGAAAGAGCTCCTGAGGCTCCTGATACCCCATGATGAAGTTTGTTGGCCTGACCCCCTCTGGGGCTCGGTCAAGGCCATGGGTCTCTGAGCGGTCCTGATAAGGCAGCTGCGGTGCACTTTTATCAAGGAGAGGCACAGCAGATAACTCGATAAAGAAAATTGCATGGCTTGAAGTTAAATCTGAAGCAGGAGCTGGGAAGGAGAAGTGCACAGGCTCTAAAGTTCCAAGAGCCTCAGCTTGTTGGTTTGGACAGGAAACCAAGGCTGGTGATGGTAGCACTCCTTCCAGAGACACCATTATTGTTTCTTAGTGATGGGCCTAATTGGAAGACCCTCTTAGGTTCATGTTAGAACAAACTCAAACCTGTTTCCATCACCTGCTCTCACATTACTAAGAGATAGTCACTATAGCCCTTCATTTCACACCCTTCAGAAACTAAGCACCTTTTTTGTTACGATGGAGCTCAAATATCACTTGAATCCCATAGAACTCTCTAAAGGAAGACCACAGCTGTCTGTAGGAAATGAGCTGGATGACTGGATTTTCCCTCTAAATAGTAGACCAACCATTTTTGTATGTAGTCACCAAATGTTAACTTTCCTTGGTGGAAATCTCTTTTTTAAGACGTTGCAGACACTTTCTTGGTATCTTTAAACAGAACAGGGGAACCATTTGTGATAAATCATACAGGGCCGGTAGTGGCCACTGCAGGTTTTCTACCTGGCAGAGTCAGAAGGGCAGTATGGACAGAAAAGGGAATCACAGATGGAGAAAGCATCATTTATACAAACAGCGGCAGAGGGGCGTGAGAGCCCGCAGAAGCCCCTGCTTAGTGCTGTCCCTGCGGGATGGGACTGTGAGAAAATCCGATGTGGGCTGTGTGGTGGGGGGGGGGGCAGAGAGAGACCCCTCAGAAGTGGCTGCTGTTCATTCCCGAGGCTCCATGTCCGGCGACTGTCCGTACAGTGACCCGCTGCAGCAGGGTGCACCAATGCGCCCTGGGCCCTTCAGCAGAGGCAGCTGCCTGCTCTCATTCCACCCTGCCCGCGTGGAGTGCCCTGCCCCAGATCCCCAAGGGCCGCGGGAACAAGAGGCAGGTGGCTGGTTGTCCCCCACGGCAGCAAAGCTGTTCTGTCTTCTGTCGTGAGCAATTTGTTTCTCTGCTGTTTTCAGCGGATTGTGTGTCACTGCTAAAAACCGCCAGCAGCACCGACGCCGGGACCGTGGATGCCAGCCTCCAAGTCTCCCTCCCTCTGCTTTTCTCCTCCTGCCTTTCCCTTTTCTTGTCATTTCTGTTGCTACTCAGATTTGTGAGAAAAGACTGGCCTTTTATAGACACCCCTCACCAAGCACAGTACTCCTTTCTGTCTTTGTTGGCCAGCCCATCACTCACAGTCGGGCAGGGATAATCTTATGGTCTTCCGCTCCCCTTTGGCAGGGTTCTCTAGGGGTCTGCTTTTGGCTGACAAAGAGGAGAGTTGTGTGTGTATTTTTCTGGCAACTTTCTCTTCTTGAGCAATCCAAAAGGCTGGGGATGCTGGAAAGGGAGTGTGTATAAAGACAAGCTTTATAATTTCCTCATGCCCCCTCTCTGAAAGCACTGACTGCTTGAGCAGATTGGATGGTTCTGGTTCTGAGACAAGCCCAAGCTAAGAGGTGAAGAGTCCAGCTTCTGTGTCATAGAGAACGGGGTGTGAGGACACACTTCCTCACTTACTAGGTCTCTAACTCTGGGCAAGTCTCTGGCCCAGTTACTTTGACCTGTGGGTAAAATCAGGCCAGGAGTGGTCATCACCTCAGGAAGCCTTGCCCAGCACTTACCGCAGCCCTCAGGAAATGTTGTTAGGCCCGAGGAATGCCTGGAAATACGCAGGTACCCGGCACACTGACGAAGTGCTCTCAGGGATTTACTGTCCGTAATACCAGAGTATGTCGTGTAGCATGAGTCCATACACAGGTGCGATTGCCTCTGAACCTAGGAAAGTGACTTGCGTTTTTAATTGATCATTCTCTAAAACAGTTCTCAAAATTTGGTGAGTTATTTCTAAAGTTATTTTTTAAAAAAGGCTTGGAGATATATGTGTGCAGCTGTGACCATATTTTAGGAATATTTGAAATATAAATTATGTTTAATATTCTATGGTTTGAAAAAGGTAACACTGGGAGACAAATATCTAGTTTTGGGATGTGGTGAACTAATCAAATGTCAGAAAGCTACTGAAGGGGATAAAAATGCTTTTGAGCTTTCAAGAAATACTACTGATTCGTGTTTGGGACAACTTCGGCAATATCCCCACAATAAGCATAGTAAACCCGATCCCCCAGGTTTCTTGTTTGGAGTATGTTTTGTTACCATTCTTCCTGGGCCTTCCTGACCCGAGTAAGGCCTTAAAATATCCTCATAGGGAATTTGTGACAACACTTAAATGTGCCATTAATGAGATCCTTGTTTTTCCCAGGACACTTACAAATGTCATTTCTGAGAACGATTTTAATTTATGTAACACTCAGAATTTGAAATAATTCTATAATCATCTTAAATGTATATTTGCTCCAATATTTTAGAGTAAATTCGTATGTTGAATAGGACAAGGTGACAGGTGTCTTCTTGGTTACCTTTCAATTCTAAGATTTTTCTGGAAGAAAAAAAGTTATAGTTATTAAAAAATATTCTGAAAAAATTTAATCTTTAATTTCCATGTGTGGTCGGCCAATGAATGTACCAACAAAATTACTCAGCAAGAATGCTCAAAGAAAATGATAAGTCTGCTGTTTTTTACATTTCATTTTTACAGATGACCACATCCAGTTTTAACCATATATAAAATGTTTAACTTTGAATCCAAGTGTATTGTTGGGTTTTGTTAGAATTATTATCATTATTGTCATCATTGTCTTTATTATTATTTATCATGTATTGCCTTTCATGTTCCCATTATGTTTATTTAAACAAATGAATTATATGGTTATTTCATACAGAGTACAAATTTACACTAGGGACATTATTGGCTTGTCAAATTGCTTACTTCAGCTATTTTGCCATTACCTCAAAACAGGCTAGTAATCCTTTGATTTAGATTGGGCTGAGGGGGTGGGGAAGGAAGGAAGGAAGGAGAGGGAAAGAAAAAGAAAGGAAGGAAGGAAGAAAAAGAAGGAAAGAAAGGAAGGAAGGAAGAAAAAAGAAAAGAAAAGAGAGAGGAAGGAAGGAAGGGAGAAAGAGAGGAGGGAGGGAGGGAAAGAAAGGGAAAGGGAAGGGAAGGAAAGGAAAGAAAGGAAGAAAGATGGATGGAGGAAGGGTGGAAGACAGACCTACCCAAGCTCACAAAAATTTTTTAAATACTTAGGATTTGACTGGCTAGAGCCAATACTAGAAAGAAAAAGCAACAAATTTAAGCCAATAATCAGCTCAATCCCAATAAAACTACTGGCAATGAGTTCTGTAAGTCCATTACAATGAAGACATTTGGAAAAATTAGGCACACTGGAACACTTGACTTGAAACACTTGAAACCTTGACTGCCCTTGGGGGGCCCTCTCTAAAATTTTAACCACAATTATTATTGATTATAAGGCTATTATTAATGGGGTATTCATTTGGCAAATGCTGTGATCCCCTGCTTCCTATCACATAGGAGCAAAAGTCACAGAAGGACTATACAAGACAGAGTTCCTGGGTCCCTATGGGATCACCAGGATGCCACCACACACAGCTGGAGCTCACCAAAGTCAGGGGACACTCTTCTGAACACTCTTTACCCATTTTGACAATTTCAATGGAGGGCAGTCACAGACATTCTTTAATGCCCCTTGCCTGAACTCAGACATGAGTGACTTTCCTTACCTCCAGAGGGCACTATACACACACTTTGAAGATGAGAGTCATCTACTGTGTCTCTCTGCACCTCACCAGCCTACAAAATACCATGTGGTATGCCTCACTTTTACTGCAGTCCACCATAAACAGTAAATGTTCTCCTGTGTGGGTGGGACCACACCAATATGTGTATCTCTCCAAGAGATTTGTATTTCTTCATTAACTTCTCTGTACAGGGATGTAGTATTCCACACACCACTAAAAGTGTCTTTTCCATACTCCACTCAATGTTTATTGATAACACTTTTGGTGGCATTCACACTTTTGGAATAGAAAGTTCGGTTTTTCTGTTAAAAACTCAAGCCTTGGGCGCCTGGGTGGCTCAGTGGGTTAAAGCCTCTGCCTTCGGCTCAGGTCATGATCTCAGGGTCCTGGGATCAAGGCCCGCATCGCATCGGGCTTTCTGCTCCGCAGGGAGCCTGCTTCCTCCTCTCTCTCTCTCTCTGCCTGCCTCTCTGCCTACTTGTGATCTCTCTGTCAAATACATAAATAAAATCTTAAAAAAAAATTTAAAAAAACCCAAAAAACTCAAGCCTTCCTCAAAACAGGTACCTATTTTATTTAATTAATAGGGCTAAATTGTCCTTTTCTTGATTAGAAACTCAAAGCCTCCAGACTGGTCTTTGAAATGATTAGTTGTTATGTGGGTAAATTAATAACATTAGTACAAAGAGTGGTATCAAGAGAAGGGGGAATATTTCCTATAATTATGTGGGAGAATGGTGGCATGTAAGAAATTGAAAATGTTTTTCCTTAATTTAAATGCCTCTAAGTTTCAGTGAATATAATGATAATATAGGGGATAATATTCTACTCTACAAAAAAAAGAAAATTTGTTATTTTACTAGATGAATCTCATGGTCAAAGCACTTCACTTATAACTCACAAACAAGTCCATTCCAAGCATTAGTTGGTCATTTTGCTTTAGGAATGATGGTGCAGAAACTTCTCCCACTGACAAAAAGAACCTGTGAAGAATAAATTCTTCAGGCTTGCATCTTGAGAGTACTTGGACCTAACATAGAAAAAAAGGATTACCTTATATTTAGCAGAAAATGTTTTAAGCTGTGATGGGAAGGTCTATATTATATTCAAGAAAAAATTTCTTAAAATAAGAGAATGTTAGTATTTACTTAGACTAAAAATTCATTAGTGAAAATTCATTAGAGAAAATAGTATGAGTGAAAGAATTTACTGAAAAGAATAAATAAAGAAAAAATTTTAAAGAGCCACACACATGTAAGATGGAGAGGTAAATGGAGGCAGAGAAAGGGTGTCAAGGTCAAATTGGATAAAATAATGAAATTCACTTTAATTAACTTCAGTTCTTGCTGCTGGTTGTGTTATATGAGCTGAGCCGGAGGGAAGAGATTGGTCTACTAGAGATGGGATGGGAAATGTAGTTGTGAACAGGCAGAACAAAATTTTACACTAATATAAGCTATCATGGATTATTCTATGCTACTGGAAAAATTTGAGCACTCAGAGGGACATGCCAGTCTATTCTCAAATTCACCTTTTCCAAATAGGTGTCCATGACCTATCTTGATCCTAGGAATGACCTTAATAAATTTGCCACTTAACAAAATAAAAACGTTCAAGTGATCAATAGGACTTGCCATCCTGAACAGATGGGGACCGCTAATAAAATTGTGAAAGCCTTCTCTGAAACTATGAACTAAAGATTAATTCATTGTCCCCAGAGTGCTAGTTTAGGCCATAATACAGATGAAAGTAGGAAGATTGTTTCCCAGCCCCTATTTGTGTCATTCTTGCAACTTGCACATTTCCTTCCTAAGAAGAGGAACTCTTAACTCCAGCCAGCTGCAAACAGAGTGCCAACCGTTTCTCCGGAGCATCAGAGCAACTGCAGAGAAATGTGGACCTCAAAGGAAAAGTGACATGGTCTAGCTTCCTAGGAATTGTTTTCCATAGAGAATACAACATGAGATAAATAATAATAGTAGTAGAAATAACACAGAGTGAAGAAGGGAACAAGTAAGAGAACCGAAAAAAACACTCAATTGGAGAAAAAATATTTATATTCTTAAAAGTTCTAATTATTTGGCTGATTTCCATAGGATGAGAAATCTTGCCAAATTAATTCAGAAACTAGATGGCAATTATAACACACCCAAAAGTGCTGCTTCTGGGAACCCTGTAGTTTAATTTTTAGCAGTGATTTTTATCACAGGCTACTGGGAGCATTGTGAAATGGTTGATTAAAATATAAAAAGATGGGCCCAAATCCATTGTTGCAACAGTGGGAGTTGAGAGCCAGGAACTCAGGGATTTTGAGTCCTTCCAAGAAGCTTGAACCATGGAATACAGGAGCCAATGGCAAACCCCCACCTAAACTCACCAACTCTTCATTACAGTGAAGCTTCTTAAGATTAGTCAGAGCTCCGACACTCAGACAGCTCCTTCAGCATCAACTAAATCTTGCACGAGAAGGAAATTTATAGAAGCAGACGTAGAATTTTATGAGGCCTGATTATTGTATTTATTTCAGTACATTTTATGTCATAAAATTATCATTGATCTGAATGTTCTGGAAAATAAACATGACAATTCAAGTCTATTTGACCTCAACAGCAGGCTCTCTTTGGCTTACAATGCCCAGTTCTAGTCCATGTTTATGCAGACTTGAGCACCAGTCAGTTATGTATGTACAGTCCAAGGACAGATGTCATTTAGATAGTGACTGGTGACTGCTGAGACTGTGCTATCTAGAAGCATTGATGCATTGGCTACCAAAATATCAAAATATTTTCTGGCAACAATTTAGTTACACCTAAGATAGCAGAGAGGAGTAGCATATTAGCTGTAGAGGTCACCCCTTCTGGAATTTTTTTTTATACTTTTGAGTGTTTTGTGGTTTTTTCCCTCCTAAGAAGCAGAAACTTAATCTTCCTGTTTATTTTTTATTTAAAAAATAAAATAAAATAAGTTGCATTCCATGAGCCCAGACCAACAGATAGGGGTGGTGGTTTGACAGAATACAAGATGTCAGAGAAAATAAGTCTATCACTGAATTTTAAATTTGATCTCCCCTCTCCCTACCAAAAATCACAAAACAATCTTCACATCAAAGTTAGTTTTTTTCACCAATTCTGATATGCAGGTTTCAAATCCTACACTTTATTTTTTATTTTAATTTTATTAAAAGTGAAAAAGTGGTAACAAATCATCTGTCAAAAAATTAGGAAACTCCATAGAGCCGAAACAATCATATAAAAGGACAAAACTAGAGTTCTCACAATTCCTGATTATATAACTTATTGCAAATCTACAATAATGAAAACAGTATGATTTTGATAAGCATGGCAAGACCAGTCAATGGAGAAGGAGCAGTTTTACAAAAAATGACACCAGAAAAACTGGCTATCCACATGCCAAAGAAAGAAGTTGGACCATTACCTAACACCATATACAAAAATTAACTAAAAATGGACCAAAAACCTAAATGTAAGAACTGAAACTATGAAACTCTTAGATGAAAACACAGGGCAAAGGCTTCACAACACTGGATTTGGCAGTGATTTCTTGGATATTGCTCTAGAGGCATAGGCAACAAAGGATAAGGTAGACAAATTGGACTTCATGAAAATTTATAAATTTTGTGCCTCAAAAGCAAAAAAACAAATAACTGAATTAAAAAATAGGCAAAGGACTTGAATAGGCATTTCTCCACAGGAGATATACAAATGGCCAATAAGCATATGAAAAGATGCTCAGCATCACTAGTCATTAGGGAAATGCAAATCAAAACCACAATGAGATACCACTTCACACTCATTAGGATGTCTATTATTATTTTTTTTAAAAAGATAGTAATAAGTGTTGGTGAGGACGTGGAGACATTGGAACCTGTGTGCATTGCTAATGGGAATATAAAATGGTGCAGCTGCTACAGAAAACAGTATGATGATTCTCAAAAAACTAAAATAGAATTACCATATGATCCAGCAATTCCACTTCAGGGTATATACCCAAAAGAAGTGAAACAAGCACTTTCAGATATTTTTATCCCAATGTTCATAACAGCTTTATTCACAATAACCAAAGATAGAAACAACCCAAGCATCCATCAGTGACTGAATGGATAAACAAAATGTGGTATGTACCTACAATGGAATATTATTCAGGAAATTCAGGGGTGCCTGGGTGGCTCAGTCAGTTAAGAGACCAACTCTTGGTTTCAGCTCAGGTTGCAATCACAGGCCCTGCATTGAGCTCTGTGCTGAGCATGGAGTCTTCTTGAGTTTCTTTCTCCCTCTCCCTTTGCCCCTCCCCCTTGTGCTCTCTCTCTAAAATAAATAAATCTTAAAAAAAAAAAAAAGGAAATTTTGACATCAGCTACAGTTTGGATAAACCTTGAAGACATTATGTTAAATGAAATAAGCCAGTCACAAAAGGACAAATACTGTATGATTCCACTTACATGAGAGTCCTGGAGTAGTCTAATCCATAGAGACAGAAAGTAGAATGATGGTGTTGCCAGGGGCCAGTGGGGAGGGGAGAATAGAGAGTTATTGTTTAATAGGTACAAAGTTTTAGTTTGGAAAGATAAAAACAATTCTGGAAATGGATGGTGGTGACAGTTGCACAACAATATGAATGTATTTAATGCCACAGAATTATTTAACTAAAAATAGCTAAGGTTGGAACACCTGGGTGGCTTAGTCGGGTAAGTGTCTGCCTTCTGCTCAGGTTGTGGTCCCGGGTTCCTGGCTCAAGTCTCAGGTCAGCCTTCCTGCTCAGGGGGGAGCATGCTTCTCCCTCTCCTACCTGCTCTTTCTCTCTCTCTCACTATCTCTGTCACTATCTCTGTCTCTCTCGCTCAGATAATTAAATAAAATCTTTTTTAAAAATTAGCTAAAATTGTAAATTTTATGTTATGTATATTTTACCGCATTAAAAAAATTTAGAAAGACACCAACAATAATAAATGGATGAACAGCCAAAAAAAATTAAGAGGAATTTAAGTGTCCAAAGATAGAGGAACAGGAATGTTTAATTATGATAACCCACTCAGCGGGATATTTATGGAGCCAGTAACATTTATTGATGGTGGCAACATGTGCAATGCCTATGGTATAGTGTTAAGTGGGAAGGAGGTAAAATTGTCACATATTATGATTGCAACTATAAATATATCTAGCTCAAGGATAAAACCTAAAAGGAAATATCAAAATGCTTTAAAAATTTGCATTAGAGTGATGAGATGACTGCTTTTGGGGCCTATTTTCCAATTGTTTTCAAAAGTAGATGTAATAATCTTTAATGGAAAATGTGTAATCAAAACTGAAAAGAAGAAACAAAGAAAAAGCTTTTCAATAATTATTAAAACCCCTTTTAGTTATTATTTATAAAATTGAGAAGCCTGGATATTTTTGAGGCTTTTGCAAAGTAGTATAAATAGCGAAGATGTAAGTAATTGAGTTTCCTAGAAAACTTTTGTTCAACTCTAGCCTCAGAAACCACTTCAGGATTTGGGTCACTGAGTAGAGGACATGGAAAATGAATCTTGGAAGAAAGAAACTTTTCGAGGACTGTCATGTGTTTGACACTGGGCAAAGACAACTTCCCAGAGACAGAAACTGCATGTTCAGAGAAATGCTTTTCTCGGTTAAAGCAGACTCACTGCATGGTAAACAGAGAGAGCCTTTAAAACTCCTCTCCCAGGGGCGCTTGGGTGGCTCAGTCAGTTAAGCATCCTACTTGGGCTCAGGTCATGATCCCAGGGTCCTGGGATCTAACTCTCTCCCTCTGCCACTCCTCCCTTCTCCCTCTGCCACTCCTCCCTTCTCCCTTCTCCCTCTCCCTCTGCCACTCCTCTGTTCATTCTCTCTTTCTCTCTCTCATTGTCTGGATAGATAGATAGATAAAACAACTGCTCTCCCAAATGAGGCAGTGACTGCTTCTAAGTGGGTTATCCTCAAAACTTAACTCTGCATCCATCTTTGTCTGGCTTCCTTGTTGTCATTAGCTCATTGTCTTTCAGCAAGTTTCATCTCTAACCCATCCCACCACCCACTCAGGAGAAAGGATCAGAATGAGAAGGAATTGGGTTCAGATGAGGACGTTTGCTCTTTAGAAGAGAGGCACAGGGTGGGAGCGGGTGGGAGACTGTTCACAGAACAGAAGCTGCAGCCACACCTCGGGTTACTCGGCTCCTTTGTAGACCCTCCACAACCTCCCACTTAGAACAGCTCACAGTATCAGCTTCCTGGAAGATTGGGGAGCAAGGGGAACCTGAAGAAGATGTCCCTTCAGGCATCACAGTTTGCTTTTTTTCAGCCTGTGCCACTTTGGACTGTTCTGTTCTCTCATCAATCCTAGGTGGTTCGAGATCAGATCTCTCACTGCACAGTGAAATTGCGCCAGACCACAGGTCTCATGGAGTACTGCCTGGAGGTCATTAAGGAAAATGATCCCAGTGGCTTTTTGCAGGTAGGTGTCAACTAGTTTCTACTTCAGATTCTCAATGCCCCATGAAACTCAGTCCACAATGTCACAGCCAGACTCCCAGCAGCATTGTCCCCCTACAATGGAACCCAACTTCAGACAGCCATGCACATGTGGGTGCAGCAAAACTCCGCTGACTTCCTGGAAGTCTCTGCCACCATGTGCTCCAAGATTGAGAAGTACACGGGCTTCTTAAAATTTGTTTTTGTTCATGTTTAATCATGAAAATGTAATTCCCTGTAATTTCCTCCAAAGCAGAGTTATTGCTTTGCCTAAGAATTGGGTCCCTTTCCACTAATATCTTGGACAGCTTTGTCAGCTAGAAACGTTTAAACATGCAAGGCTTCTACATTCTTGACAGTTCCTAGTGGCCAGTTAAATCAGTGATTTTCCAAATAAAGTGGAGTTTTTTCATTCCTTGGATTTCTCATGATTTTTTCAGTGTTGATTGTTTTAATGAGATGTGATGATGTTAGCTGAATTTTGCTTAAGTTTTGAGCTCAATGATTAAGGGAGCTGTTATTAAAGAATGCATAGATTCCTTCCAATTCACATTTCATCAAACTGGCCAAGAGTGGCAAAGGGAGATTAAATATATGAAATGAAAGAGTTCTCTATCAAAGAATAAAGTGATATAGAAGATGATGGGCTTAAAATGTAAGAAATTTCAATTTACAGATATGAGGCATATGCAGCCTTTCTAAACTATTTTATAAAACTCATTCCAAGCATTGACAGAATACCCACACATCCTATTAGAAACTTAGGGTTGTTATTCTACTAGGATTAATGGATCACCAACATATTATCGAATGTTGTTGGCTTTTAGTTGATTAGCCATAGCATATATCCAGGCTTGTCTATTAGAGAAATTTACAGCTGCTAATTATTTATAGTGGCTCCCTTCAACTCACAAAAGCACCCAGATTTGCATGGGTGACCCCTGTCATAATGGGCTTCTCACTGCCTACATGGAGACAGGAAAGGTGTGAGTCCCAAAGTGGTTTGGTAATGCTCCCGGAATGTGGAGGAGCAGTGTTCTGTGTCCAGTGTGGTGTTATATTTCTTAGGCTGTGGTCTTTGATGTGATTAGATTTCCGACGCCCTCATAAGGAGAGTGCACCTGACTGAGGACCAGTGGGGGAAAGGCACACTCACTCCCAGGATGACCACGGACTTCGACCTGAGTCTGGACAACAGCCCTCTGCTGCAATCCATTCACCAGCTCGACTTCGTGCAGATGAAAGGTGCGTGCCTGCAGCCCCCCAAATAGAGCAACACCCTGAGTAGATACTGGTGCTTGAAGCAGGATCAAGGCTTTGTGCCAGATTGCAGCAAACAAAAGGCAGCTGGCAGGTTTATAAATCACCTAAGATGTAGGCGAGTAAACATACACACACACACCTCTGGTTAACGGTACAAAAGTTTGGAGTGGCTCCCAGCTTATCACGTAAGGGAACCGTACCATTGTAGCCCTGTGACCTACCTCTCAGAAAGCCAGATAAATTCAGATAAACTCAATGCTTGCCTCCTGAAGAGTCTTAGAGTTGTCCCAAGCCCAGCATCTGGGAATAGCCAACATAAAAAAAGATAAGGAGATAGAGACCACATCACTGTACATAAATAAAATCTTGTTATAGAAAGTACCCTGGAAATATTGGTATAAATCAAGGCAGTTGAGAATTGAAATGAGTACTTCCACATGGATAGGTGGTGAGCAAATTGTTGAGCATAAATTAGTGGGAATTTGAGAGGATCAGAGTTGACTTGCCAATACTGGTCAGGAAAATGCCAGCCTGGTTACAGAAGGAAAATGACGTTTTAAAATAAATTTTAACTTTTTAAACTTTTTGGCTTCTGTGATTAAGGGATATGCAAAATTTCTTTGAGGTTTTTTGGGGTGGTTGGGGGAAGTGCAAGTACCTAAAATTATCTTAAGGAAAATAACTTTTTCAAAGAAAAATAAAAAGCCAACCATGCAGTTATATTTTTATGGCAGTGTAATATCCATTGGAAAAAAATTCTTTTTTTAACTTTCACTTTGAATATTTATACATTCACAGGAAGTTGCAAAAATAGTAAGGAGAGGTCCTGTGTACCCTTAGTCCAGTTTCCATCAATGGTTCCATCTTACGGAACTGTCATCTTATATCAAAACCAGGAAATTAGGGGCACCTGGGTGGCCCAGTTGGTTAAGCATCTGATCCTTGATCTCAGGGTTGTGAGTTCAAGCCCTACATTGGGCTCTATACCTCGCATGGAGTCCACTTAAAACACACACACACACACACACACACACACACGCAGGAATTAACATTGGTACAGTGTATATGTATCACTCTGGGCCATTTGTCTGGTGGGTAGAGTCATCTAATCACTCCTGCAATCAAGGTAACACCATAGAGACCTCCCTCACACTACCCCATTATGGTCATATAGTCATACCCACACTCCTCCCCTCTGCCATCACCAGTCCCTGGCAACCACCTATCTGTTCTTCATCTCTGTAATTGTGCCACTTTCTAATCTTTTTTAAAACTGAAGAAATTGATTTTTGCTTCTCCCAATTTAAGCAGTCACATAATAAAGGACTTAGAATTTAGTGCTTTAAAATTTTTGTTTTTTAAGAAAAATCTATATGCCTCCTTTTATCAGAGAGAAACACCTAACCCAGCAAGTCTTAGGGCTCCGCACTTATAACTCACATCACACAGCTAAACTCATCCATGTACCTGGTGCTGGTAACTTTCTCATCCTTTTTTTTTTTTTTTAATTTTTTAAAAATATATGTTCTTTTTTTTTTTTAAGATTATTTATTTATTTATTTGACAGACAGAGATTACAAGTAGGCAGAGAGACAGGCAGAGAGAGAGGAGGAAGCAGGCTCCCTGCTGAACAGGGAGCCCGATGTGGGGCTTGATCCCAGGTCCCTGAGATCATGACCTGAGCCAAAGGCAGAGGCTTTAACCCACTGAGCCACCCAGGCGCCCCCTCTCTCATCCTTTTAATGGATTTTTGCTCTTTTATTTTCAGTTTTCTCATTTTTTGTTTATTATGCATTGCTTTTGGATGACGCCTTAATTGATTTTTGGAGTGAATAGTATATAGATTGTTAATAAAAGTACTTTGTTGCTATAACAAAAATGTTTAGCATTTCCTGACTGTTTACCAAACCAGATACTCTCCTAAATGCTTCATGTGGATTAATTCAGTTTATTCTCACAACCCTAGTAGGCATCTGAGGAAACTGAGGCGCAGGAAGACTGGGTAACTTGCCTGAATTCACACAGCTAGTGAATGTCAGAGCAAGGATTCAAAGGCAGGGAGCTACATTCCAGAACCTGCACCTACAACTTGCAGTTTGTGCTTTAATGTTAGAGCCTTATGAACTGGCTGCTTCAAGCAATAACCGAATTCCTCTCTTAAACTTAAGAAAATTAACTTTTTGTTGCAGCACGTCTTTCTTGCTATTTAAAGTTTTCTTAAACACCCCCATGTGGCCCGTGAAATACAGCCATCTGAGTAATATATGGAACCCCAGGTAAATCCCCCTCAATCAGCCTCTCTCTGGATCCAGTCTTCTCAATGAGGTCAAATCATTGGAAGTTATGTCACAAATAGCTCAGAGGAGAACATATGTTGCAGAAAGACAATGGAAGGGCTTTTGGTGGAAGGAAAAAAAAAGGAGCCAACCCAATTAGACTTGGTGATGGAGCAGGTAGAAGGGAAAAGCCTCAGGGCTCTGAACTGCTTTCAGCAGCTGACAGAGCCCGCCCCTCCCTTATTTGCTGTCCTGAATCATGTCCATCTGCCCAGAGTGGAGTCCAGGCCAGTTGGCAGGATGGTAACAATTGTGTTGGAATGAACAGGCCCTTCATTTGGTATGGGAACTGCAGCCTCGTGTGCTGTGCCTCACAGACCCCTTCCTAAAGCAGAGTCACTTGGCCCTTTAAGGCTGCCCACAGACATACGCATGAAAAATGGCTGTGTGTCCACTCCACCAAAGTCTGCACACAGATTCAGCCGTGAGTCTGAGAATGCCACACATTCTCAAGGCCAAAACCCAGAACACACTCACAAAAATTCGCCCAGAACACAAAATGATCCCAAACAGTTATTTACAAAGTTCCTCTAACAAGCCATTTGGGATGAGACTGGATTATTCCATTTTCCCTTTCTTTTTAACACTTCATATTAATTTAGTTTACTGCTGATTAGTATCCTTCTACAGAGTTAATTTATATGCTTTGCTTTGTGCTCGTGAAGTTTGTTTAATTTGATGAGAGCCAAGTGCTCTCTAGACTCGAAATAATTATGATCTGTCAGATGTTTTCGATGGAAAGGAAGAGCCAAAAGGTCATGACGCAATAGAACTTGACTGGCTGTAGTTAAGACTACTCCTACTGGCCTCTTTAATAGCTGTTAACATACACAACTGTACTGGATGTAGTCCTAGTGTTTTTCTGTAGGATATGCTTGGTCAGTTTAATACAATACACTTTCACAGCTTGTCAGTGAAAATATCTCAAGAAACTGTACCCCCAAATCCACATAAGAAGGGGCAAAATTTAAATAGCATTGAGAACAGTGCTAAAGTAATCTGACCATTAATACAACATGTGTACTTCAATGTATGTTTTCTAATTATGCTAAGCAGATTACAGTATAAAGTTAAAATATTTTCAAAGCTATTTAAAATATGCATTTTAAAGTTCTGACTCAACCTAAATATCTGTTCATTTCTTGACTGGAAATTCTAGCATCTCTCTGGTTTTGGAATTTCATCTCAGATGCCTTTTTTTCCCCTTGATATCAAAGAAGATAGGTCTGTTGCTGGTTTTTAAATGTTTCCCATTAGGCCAGCTACTATTCAGCAAGAAAATTATTCTCCTATGAGCTGAGGATTTAACTGATCTGCTCTTCCTGATTCTGCATCTGAAATCTAAGTGGAGAATGCCGGTACCTTCTTTGTTCAAACATCCCCAGAAGAATATTATCCCAGAATTGTTTTAAGTAAGGAAGAGTCCCAAGATTCATGAGTCAGTGCTGAAAAGAAACACCAGCATGTTCATTCTGAACCAGGTTGTGAAACAGTGACCTAATGCTCCCCAGGCCTTTTTAGCTCATATACCAATGGCTTTTAATCCCTTAAGTGCCTCTACTCACCACATTTCTCTTTATGAACTCATGTCAAACGTAAGAGCCCTGAGTATGCACCAAGGTCATGGGCAAGGTCAGTGTGATATGAACAGAACCTCTTATAAATCATGGAGAAAGAGCACCCAGAGGTTTGGCAGGGATGGGGATGAGCACACACGCTGGCTCGCATGTCCTCTGTCCATGCATGTAATCTGTTCATGGTTTGGAGGCCTGCAAAGCATGTTCTCAAAACCCACGTTCACATTTCTCTGTACCAGTGTACTAATGAGAGCTTTGCAGAATCGGCTTGTTGTTCCTCTAAAGTATAAACTTTCCTGAGGTGCTACTTGTGTTGTTCGGTGACAACAGTCCCCCAAGGAACATTCAGACAAGATGACTCAGGAGAATTGCAATCCCAACTACTGTAGCTCTTATGGTGAAATCTTTCTTTCTTTTTTTTTTCGTAATTTTTAAAGTATGGTTGATACCCAATGTCACACTCGTTTCAGGTGGACAACACACTGATTTGATAAATTGATACATTATGCTGTGTATGGTGAAATATTTCATTAATCTGTGCCAGCAAAGCTCGGGGAACTTTATCATTCATTATAGGAAGCAAAAGGAAACATTTCTCTTGGAATCGGGTGTGGGGACTTCCCTCTAGTACACTATTAACTTCCCTCTAGTACACTATTACTTCACACTGGACTGGAGAGGCAGCGTAGTACAATCAAGCATACAGCCCTGAGGCCACAGACCCCGGCTCTGCCACTTAGTAGCCATGAATATTGTCTATGTTTCCGTTTCCTCATCTACCAACTAGAGATAATAACAACACCTGTTCTTGTGGGGGTGCTATGAAAATCACTTGAGTGACACTTGTGAAGGCGCTGTTGCAGAATTTAATTTTGAGCCGAAGCTCCACTAGTCCCCTTCAAGGAAGTCAGTAAGAATGGTTGCCCCTTGCAGCTAAGAAGAGAATTTTTAGCCTGAAGCTTGATATTATGGGCCAAAAGAATACAAGCAATAGACTTCTAATCAGGTCAGGAGAAACTGGTTCTTTAGGAAAAACAAAACCGTCCAAGAATGATGGTGGAAGTGTTAAGATTAAAACAGCAACAGCAGCCCAATGACGAAGTTTCAGTAAAATAAAAATTTCTTAGAGTTCAGCCCAGGAACTGTAATGTTATCCATTTCCAAAACACAAATAATAAGTTAATTTGAAAATACTTGGGATTCTTATAGACCATTTATTTTATGCCTAATAAAGTGAAATAGGGTAATATAACACCCACTATAAAATCTGTTTTTCTAAAATGTCAGGCTTAGCCATCGCTAATGAGGCTGTAATTTTGTCACATTTGCCTTTTATATGCAACACCACTTTGGGGTAAATAAGGAAACAGAAAAAATAATTCTGAGCACATCGAGAAATAGATTTAGACATGCAAATGTCTCTATGTTCCTTCATTTTCATTGCTCTCTCACTCTCTCTCGTTCCCTCCCTTTCTCTAACTCTCCCTCCTTCCCTCACTCATTTCACTTTTTTGTTTGCTTAATTTGTTTAAGTTCTGGACAATATTAAAATCTGAAGATTAGCGAGTGGTTGGACTTTTTATTATCTCTTTGGTCTTTTAAAGTACATCCACTGAGGACTTACAAATGAAGTTCCCATGTTTTAATTACACATGACATCATGTATTTCAGTTAATCTCTGGATTATACCTATGTCTATACAAGGAAATCTGAGTTTCTTACAGGAGACATTGCAAGCATTTGCATGATTCAAGTTGAAACCATCTTGTGATCTTATTCTTTGATTTTAAAATTGATGAAATGCAGACTTGCCTGAAACATGAACAAAGGGAAAATGAAGATTGATAGGGGAGCTAATGAAATAAAGAGAGTCCAAGAAATAGGTTATTTTATGATAGGCTCTGATTCGTGAGGACAGCTCAGAGCAAATATCCCCAGAGAGAATCATTCCATGTCTCTTGAAGCCTTCGAAGAATGTTTGCTTAAACTTACCATAATTTACTCCACAGTTAATATGTTAAAATTTATTATTTTTATAAGGGAAAAATGTTTAATGACAGGTGGTTTCCTAATACATGATGACCTGAAGTTAACCCTCCAATTACAACTCTTAGGTAATGCCTGTTTATGGGTAGAGGATCATTAGGAGTTACATCTTTTCTCTCCTCCCCTTCCATCCAGTCCTGTAGTCTATTTCTTGAAGGAGGCAGTGAATTGGTCTCCTTTCCTCCATTTCCAGATGTTCGGGGACCTCTGAAGGTTGTAGAAGCCACACTTCTCTCATAAGACCAACTGAATCTATGCCATTGAAACCTGAAACATGATTTCCCTTTCTAAACTCACCTCCTCCAATCAACTGGTCATCATTTTGATTTCATTATATTTGATCTAGTAACTCAGGCATGGTTTTCTTTTATCAAAGTCTTTTCTTAACTATAATTGACCTGCCTCACTTCCACATCTCTTATGTTATGATCAATGCAGTTGTTTCCTAGATTATCCACCATAGAATCTGTTTCCTAAACAGCTATTAAATAAACCATCTTTGAGGTTGAGGTGATGGCACGGAGCAGATAATTTGATGCATGACACGGAGTCCAATTTTGGCACAGCATACCAGGTGTTTCATAATTAACATTTGTTCGTTTAAATGTCCCTGGATGTGGTCCAAACTCTTCTCTTCTATTGTTAAAGTGACACAAAAATAAATTAATGGTTTAGTGTTAAAAAAATTTTTTAACCAGTTGGTAAAAACATTGTTCCCAAATACATACATTGAGTTCATATGTTAGGAACTGAGATTGTTTGTTACCTAACAGTCCTATGTCTGTGTGTCTGAAGCCTCAACCACTCTTCAGTTTGAAGTAATAGAAAAGACTCCCAGCACAAAAAGGGGCAGGGGCATGTCGTGACTCATAGTACTGTGGCAGATTCTCAGTCACAAGGACACCTTGACCCTCCCCTGCTGGGTCCCTTCTGCTGCCGTGCTACTCTTCGGGCTCACAGTTGGCTGTTCTGCACCTGCAGAGAGTGGACCTGAGCTAGCTTAGCTACCTTGAAAGAATGGGGTCAAGTTCCTCAGAAGTTTCAAAATGGAGAAATCACTGTTTTTATGTCAGTTACTACTAAGTTTTCAAAAATCCACATTGTTGCAGCTACTTACGTGCATAAGACCTTGAGTAGAATCACTGGTAAAACGAACTGCTCAGAATAGGCAGTTCCAAGTTTATACACTGGGGGTCAAGATCAGAATAAATTTTATGAGCAGTTTTCAGCCATGTTATGGGTTACATGGGCTTTAGTGGGCGGAGCTGGAAACCCATAACCCATTAAAATAGTTCCCATAGGGATGATGTCTTCAGTGCTCAAGGGGGTGAGAATAGAGCAATTGTCTCCCCACCGTTAAGGTAAGAAGTGCCACCACGAGTTTGGGAAAAGGCAGCACAGCATCTCAGGACCCAGATCCAGTCCTAGAGACGCTGGAAAAGATCTAGTTCAGGTCCCCTGTGGGCTATTACTGAGTCAAGCCCCATGTTGATCATGGGGATGTTTCCCATTCCAAGATCCTAAAATGTTTGCAACTCAACAGAAGCCACGGTTACACTAATTTCTGTTTAGCTTCCTCTCCAGTCCCAGCAACCCCCATCCTGCAGCTGGAGGAGTGTTGTACCCACAACAACAGTGCCACGCTGTCCTGGAAACAGCCACCTCTGTCCACAGTGCCTGCCGAAGGCTATATTCTGGAGCTGGATGACGGCAATGGTGGTCAGTTCCGGGTAAGTAGAGCATCTGCTATTTGTTAACCAAAGCCAGGGACCACTTCGGAGGACCTACTGAGGGGTCTCAGGCCAAGCTTCCCCACCTCTCCTGAGGCCAGACCATCCTGGCAGGGTCTGCCAGTTCTTCAACAGAGGCCTGCACTCTCCTTGAACCATCAAAGGTGGACGAAGGAGTCTCTGAATAGAAACTGCCCTCCCCTTCTAAAGAGAAAGCCCATGTAGGCCACAAGCTCTGGAGTCTAACTGCTTGCTCTCAGATCTGGGATCCACCATTTAGCCATGGGACTGTGACGACTTCTCACTTCTTTGAGCCTTCAGGACCTCATTTGTAAAATGGGGCTGATAATATTAACACATACATCACGCATTGTGGTTAAGAGGCAGTTAGATAATCTGTCATATAAAATTCTTAACATGCCAGGATCCCAGATCCCAATCTGGTTAGTATCCCACCAGAGAGTTATCGTTTTAAGGCTGTGCTTTGAATACAAATTATTTTTACTCATTACATCAGCATAGTGTTGCAGAAGCCTACAGCTAAAGAGGGAGGCACATGCCTAACCTATGCTAAAGATGCATTATGCTACGATTTATTTTAAGCCTTTGAAATGTCATTCTTCCTCCCGCCTCTGTTTCCTCCCTCTTCCCTCTGCACCGCGATAAAACCTATACTCCTATGCCTTTGAGTGTAATCTTTGTGACAGTTCCTAAAGTTACCAGTGGAGTTGTAGACCCAGCATAGAGACCACCCTCATGTTTTCAAACCAGTTTTTACAAATCACACTGATGGATAGAGAGCTCAGTAGGTATAATATGTGTGTAAATGCCAAGTTAATAATAATAAGCATAATGCTAACTATAAGCACCCAATTTTAATTTTTTAAGCCCTAACTGCTAGTAATTACCATTCATTAAGGTGCCAGGGCCATGCTAAATATAAGGCATTAGGTTTGTGCATTTGCACATATGGACCTTCTTATAGGATCATCCTAGCAGCCTCATAAACTGGGTATTATTGTCCCCATTTTACAGCTGTTGAAACTGAGACTTAAAAGGTCAATTAGGAGCACCTGGGTGGCTCAGTTGGTTGAGTGTCCAACTCTTGGTTTCTGCTGAAGTCATGATCTCAGTCAGGGTTGTGAGATCAAGCCCTGTGTCGGGCCCCATGCTCAGCAGGGAGTTTGCTTGAGATTCTCTCTCCCTGTCCCTCCACTCTTCCCCTCCCCCTACTCGTGCGTGCTCTCTGTCTCTCAAATAATAAGTAAATAAATCTTAAAAAATAAATAAGGTCAATTAAATGGCTTAGTATCTCACAGGACTTGAACCCGGATCAGGCTGCCACAGAAATGCTTGCTCCTGACCACTGAGCGACAACTGTCTCTCTCACCCCTCACAAAGGTTGGCCTTAAATTTGCAGCCTGTTCTTTGTTGACCCTTAGGAAGTGTATGTTGGAAAGGAGACGATGTGCACTGTGGATGGTCTTCACTTCAACAGCACATACAACGCTCGCATCAAGGCCTTCAACAAAACAGGAGTCAGCCAGTATAGCAAGACCCTGGTCCTCCAAACGTCTGAGGGTAAGGCCCTTCAGCAGTATCCCTCAGAGCGAGAACTGCGAGGCATCTAAAGTGGCTGGCAAGCCCGGAGGTAACCCCACCACTGCCCACATTCTGAAGTGTTTCCATGACTTGTTCTGCATTCTGGCACAAAGCCGCTGTTCCTCTCCTGCCGTTAGAGAGCCCATGGTATGTGGATGTGATCAAACCAAAGAGTCCACAGCGGCAGTTCAAATGGCCTGGGGCATCGGCTTCCTTTGATAACACTCTAAATAAGCTGCAGTTGAAGAAGCTGAAAAAATGAAGGCCTGAATGTCCCCCCGGTGTGTGAAACTAATGTATCTAGGCTCTAGGGCAGGCTCCCATTCTCCACGACACACATCACTTGCCAATTTTACCCAGATGATTCTAAATTGTTTTGTAGCGCTTGCCTGTTTCTGAGGGTGGGGTCGAGGTTCTTTCCAGCTGTGGACATGTGTGACTGAACATGTTTCCAATGGGTATGGGGTGCTAGAGCTATTCAGACAGGGCCTGTTGGCCACTCCTGGCTTACCCAGCACGGACCGCCTTCCATCTCACGCCCAAAGCCGAGGCCGGCGGCACCAGGACTGAGGCTTCCTGTGGGCAAACAAACAGAAAATGACCAGCAGCTCCGCATTACCTCGCCATTTTCACCTTTGCCTGTCCCCCTAGGCTGGGTTAGGCCACGCAGGGCCACCGTACAAGGTCCAGCCCCAGAGGACTTTCGCTTCTTGGCCATACTGTAAATATGTTGGTCATCAGAGTCAAGCCATTCCTCTCGGAAGAGGGGCTTGTGTATGATGACCAGGTATAACCTCTGAGGCTTTTAACATTTTCATTTTAAAAGCAATCACAGCACATGAAATTAAACCTATGAAGAGGTATGTGTGGTCGGTGCCAAAGCATTTTCAGACCTTCTGGGTGTCATTTTAATCATAGAAGTCACCCCCACTGGCATGCCCCATAACCTCCCTCTGCAGAACTAATTGTGTTGATTTTGTTCAAATTCAAGATGTTAGCTCAAAGAACTGTGGTGGTGTTTTTTTCCCACATCCCACAAACCTTGGCATGTGCCAATCACTCTTAAAATGGTTCACATGGTTAAAAACAAGCACAACTTCAAATCCCACAGCAAGGTTGACAGGCCCCTAGCCGTTAAGGCTGTGCGTGGGGAGCAGTGGTGAGTCTGTGAGGGATGCTATTCGAGGAGAAGGATTCGCTGAAGGAAACATGCCCACACGACCGATTCCCATCAGGTTCTAGGTATGGGGTAGCTACAGCCTCCTGAATGACCACTTTAGCAACTTCTCTCTGGGATGACCTCTCTGCTTGAGAGCAGTTGCCTCTTTTCCCGAGGACCATGCTAAATGCTAAAGTCCTCCAAGAGTTGCCTACACACAATGCAGAAGGCCCTTCATGAGGATGGCCTCGTTTCCCACGTGTGTACAAGGTGGTTTGATTGAAGAGTGAAGTGCATGTTGTCAGAGCAGGGAGACAGTTTGCAGCAATGTTGCTAATATGTATCATGAGACCTACTATTTCTATTCATAATACATCATGGAAATCATATTCTTCCGCTAAAATCAGTTACTAGCATAGCAGCCTGAGCATTCACGTTTCTCTTTTCATCCTGCAGGAGGATGTAGTTTCTCAGTTTCTCTTACTGTTCATAAGATTATGGTGTCTAATAAATTACAGGATTGGAACTGCGATCCCTCGTACCACAGTCACAGAACTGGGGGTCATTTTCTAAACGAAACTAACGGAACAAGTCCTCTTCCAACAAAGAAACTGTACTGTAGAAATTAATTTCCTCCATGAATTTTATATATTGTGTACAAATATAAGGTATGTATCTAAATACAAAGAAAACCTTATCATCGTGTAGATATATCAGTATTCTCTGTTACTGCACAGAAGTGATTTTCTCATGATGAAATAAAGTTCACACACATACTTTCTCCATAACTTTGGTTTGTTCTATTTGTTTCTCCCTCATTCTAACTATTCACGTGGTGAGACAAGATTTAGAAAGCAAGAAAAAATACATAATGAATAGCTAATCTAAAAGAAAAAGATTTGATCAACCTTGTAACAATAGAGAAAGCCTATAGAATTAAAGAACTATACATATTTTGTTTGTTTTTAGAAATCAGTGAGAAAAATGCCATTGACAGGGTTCAATACATTAATTGAACTTATATGATACTCTCTTAATCTTCCTTCCTACAGTTCCTGGAAAGGTTTGCTTTGGAAGTTTGTTTTCTTTGCTGCTCTTGGGGTTGGCATGGTGGTTTGTTTCGGCTTTCTACTGTAACAAGATGTTTGGCGGTCTTCTTAGCAACAGCTAACCCTTTCCCAAAGTTCAAAACAAAAGTCTGTATTACAGAATGGGTCCAATTCATATGTGATAGCATGTCTTATTTGTATGTACGTGCATTTAGTCCGAGGTTTAAACCATTTATCACTTATATTCTTTGAACAATCATAAAACCATATGCTGACTTACAAGTAACGTTATGCGGGGGAAACCAGAGGTCCACGTTTTTATAAATGCTGACCATTTTCTCCAGAAGCAGTTCTGTTTGTTTATCTATTTATTGGGTGGTGCTTGGAAAAGGCTCACTGTGTGCTACATGTGGGTATAAGGGGTGAGCAGATGTCGCCTCTCCTTGTATGAGTTCACAGTCTAGGAAGAAAGACAGGCCTTAAAAGACATACAACTAGTTACATACTTGCAAGTTATTATTACCGCTGGGAAGGAAGGAAGGACTAGCAGGAAGACATAATTTGAACCTGGAAATCAGTCAGGAAAACAAAAAAAAAATAATTTAATTCAATGGAAATTATAAAGAATGTGTTATTAAAATGGAAAAGGAAAGGAAAATGCATCATTAGGTGAGTTCAAGTGTGATTAGTTCCCCAAAAGCAGAGTTCTTGGGCACATACCTAGACAGCCGTGCACATAAAGCCAGCTGCAGATTGCAACCCAATTACCCTGACTTGAGAAGAAATATAACTGTAAGCAATTAAGAATCTTGATGAAACTTTAAAATGAGGCCCACAACCCCAGTTGTATATATTTTTTAAGCAATCCACTCAATAGCTGTCACGGCTGTGTCACAGTCTTTGAAACCATCTGCTAAAGAATATCTGTTATGTAACAAGGCCTTCTTCCCACGTAGTCCTGGGGCTTATTCTGTCTGGAAGACTCTACTCCTGAAAGAGAAATTTTTTTTTTTTTTTTTGGATGAGGCTGAGAACGGAATAGGAAATTTTCCTGTTCCTTTTTCCCCATTTTCCCTCTGCCTATCTGAACAGACTTTCCTTTTTCTTTTTCTTTAATCTGGAGAGAAAATGAAATAGACCAAAGCTAACATTCCTGGGGCTCAAATAACTCACTAAGACTATTAGCTGGCTGGAAAGAGAGGGTCTCTCTCTGACCCCCCTCGGGAGGGTGGTATTGCCAGGGAATGGCTTCACACAGTCTTAACAGAGGTGGGAGTCCTTCAGGGAATGAGAACTTGAAGGGTGGTACCCTCGAGTCTATCAGCATAGTCCCACACAAATCTTTGTTATCTTCCTTGGACAACTTCTTAGAGTTGGAATTATCAGACCAAGGAGCATGAACACTTTTGAGGCCCTTGATCTGTGTTTCTCAATTTTCTCAAGACAGATTTTACCCCAGAAACGTTTGAACCATTCCATTTTTTAAAATCACCTTAATTCTGCTATTTAGAGTTTAATTTTGCCTAAGAAGCACCCCCCTAAAAGTAAAAGTGTACCTAAAACAGGGGTTTTTAAATTTGTATTTTCTTAGAAATAATATTCTGATTGTTTTACATCTAATAGTTACATGAAATGAATTACAACATATTGCAGGGAAAGTGAATATGATCCAAAAAGGAGGGAAGACTTCGCAGAGTATAGAGAGACAGACAGACAGAAATCCAAACACAAGGAATAACTATATGCAAGGCAAAAACTTCAAAATCTGACTTGAGCTGACTATGATAATGAAACCTCATTCATTCAAAAACATTAATGGAGCACCTCAGTTGTGTCAGGCGCTGTCCTGGGCCCAGGATCACAAAGATGCACAAGGCATGGCCCCTACCTCTAGAGCTTACAGGCTCCATTTTTCCTCCTCCCTGAACTCCATGGCACCTGACTCAGAGCGCCTAAAAACTATGGTACCTCACCTCTCTAGAACTAAGATATCCACCCTGCAATCTAGATAGTCATCTTACAGTCAAGAAGTGACAGTAACCTCTGGCCACAAAAGAAAAGAAAAAAAGAAAAAAATAGTCAAAGTTCAGGCGTAGACACTCCTGTGCTATCCTTACAGCAGGGCCCCTGATCTCCTTTAGTTCTCGCTTATTCTTACTTTATGCACAAGTCCACTGAGCTCATGACCCACTTGGGAAGACCACAGCAGACCAGGAACATCACATTAGAAGAGAGAAGATGGATTGGTGAGCAGGGATGGTAACCGGGAAAACTGAGAACGGACCCCTCCCCACCAAAAAAAGTCAAAAGACAGCATTCTGTGGCTTGTGTTCTTATTAAGAAAGTTAGAAAGTATATAATGAATTGTAAAAATATTTCCATCTAACATTCGAAAGTCAGTATATTCCCTGGAACCCTTTGGTAATGGGTATTAGGTATATCTCAGAAGGCTTTATAGAATCACAATACAAAACACAGTGAGAAAACTATTGCAATAAACTCTATCTCATTTTGGGTCAAGCTTCTAAGAACTTTCTTCATTGCCCACTAAAAAATTCCATGAAAAATGCCAGCCAGCAAATATTTTTAAGGATACTGAAATCCAGTAGAAGAACTGTATAAAAACAATCCATTCTATGTTTCACTATAAGGTCCTAAGCAAAAACTAGGAATTTTTCCCCCTCACCCTAAAACAGCTATGAAGACTCTAGACTACACCTCCTTGTCCACTGCTAATGCAAACCCCTCTCCTGTTCAGATGTCACTATATTCCAGATTTACCCTGTGTATTAATTTCCTATTGCTGCTGTAACAAATTACTATAAACTCAGTAGATTAAAACAACATAAAATTATTACCCTAAAGTTCTGGAGGTCAGAATCCTAAGTGGATTTCACTAGGCAAAGAGTGAGGTGTCAGCGGGACTGTATTCCTTCAGGTAGTTCTAGAGGAGAATCTGTTCTCTTTCCTTCTCCAGCTTCTAGAAGCCACCTGTGTTCCTTGGCTCACGGCCCCTTCCTCCATCTGCAAAGCTAGAAGTGTAGCAGCTTCCAATCTCTTTCTGACTCTGCACCTCCTGTTTCCCTTTTATAAGGACCCTTCTGATTAACTTGGGGCCATCTGGATAATCTCTCCATCTCAAAATCCTTACCCTAATTACATCTGCAAAGTTCCTTTTGCCATGTAAGGTAAGAGATTGCAAGGATTATATGACACGGACGTTTTTGGGCAAGCCATTATTCTACCTACCACACTCCAGGAGGAAGTATTGTAATTATTACCTCATCCTCCATATGGGAAGACTGAGCCTTTGAGAGGTTAAGCGACATGTCAGACCTCGGCCTTCCAGCCTGCACTGCCCAGCACAGTGCACTTCGGTGCTGACATTAGAACAGTGCTATTTGCACTCAATTAAAAGGAAGGAAATAGGGAAATCTATCCTAAGTCCGTTTGCTAAGAGTGTGAAAACATCTTGTCCAAATGAAGCAGCATTATGTAGGTGCCTCATGTGTGCATCCAGAAATTCCAGCAAGAAATGGACTATAACACTTTCAAAGAGTCATGTTAGAATTTGGGTGAAAAAAAATAACATTCTTCCTTTAAGAAGGAGGCGTGAAGATGCTGTCCTTTCCAGCATCAAATCCAAGCTCCTACTCAGGTCCTGTCCTTTTCTTCTGTCTCTGCATCTCCAATTTCTCACCCACCTACCCTCCCTCACCAGAGTAAGCGTTCACATAAAGAGGCCCTTCTCTCCTGCTGGGATCAGAACATGCTCTTGGCTGGCAGTGACAGGTGGCTGCCTGGGAAAGAAAAGGAATGTCAGAACCAGATCTGCAAGGTCCTTAAAAGACCCTACCAAATGAGGTCTGGGACTTGGAGATCTGCTCTGGTTGAAACCACAGAGCCATTTATTGGCAAAAGCTCTCAGCCCTCCAGATCTCAACAGTGAGGCAACTGGAGAGAAGGTAAACAGTGATAAATGGAGAATCAGGCTTTAGACAAGATGTTCTCAAGCATCTTCTTAGTTGAATGTCCACAGGAGTCATCTCCCCAACACTTTTCAGGATTGTCTTCTCTAATGACAGTAAAAGGGTTAGGAATCTTGAAATTACATCTTAGAAAATTCTTTCTAAAAGGGGGCATAGAAGATGTTATTCATAAAATTAAAATGCCTATTTTCCCCTATTAGACTATTAGTGTCTCACTACCCCTTCCAATGTGATAGCTACTTCACTGAAAGAAATAACCCAAAGAATATTCCGTGTTATAAGCAGACTATGGCCCCAGAACAGCCCCAGATGCATCAGTCCAAAATCTCTTTGCAGCTACTTTATAGTGATTTTGGAGCAGCTTAAGTATTGTACTCTTAAACCCTGATTTACTAAACCTGCTCCCCCCCCCACCCCGAGAAGTTGTAACCTTGGGGTGGGGAGGATGATCCTTTGCCTTGCAATCCCTAACCACCCCAATCCATTGAACTGCTCCATTTAGAGAAGAAAGATTCACCCTCTCTCAATATGGTGCAGGATTTAAAGAATGATATTAGGTTCATCTGCACAAACCTTGGTCACCCGTGAGACCACTGGAATGTGCCTATGGCCTGTGGCATGAAGTTTATCTTTTATACATTTCCAAGACACAAAAGAGAACCAATGACCTTGTCACTCCCAAAATTTTATCCCCCTGGAATTGATCTTGCCTGGGTCCCTATGCTGTCCTACCACAGCAGGCAGTATGACTTGGGATGTGTCCCTTAACCTCTCTGGATTTCAGAAGTTTTTGTTTTTGTGTTTGGGGGGAGTGTTGGGAGGGGTTTCTTGGTTTGGAGGGGGGGTTTGTTTTGTTTTTGTCTCTAAAACTATGGACTTAGAAAATATAACTTCTAAGTTCTTTTGAATTTGTACCTCTAGCTTTCTTGTATGGTTTTTCTCTTCAAAACTACTGCTGAACTCTGTTAACTGTTTCCAAAAATGCTATGAACAGGCACAGACACCTCCTGCTTCCTGAAAGGATCTTAATAGGTCTTAAAGATCTGCCTGTGATACTGAGAATTCAACACTAATAGAAAATAGTTGATAAAGGATCATGCAGGGAAGAGTATATTTTCCACCAGAGATCATCTTTCCTATGCCTCTGACTTATTTTTCCTGATTCAGAGCCTCAGAGCTCCCAAAACATTGTTTAATTAGAAGAATGTGCATATACAAGACAAAATCCTCAAGGTAGGTAAATCATACCTGAACAAATTTGGGTAGATTTAACAAAATCCAAAGTGAGAGGCATGCTAGTTTTCAGAGCCCAGAAAAGAGAAATACTTTGTTCCTTTTAATTTGGACAACATGCTTGACATCCCAGGGAATTTCCTGAATTTTGGATCCAGACCCTATCTTTGGTTCTGGGCAATATGCTTTGCAGTTGACACTCTGGGGAGCAGATGAGTCCTTTGGAGTCTGTTGTATCTATTTGAAATGCAGGAATTTTTAGTTCTTCTCATGGCAGTTACTTAGAAATAATGCCATGGTATTCTAAATTGGAGTGGAGGATTTGGTGACAGAGTATGCAGCTGTCCCAGGGGGTATAAGAGACTATTTCTTCTCTTAAAAGGAATTTTTTTTCAAAACAGATTTGTTTCTTACTTCTCAACTGCAGTTAATGCCACACTTAAAAGAGCTTAAAATATCACCTTTCATTGTAACTTATGTACCAGTTGGACATAATTATGCCTTTGGATGCTTATTAGATCATTAAAAGAGACTCGGCCTCCTTCATTCATTTGTCTCTTTAAAATCTTCCCAACAAAAGCTAATTATTTTACAACTGGTTTATAATTGAACTGAAACTCACCTTTAATGCTGCTTGTGGAGTTCTTCCTTACATATCTTGTCTTACTGGGCTTTGAAATACAACTGTCTTGCTGGACCAGCACCCAAAGGCTGCCTGAGTTATGAAGCTGTTCCTGACCAGACAAAAAGATAACCAAGAATTCTATCAGTCGCAAAGAAAGCTGCATTAGCATACACTATCAGAAGGAAGCCCTGTTGGTTTGCTTTTCCTGTTTGAATTCCAAAAATAACACCTCCCAGACTGGTGAGGAATATTTCCAAAATATTCTACCACACTACAGAAATCTTTCATATTCAGTACATGTTGGAATCAGTCAAGAAATTCTGCCCCTAGAAGATTTTCTCTAAATTATTCTCTTTCTTACGGTCAGCTCTCCTTCCAAGTTCATGTTTCCCAGCTGCTCAGTTATAATACAATGCCTGGCACATGGTAAGTGTTTAATAAATGTTAACTAATGAACAAGTAAAAGAAGTATGTACCATTAGCTGAACAGGAGTATACCACCTAGACATTCTTTTTCCACCTTGAACCCAAAAGTCAGTAAATAGTAAGTGTGATGCCCAGCTGGTCTTCAATTTGATAATTCTTGATGGCTTCTTTTAAGCATAGGCTTCAACTCCAGAATCCAGCCAGTCCCGGGTGGGGAAAGGAAAGCAGTCTAGTCAAGGACAAGAGGAAAATGGTGGCCATTGACACAGCTAATGGAAAGTGTCTTGACACATTCCCACTATGAGCACGGTCCCCACTCCAGAGTTACAGCTGTGCCTAGAGTCAGCACGCCAGTGTTTGGCTGGCATTCTACTGCTCTTTCCATTGGTCTTCCTTGATCAGCTGCTTTTACTCAACAAAACTATTCAGCAGACAGGATCACTGCATATCACGAAACATGACAAGACATTTAGAATCTTTTAAGGTACTACTTGTCTTTCTCTAGTGATCTATACATTAAAAATTAATAATAGTGATCCTGGATATTAGCTATGACCTGAAACATAGCTTTTGTATCATGTATTTGGGGGTGGGGTGGGGGGATAAACCCCGTTCCTGTTTGTCTTGGCTAAGAACATTAATGACTGAGAAGTCTTCTCCACATCTCAATAGTTGTGCTTTCAAGGGGAGGTGACAAAGTGGGATGTATTCTTCCTGCATCCCATGGGTATAACACAGAATATACCCTTGGGTAGCTGTGTGTATGTTCATTGGGAGCTGTGTGATTTAACTAAACCAGGGAGAGGTAATACTATATGAAATATTGTCTTTGTGTCTTTGGTTCATGTTTTTGAATATGTCTAGTGGGGCAAGACAAGGAGAGTTAAGATTTTAAATTCATAGCATGGAAAAAGGGCTGGAAATAGATTCTTTTTAGCCCAGAAAAGGGAAGATTTAAAGGGGATTGGTGACTGCCGTCCAATCCCTGAAGAACTAGTGATCTTGGCCCCAGATAGTAAAGCTACAGCTGATGAGTGGAGCTCTGAGAGAGCCATATCCAGAAGAATATAATCAATAACTATAAACTGGAGGGGACTGCCCAGAGACAATGAGTTCCTCAACACAGGATATTTCAAAGGGAAGTTTGATGATTGCTCCTCAGATGTTACCAAGCGTCTTCCCCTGCAGAGACTCCTGTAAACTAAGTTAATATCAAGTGACATAGGTGACTTACAGGCAACTGACCAAACATCTGCACTGTGGTCCCATGGAGGAGGGCATAGAGGGGCACTGCTTGTTTAGTCTGGCTAGGATCGGGTGGAAAACAGTCTCCCTCTTGTAATTCATTTTGGAAGTTTTCATGATGAGGTAAGAAATATTTTTAGGAGCTTCTTAGAGAAAATGGAGTAAGAGCCCAGCTGAAAGGTATGGGGGGCCACAGGTGGGGGGAAAAAAGATGGAGATGGAATGGTTGGATAATGTGGGTATTAAATAAGCTTGCCTTATGCTCGCTTTGGTAGCACATATACTAAATAAGCTTGCCTGAAGAGAGGGCATAGTTCAAAAGTGAGAGGAAGGAAAACTGAATCATCAATAAATGATGGATCCACATAAAAGGCTAGAAAAACAATAACTATTTTAGTGTCAAGTTATTAATCCCATGAATAACCACAGCTACTCTCAGCCCCCATCCCACAGAATGGTGCCATCACCAACTCGGTAATCAGAATAGGAAAGGTGAGTATGTTTCGTGATGGCTAAGATATGCTCCCCAGAGTCTGGATTCAGTATACATCCCTTCATTGGTTTTCAGATGATGACTGGGAGGTTCAATGTACTCTACAATTCATTTCACTGTGTGTGTCCTTTCCCTTAATTTTTAAAGCAACAATCATTTTCAGTATAATAAATTGATTGCTACCCTCTGGTAAAAGTACATTTCCAAGAAAATTCTTGTTAATAAAAAGTCTTTTACTGACATAAATATGGCCTTCTCTCCCTAAACGAAGCCCATGTCAGTTTGTGGTGCTGTGCTGGATTTTAAATTTCCCATTAAACTAAAAGACTAATTCCCTCTTGAGACAATTATAATAGGAATAATTTCTGATTTACCATTTTTGAACAAAGAAATGACCATATACGTCATGTCATCCAAATTATATGAAGTTTAGGTGGAAGAAACTTTGAATATATTATTTTTGGGAATACCACACCTTAACTCCATAAGTAGTAGTTCCTTTTCTCTGAGATCTTTTTATAATTTTCTTAAAAAAATTTCCCCAAGGATAAGAGTAAAGCCTGAAAAGCTATCTTTCGTATTGTAAATGCAGAAAGTAAAATGGGGCTGACTCTCAGCAGTATTCAATTAAAACTAGCCAATGGCCTTGTTCTGAGCTTTTCAAATAGAGTCATGTTACATACACACACTCCAGTTATTTTGGCTTGACCATGCCCACAATGGCATTTTGATAGGACAAGGATATGTTTAACATGGAGAAGCATGCTGACAGATTCAAACCAGAAAAATATTCCCAGGAGCATCCTTGGCCACCAAAACAAAATTATTTTTTTCAATGAAAAGATCATTCTTTGGTTTTGGACATAGAATATTACCATCATGCCATCTCTCTTTCTTAAAGTATTATTGTCACACTATGTTCTAAGAAGGTCCTGATTAGTAAAACATCTTTCTGAAAAGACCACCCTACTGCCTAGAGACAGCTACTCTTTTACAAAAGAGAAAGGAGTGATTTTAGTAATTTAGTGATCTTCACATCAGACCCAAGTATCTGAAAATAAAGACATTTTTGCCACCTACGCCCCTCACCATGGCCCCACAATTATTATTAGAAAACCAAAGCTGTCTAAGTGGCATCCCTGGGGTCTGATCCTAATTCAGAAACAAAGGTAAGGCTCCTTCCCTGATTACTTGTTCATCCCTATCTTCCTCTCCTATTCAAACAGCAAGTTTTGAGTGTGTTAGGATAGAAAAATCATCTTGTGCATTCAGAAATGGAAATATATATATATATATATATATATATATGAGAGAAAAGGGGAAAGTATGGAAAAGCAAAGAATTGTTTAAAAAAAATCATCATCTCCTAAATAGAAACTCTTTAAGAAGTCATTGTCATACGGGTAATAATTTCCAAGGTAGCTGAAGGGGGTAAAGTATCACTCTTGGTCATCACTGGGTAAAATCTACCTCCAAAGTTTCTAAATTCAACTCTAAAAAATCTAATGAAAAGGAAACATTCTAAAATACCTTCTCTACCACCAAAAATTGGGGGAAATGAGAGCAACTGTCTGTGATGTTTGAGGTGTCCTCTGGTCTTGAGTCTTGGCCTGCTGAGAATGCCCTCACGGCCCCTAGCCACTTTGGTTTTGTTAGTGCCTCGTGGCACCTGCGGGATGGATGAGGCTTTGTGCAAATGCATTGGTAAGGCAGGTCTTGGGGAACCGTGCTTGGGCAGGTAGCAGATTTCTGATCTCTAGTTTGCATTGATCTTACACCTAGACACCGATTCAGAAGAACAGACAGTCCCTTTTCCAGTGCCTTCGGAAAGATTGCCGCTCCGTAGAATGAGTCCTTTCTCCTCCACCCTTAATCTACAACCCAGCTTTCCCGGGAGATCCTACTTTGATTTCCGATCCTCACCCCACCAGCTGAGCTTGCATTCCTCTTTGCAGTCTCTCAATGCACCGGGTGAGCCAAGCTCGTCTGACCTTTTCCCTTGATCTCTCTGTGCCTTGATGGCATCTCCGAAATACTTGTTTTGTTCTTGCCGTTCATGTGCATGGAGAGGGCGATGAGCTGGTCTCTCTGTCTGTGGCCTGCTTCCGGTATGAGGAGCGTTTGGATGCTGGAGCTGTGTGGCGTTCTTGTTTGTGTGGTGTAAGGCCCAATCATCAAGCTGTGGTCAATGTATAATGGCATTGGAAAGTGACGAGTGAAGTTGTTCTTTTTGCACCAGCTAGTACCGCCATGGATGGCCTGCTCTGTCATCACATGCAGTGACATAGCACGGCATAGGTGCTGGCTGAGTGGAGGCTGTGGCCTTAGTCTGGGGGTTTGCAACCCTGCTGTATCCAGGAAACCAGCTGTGTCTGGGAGACTGGATCAGTGCATCCAGCCCATAGTGGTCTGATTAAACATAGACTCAAGAGATCTTTATTGAAAAATAAAGTAAAAACACACCAACAGCAGAATGCATCCCACAAAGCAGGCAAAGCAGAGAGCAGAACATGAAAGTATTTTCTGCAAAAGCCTGGACTCACTGGTAGGACAGTCCCGATTTTTCCTAGCAACGGGGAAGGAATATCACTAGCCAAATTAGAATGCACTGGCCTAAGGGCCAAAGATCCAAGTCATGGCCAACGCTGGCTTCCCCCAAGTTTCTCACAGCCAAGCAGGTTGGGACAGTGTTTTAGGTTGATTTCAGGGAAGCTAGACATACGTTATTGTGCAATCGGCTCTGTCTAGCCAACAGAATCCTAAAACATCTACAATGCAGACCTACTTGATCTCTTCAGGACTATATTGTAATCATGGATACACGTGATGCACATTTCACATTTCCAAAGGTTTCTTTTGTTTTTTTATTTTATTCTTTTTTGCTCATCCCACATCCCGGAATGAAGAAGGCCACAGCATGACAGTGCAAAAAGGATGCAGGGACTTCAAGCTCTCTTTAAAATGACATTTTTCTTTGTGCTTTTACGTTTCTTATTGTTTTTCTGTGCACTACTGGCTTTCAAACATGCTTTGTTATGGAACTCTTTTCACTTTGTGTCCAATGTACTGAAATACTGTTATAGTCTTTGTAATGTATATTGTCTGAAGAATAAAATGAAATGTGGGTCTGGGGATGCGAGATGGCTGTGTTTAACAGCATTGTTCCAGTTGTATCATTGACTCTTAAATGTACAGTGGTGTGTTTTCAATAGTGTAACAAGATTTCAGAACACGTGTTTTGAAAAAGACTTGAAGAAGGCATGATTCATTTAAAATTTTTAAAAGCCCTGTTCAGATTCTATAGATCCATTTGTAAAGTGGGATATGAGATTCAGCTTTAAAACTCCTTGTGGGGCGCCTGGGTGGCTCAGTGGTTTAAAGCCTCTGCTTTCGGCTCAGGTCATGATCTCAGGGTCCTGGGATCGAGGCCCACATCGGGCTGTCTGCTTAGCAGGGAGCCTGCTTCCCCCTCTCTCTCTCTCTGCCTGCCTCTCTGCCTCCTTGTGATCTCTCTCCCTCTGTGAAATAAATAAATAAATAAATAAATAAATCTTAAAAAAAAAAAAAAAAACTCCTTGTGTTCCAGTCCTTACTACGCTCTAACCTGTGAATAGGAATTTTAAAGTGATCATTGGTTGAAGCTAGACATAAAAATCAGCCATGAGTTGGAAGAAGATGATTCTTTTGTATGTGAATTCATCCCAGAGTAAAATAAAGTAACCAAAAGTAAGGACATACTTCTCAGTTTTGTCTTTTGACGCAATCATTAGTCCTTTTTTTATAGTACGTTGCTGTATTCATTCTAAAATTCTTTTAATTCAGTGTATTATCCTTCGATTGTTTTTAGAAAATAGTCTATAAGTTAAAAGAAATTAAATGAGTTAAAAAATTAAGTTAAAAAAATGAATTAAAAAATGAGTTAAAAATTTTTAAATGATTCTCTCTAGGGGATACCTGAGTGCTCGTCAAAAATACATTTTCCAGATCAGTCCCAACACCACTTGAAACTAGAGGTCATACACCTTTGAACATTTTAAGACCACACTGCTTCCTCCACCCAACCTAGCTTCTCATGGGATCCAAATCTTGAGGAAGGAGGGGTAGAAAAGTTCCACAGGTGATTCTAGTGTCCCCCACTTAGGTGAACAGAATTGATGTAATAACATGATCTAAGGAGAGGACGTCATTTGTTTCACTACATTCAGTTCATGTCATTATTTAAAATTACCAGATTTTTTAAATTAACATACAGGCTACATTCTAGGTTCAGTCCCACATATGTGTATCATTTAACTTGGGCCCAAGTCACGACAAACACCTTCTGGTTACCACAAGAAGGTGCATGAAATAGTGATAGAGAACAGAGTTTTTATCGAGATCCAGTGGTAAACTCATCTCAACTAGATGCATTTTTCTTATTTATAGGTTTGTTTGTTTGTTTGTTTGTTTTGCTTCCCTCCAGCCCTGAATTTTTTCTCTCCAGCCCCAAATTTTTCCCCTTTTCTCTTTAATACGGAAAGTTTAGTGGAAAAGATTGAGCTTGGGGGCCGACAGAAATTTAAGCTGCATAGTTTAGAATCAATTGAAAGAGGATTTATTAAATGGGAAAAAAAAAGATGTATTTTTTGTTTGGAAAGAGCAAGAGAAAAGCCATTTTTACCCAGCAAAGTTAACTAATATAAAAAGGGCTTTGGTTTTTCATGAATCAGGCCTCTGGTGACTCATTTCAGCTGGTGCTTTTTAAGTGTGTACAAATACTGTTTATCCTCCTGGTTGCTGCTTCATAGCTTTGATGTGTAGTATCTCTTTATAGGATGCAACTTTGAGCCGCAGTCTGCACCTTACTCTCAGTTAGGCAAGTACACCTATGTTGTGATTGTCCTCTTTGACTTGTGTGGTTGGCATGCTCAATTTCCTCCACCGAATAAATGGCAGCAGCTTATTGTTCATCAATAAAATTGTCTAATTGTCATGCAAATCCCTCGTTATAGCACTTTCCCCAATACTTAGAAAAGCGTATTTTTAAATTTTATACCTAAAAGAGGATTACATTTCCCCCCAGTTTTCTGATACGTCAATGCAGAGCACTCTTTATGAGCGCTAACGTGGGTTAAGGTACAAGTCAGACCTACAGCTGTAATGTTTGTAGTGTTTGAAATCGAGCCCTTTTTTGGTATTAGTCTATCAAAAGAGACGTGTTTTCTTATCAATGTCAATTTTGCTTCCTGTTTCTCTCTCCCATGCCTTTCACTTGGAATGACAACAGTTGACATTAAAAAGCTGTTGGCAGGTATGGAATAACCTCATTCTGTTACAAATAGCAAAGATCAAAGTGCATGTGAGGTGGCTCACAGATTCAATAAATCAGCAATGACATCTCTCTGGAGTGTGTTATTGGTAGGCGGCATTTAGAACTTGGGTCAGAATGATGTGTGCAAAGATGTCATTCTCTCTTCACCTAACGTCCAAAATACCTACCGCTCCAGCAAAATAGTTTACATGTTAGTGTTAGGAGTAACATGCAAACTGTTATTTTTAAGGTACGAAGGAAGCGACCCGTCTCACGTCCAAAGTCACAGTCACTCATGAAAATTAGTTCATGTTGCCGATAGCTTTGCAGACTTTGAGCTTCCACTAGCACTGAGGACGTTTTCACAACGACTAGATATCAGCACTTCTGCCGAAGGGACATTTCCTGGTTTCACTCAGTGTGTTTTATCCCTCCTCCATCTAGGACGGTAGATCCTAGCCTCCCCGCCTCAGGGTAACACAGGCATCTTAGCGTACCCTCTCCCTTTATGTCTCCGGTGTACTGTTGTCCCAGTCACCGGGTGAAGGGACTTGCACCTTCCAAAATCGATGCCACTTCACTCCCGGATCACCTGGTTGGGAGTGCAGTCTGAGTCAGGTAACTCCTGCTGAATCGGTCTTGTGTCCTCCGTCTGCTTCTGGGTGCAGAGAGTACCACCTCCCAGGATGTGGCCCCTGTCTGCTCACTCACAGCCCCCCATGGCCCCGGACACCTCCTTCCTGCATGGCAGCATGAAAACGGGACACGACACTCCTCCCCCGTGCAGGGGTGTGTTGCACTGCACAGAGCTCTTCGGGTCAGCATCGGTAACCCCGCTCCCTTCTCTTGTTCCCAGTGGCCTGGTTTGCTTTTGACCCTGGCTCAGCACACGCTGACATCATCTTCTCCAATGACAACCTGACCGTGACCTGCAGCAGCTACGATGACCGAGTGGTGCTGGGGAAGACCGGCTTCTCCAAGGGCATCCACTACTGGGAGCTAACCGTGGATCGTTACGACAACCACCCTGACCCTGCCTTCGGCGTGGCTCGCATCGACGTGCTGAAGGATGTGATGTTAGGGAAGGACGACAAAGCTTGGGCAATGTATGTGGACAATAACCGGAGCTGGTTCATGCACAACAACTCGCACACCAACAGGTACCCGGCAGCCCCCAGACTGAGCCTTCTTCACGTTGGCTTCTGGTAAAAAATGAGAGCCCAAGTGTAAAGTCCTATTAAATAGACAACATTCAGGCAGCCAAGCAGGTGGTCTTCAGTGACAAGGGAGTTCTACCACTCTTACTTGAGTCCTTCTCAGGGGTTAATTGATGGATTGGTGGATTGATTGATTTTATTTTTTTGTGGAATGGCAGAGACGTGAGCCCTTTCCTAGGTCCTTCACCGTGGCTAGTAACTAAGATTCCCCATGCATATCCGTTTGGGGAAAACATCCCAGGATTGTAAAATCCAGACCTACAACTTACCAGGAGAGCCATTTCATTTTTCTGAACCTTCATCTCCAAATCCATCAAATTAGGCTAATAATAATTTTCCAGATGGAAGTGTTCTCCAGATTTAATGAGATATGGGAAAATGCCTCACATCAGAGGCAGCTGAAAACAGAAGCCATTGTTCCTCTTGTTAGGATTATTATCAATAGATACCACTGCCCAGAATAGAAGCCACACATTAAACTAAATCTTACCAATGCCAGTTTGGATAGTTTTAGAATTTGTAGGACTCTCTTATTATCGTATAAATTCAGAACGCCCAGTTTTCTAGGGAAAGAGAACATAGTCATCTCCTTAGGTGTGCCTCTAACACCAAAATATAGGCATTTATTATTTAACCCCAACTCTATTTTTTTCCCTAGACTTCCTTTATCATTCAGTTTGTGTAAGTAGAGAGGTGTCTGGCATGGATCCTCACCCACTTTATTCTCAAAGATTTCTCCAACATACACTCTCTTTGGTGTTTTGAGAAAAAAATACAATTCTATTGAGTCAAGAGGAAAGCGAGTCTGGCAGTGGTAGGCTGGTGGACTCCACTGTCTCAGCTTTTCCTGGAAGATCATCACGGCTCCTTCTGTAGTCAGTAGGATTCCTAGGACCTCCACTTCCCATCCCCTTGGACATTTTCTATACACATCCATCCAGGTGTGTGTTGTTAGCTGATAATCACTTCAAGTGAACACACATAGCATTTCAGCCCGATATCAAATCAAATCCTACTAGATGTAGATAAGTGGGCATCTTTGGTGATTTACATTTGGGGGAGCCCTCAGTCACTAGAGTCCTCATACCATTCCCCCTTGTACCCACTTACTTTTCTCTTCTAGCTTCTTTATTTTGGAGTAAAGGAGTAAATAATAACACGAGGGGCACACTATGCAAAGAAATACATTCTAAAAGCTGAACATGTCTGCTTGCATACAAACTGTGCTGTCATTGTCGAAGTTGTGAATTAACAAGATGCGATTTATAAACCTGTCTTTTGACGATTATGTACGGTCTGTATTCTGCATGCCAGGGGGAAAGGATAACACTTAACCAGTTTCTGTCCTCTGCTGAGATGAGGATGAAGTTCAGTATTGCTAGACCTCAAAGAGCGGGGTATAGGCAAATCTGATCATCCACATTGATGGCTTTTGACATCAGACATAATTTGCTTTAAAATGTCATTTCAGTGCAGGTTCTTTAAAATCACTCCTCCATTTTCCACAACAGAATTGTTTCACTTTGCAGGGGAGAATCATCTCCGATGTTGTCATTTTTTTAGAGAACCTTCTCAATTTAAACCCAACGTGCCCCCAAATCACATCTTCCTGGAATGAGTTTTTCCTATTAAATTGGTAGCATGTGGCCCCATATCCCATTTTTCATGCATATCCTTTTGATTCAGCTTAAGTGCTTCTTTATTTTGACTTTCCAATCAAGGCATTTTGGAGCTGATGTTTAATTCACACCATTTGTGCTAAGTGCACGACATCGCTGCAGACAGCTCTGATAACCCAAAGCCGGCTTTTTTCTCTTAGACTTGATCAATTTGTTTTCTGCTCAGAGGTAGAGGTCTTCTGGGAATGAGTTCACTCTCCACAACAGCAGAGCTGCATGGTTGAACCTGTATTCTCTACAGGGGGTGCTATCTCTCCCAAGGGAGTGAAAGTTGGTATACATGCGGGGGGGGCGGTAAACAAAAAATCTTACTCTTTTTATTTACAAAGCACAGATATACACACAACACATAAACACATAACACATAAACTCACAAACACACACATAAACACACACACAACACATAAACACACCCATACAACACATATACCAGATACCCGGTATACCTGCAGTATTAAAATGATATGTGAGGAGGGTGATGAGGGGGAAAAAATATATTTAAAAACACTCCTGGGGATCAATATTTTTAAACAGGCAGAGAAATACTGGTTAGTACAAAGGGTTTGTACAGTTAGTAAAACGAGGGGAGCTTCTAGAATGAAGATAAGTGAAACCCAGGTGTTTTCTTTTCCCCCAGAACAGAGGGAGGCATCACCAAGGGGGCCACAATTGGGGTCCTCCTCGACTTGAACAGGAAAACCTTGACCTTTTTTATCAACGATGAACAGCAGGGTCCCATAGCCTTCGAGAACGTGGAAGGCCTGTTCTTCCCAGCGGTCAGCCTGAACAGGAACGTGCAGGTAAGCGCCGTGCCCCCGCGCCTCCCAGCAGCTTCCACCCGCTCTGCTTCAAAGGCTGCCCGCGGGTGGTACGTTAGCCCCTGAGAGAGGGAAGCCAACCGTGTAAGGCCCAGACCGAGACCCGGAGGAAAGGAGAGGGGAAAGGGATCAACGTTGACAACTGAGATGATTCCAGATCAGCATCAGCCCCTTCGTTAAGCTTGGACACAGTCTAATTCACAGCAAGTGGGAGATTGGAACTCAGTTCACGGTTTGCTCTTGATCGGCCTGAGGCCTAGTTTCATCCCTAGTAGGAATGAAACTCTTGAACCAGCTGGCTGGAAAACAGATGGAAGGACTTATGCAAAGCTCCATGAGTGCCCGAGAGATGAAGGTATGAGACGAAGTATTAGCACCATTATCAGAAATCCTGAGCATCTTCTCTGCACTGTTCCTCCGTTCCATTAGGGGCCACGGGGATAGAAAACAGTCCCCGCCTGTGGGTTATTACTTATGATTTACTGCAAATGGCAAACAGGTTCTTCTCATACATTCATTCAACGAATAACTACTGAGTGCCTTTAATATGTCAGGCACTGTAATTATAATTATTGGAAGTATTGTTGTTTATCAGTGAGAACAAATCATAAAAATCGTGCCCTCGTAGACCTCACATTTGAGTTATGGGAGATAGAATAAATAATGAGCACAATGATTGTGTTAATGATCTATGAGCTAGAAGGCAGTAAATGCAAGGGAGACGAGGCCAAGAGCAGGGCGAGGGGGGTTGGGGGTGCTGGGGTGGGGAGGCCTGTCACCATCTCAGCCAGGGTGCTTGGTGTGGGGTGGGCCTTATTACAGTACCAGGTGAGCTGGGCCCTGGAGGGAGTGAGCTATGTGGAGCTTTCCAGGCAGAGGGAACAACCAGTACAAAGTTTGTGAGGCCTGAGGGGCTTCGTGGGAGCAAGGCAGGGCCAAGGGGCCATGGCTGGGGTGAAGATCAGAGCCGTGGGGTGCCCTGCCCGGTGCTGCTAGGCTGGGCTTTCCCTGCCCTTCTCAGCTGGAGCTCTCATTAGCAGCTGCTCACTGTTCAGCAGACAGCTGCCAAAAGATGGATAGGCCATAGGAATGAAAACCCTGCAGATGATTTTTGCTCTGTTCAGAACCATAGTCTTGGGAACTATTTAAAAAAAAGAAAACCATTGTTGTTTATCAGTATGTGCAGTAAAAGTAATTGCAACCCAGTGACCTCTGCCCTTCTCTCTTCCTGCGACTAGATGGGGTATTCTGGGAGGCTGAAATCTAATCTCTCAGAGTTCAGCCTCTACATTGGAAGAAAGGAAACCATAAATTGCCCTAGACGTGAGTCTTAGAAAAACCTTCAAAGTTTTCCACATTTTCAGCTGTTTCCCCTTCCAAAGAATATTGTACTCGGTGGTCTTCAGTGTTTTCCAGGATGTTCTGAGTATCTTTAGAGAAAGACTCTGGGGATGGGGAGACAGGGATGCAAAGGGGAAGGAGGACAGTAGAGCCTGAGACGCTTCTGGTCTCATCCATGCCGCTGTCCACCGAGGTGCGAGGCTGCACAGGAACCAGGGAATCTGTACCCCAGCCCGTGTTTCGTATACCTGGCAATCACCTATTCATTCCCCAAATGAAAGGCTCATCCTTATCGGAGTTACTAGTGGACACGTGATAAGAGAAGGGTTCTCCGCTCACCAGTTCTCTGTCCATGGATTTGGCCTTTCCGCTGCGCCCTCACCAACAGGCTTTGCTACCTGCAGATCAATGCCTGTGTCTTCAGTCAGAAGGAACACAGCCTTCCCAGGATCCTTAAAAGAGGCAGGTGGATGAGAACCATATTATCAAGTGTCTCCAAGATTTGGAAACCCCCCCACGGTGGCCAGGCTCTTAGCGCAGGCAGAATTCTACTAGAATTCTTCTTTAACATCTACTAGAATAGACGTTAAAGAAAGGGAACACAACAGGTCCCCCGTTGAATTAGGAACATAGCCACTGTGCCCCGGGGAGGGGCAGATGCAGGGAGGGTTCCTGCGGTGCCTCCAGGACTCACAGTCTCGTCCCCCAGGTCACGCTTCACACCGGGCTCCCAGTCCCTGACTTCTACTCCAGCAGAGCATCAATAGCCTAAGGATGGGCCATGGAGGCGCCAGCTGCCCGTCCTTACCTCCATCCTTACCTCCGCCTGAGAGAGCGACAGCAGGAGCTCAGCCAGCACCTGGTGGGATGCCGGAGAGCTAGAAGCAGAGGGGGAGGAGGAGACAAAAGCTGGTCCCCACGCGTTCACACCCCACAACTCTGCTCGGCCCCTTCCTTTCCAACCTCTCTCCTGCTCTGATGCCTGCGTTCACTTCCACGTCCCCAACTAACCAACAGAGGACCTAGACCGCCCACCATGTCACTTACTTTCCACTCCCAGGTTTTGCTTTTATTTTACATAATTTTCTTTTATGTAGGTGAGTTATATTTTGTTTCTTTTCTGATCATGTTATTGGTGACTTACTGAACTGTTACTGCCAAGAGAATGTTCTCCTGATAACCTTTTTCTTAAGCTTTCTGACAAAGAGGTTGTAGAGAGGGGTGGGGAAGAATGCATTGAATTTGGACCTTGCAGTTTGCCTCCTAGAAGGTTCTTGCCATTACCTCTCATGCAGTGCTAGCCCTGCATAACTAATCTTTGAGAGGTGGGCAGAGTGAATGCAGCATTGAAAAGTTTGACTATCCATTGAAGCACAAAAATAATAGCCATATGGCTACATAAATGTTCACAGCAGGAACGATCCTTAGGATAGCTGGGTCACTGGGAGAGGCCAGAAAACCTGGTCATTGAATAAAACTAGAAAGTCTCTAGACAGAGGCAGACCAGGGGGTTTATGATTTGGTTCATTTATTTAATACAAATTTTTAACTGAGAACCTACTATGGACCAGGCACTGTTCTAGACACTGGAGACACAGTGGTGAACACACGTGGTTACTGCCCTTCTGGAGCTTAAATTCTCATAGGAGGGCAAACCGAAAATAAGACAATTACAAATTATAAGTACTAGGAAGGAAATAAACAAGGGGCAAAGAGGCTCATTGGCAAGATCTCTCGGTCCCCCAAGAATGATGCTAAAAATCTGCCCATTCTGGCCATGGCACCAGAAACATATCAACTCAATGCCTTTTCAGCTATGTTATTTTAATTATGGTACCTGCTGCCACTCATCACAGAGCCCTCCTTTGGCAGAAATGATGTCAGCATTCTTATTTGTTAATGCTGCAACAACACTAAGCCTTAAAAATGAATGTGAAAAAAAATAGTTACCAGAGAGAGAGCCCATTTTCAGTAATGGGAGATCTTAATTTGCAGTCCACGGCATCCCCATTCTCAGGATGAACTCACTTGTCTCCATGTATATCTGTGCCTGTTACAAATGACAAATCCATCCACTCTGCTGCCATTCACAACCTAACTTTCTGGAGTAGTTCCAATAATGTTTGGAAGAGAATGAAACTGTATGTCATTGCTCTGACTGATAGCAGAATGGTAATTCTTATTACTTCTCTATAGAGATAGACTTACATAGTTGCCCTTCAGATTCTTTAGTTTGACATGAAGTTTTAGAAAATGTAGAACATGGAAAGAGGTTCTGATTAGTTGTCTAAATATTGCCAGTGAGCCAAGAACTTCCGCATGAAATAAAACAGGAATAACAGATAAAAGAGAAGTGGTAGGATGGGAAAGCTAACAAACTCAAGTTTTGGCATAAAGTAAGATATGTAAATAGCTAATTATTTCCTTTTGTGCTTTATTTAGCTCATCTCTATCAGTTACAGTGTTTCTCTAGTTACATGTACCTAATTTATTGAATGGGTGCTATCCTGTTTACGTCCATCTTGGTTTCTTGGCTACAGAAAAATCTGTTGCAGGACAACACTAGTTTGATATTTGATTTACTCTCCAATGAGACTTGATGGCTGGGCCGCTGTAGACTCATAGTCCCTCTTGTTCTTTATTAAATTCATCCTGCTGAGTAGATTTCTAGTGACTTGTAACATATAGTTTACAGAGAATTGCCATTGTAGATGCATACAGCTACTGTACTAGAAAAATGGATATTTCTGGTGTGCCAATAAAAGATTTTTATGAGAGAACATCGTATGGCTCTTTAAAATTTCTTAGTTTTTGCCTATTTGGGATAATGATTTACCTTTGTCCGAGTGATAAGTCTTCAGGAAAGTGTGGTTGGAAAATCCCCAGAGTTCTTAAAAGTTCTTGGTCCTTACCTGATTTCCTTGGGAGCACGGACACTGTCTCCTGGCGGTACCTACCTCCTGAATCTGAACTTAGTTCGAAACATCTACAGTTTAGACACCTTTTGGGTCTTTTTCCAAATCTCGAGAACTTAGTTTCACAAACCTGCCCCTGAAAAAGCCGTAAACTTGTACTACAAAGTACAATGTCACTGCCTTTTCCAAACCTGGTTCCTTTAACATTTCTTTGAATGGCTGAACAATATAATTGTTTTTAAGAAATCACACCGGGGATGCCTAGGTTGCTCAGTCAGTTAAGCATCTGCCTTTGGCTTAGGTCATGATCCCAAGGTCCTAGGACCCTGCTCCCTGCTAAGCAGGGAGGCTGCTTTTCCCTCTGCCCCTCCCCCCTGCTTATGTATTCTCTCTCTCTCTCTAATGAATAAATAAAATCTCTAAAAAATAAGTAAATCATTATAACAGTATTGATCACCTTTATATTATCATTACCCCTTTTCTAATTTTTTTCGGCTGACATTTTATTTTTGACTGTAAATTTTTATTTATTTTCTTTTTATTTAAATTCAATTAATTAACATAGAATATATTATTAGTTTCAGAGGTAGAGTTCAGTGATTCATCAGTCTTATATAATACCCAGTACTCATTACATCACGTGCTCTCCTTAATGTCCATCACCCAGTTACCCCATCCCTCCACACCCCTCCCATCCAGCAACCCTCAATTTCTTTCCTATGATTCAGAGTTTCTTATGGTTTGTCTCCCTCTCTGATTTCATCTTGTTTTATTTTTTCTTATATGTTCCTCTGTTTTGTTTCTTAAATTCCACATATGCGTGAGATCATATGATAATTGTCTTTCTCTGATTGACTTATTTCACTTAGCAAAATGAAGTGTCCATATAAACATTGGGGTGCAGGTGCCCCTTCAAATCACTATGTTTGTATAGTTCAGAAAAATACGTAGTAGTATAATTGCTGGGTCATAGAGTAGCTCTATTTTCAACTTTTTGAGGAACCTCCATACTGTTTTCCAGAGTGGCTGCACCAGCTTGCATTCCCACCAACAGTGTAAGAAGGTTCCCCTTTCGTCACATCCTCACCAACATTCTGTTATTTCCTGGCTTGTTAATTTTAGCCATTCTAACTGATGAGGTGGTATTGATTTGTATTTCCCTGATGCTGAGTGATGTTGAACATTTTTTTGTTGTCTGTTGGCCATTTGGATGTCTTCCTTGGAGAAATATCTGTTCATGTCTTCTGCCCATTTCTTGATTAGATTATTTGTGTTTTGGATGTTGAATTTGATAGGTTCTTTATAGATTTTGGACACTAGCTCTTTATCCGTTAAGACATTTGCAAATATCTTCTCCCATTCTTCATTGTCTTTTGGTTTTGTTGACTGTTTCCTTTGCTGTGCAGAAGGTTTTTATCTTTATGAAGCCCCAATAATTCAGTTTTGCCTTTGTTTCCCTTACTTTTGGAGATGTGTCCAGCAAGAAGTTGCTGTGACTGAGGTCACAGAAGTTGCTGCCTACTCTCTCCTCTAGGATTTTGATGGATTCCTATCTCACATTTAAATCTTTCATCCATTTTGAGTCTATTTTTGTGTATGGTGTAAGAAAATGGTCCAGTTTCATTCCTCTGTATGTTGCTGTCCAGTTTTCCCAACACCATTCGTTGAAAAGACTGTCTTTTTTCCATTGGATATTCTTTCCTGCTTTGTTAAAGATTAGCTGACCATAGAGTTGAGGGTCCATTTCTGGGTTCTCTATTCGGTTGCCTTGACCTATGTGTCTGTTTTTGTGCCTATACCATACTGTCTTGACGATTACAGCTTTGTAATAGAGCTTGAAGTCCAGGATTGTGGTGCCACCAGCTTTGGTTTTCTTTTTCATCATTCCTTTGGCTATTCAGGGTCTTTTCTTATTCCATACAAATCTTAGGATTCTTTGTTCCAGCTCTGTGAAAAAAGTTGATGGTATTTTGATAGGGCTACATTGAATGTATAGATTGCTTTAGGTAGCATAGACATTTTAACAATATTTGTTCTTCCAATCCACGAATCATAGAACATTTTTCCATTTCTTTGTGTGTTCTTCAATTTCTTTCATAAGCGTCCTATAGTTTTCTGAGAACAGGTTCTTTGCCTCCTTGGTTAGGTTTATTCCTAGGCATGTTATGGTTTCTGGCACAATTGTAAATGGGATCGACTCCTTAATGTCTCTTTCTTTTGTCTCTCTGTTAGTGTATAGAAATCCAAATGGTTTCTGTGCATTGATTTTATATCATGCCACTTGGCTGAATTCCTGTATGACTTCTGGCTATTTTGGGGTGTAGTTTTTTGGGTTTTCCACATAGAGTATCATGTCAGCTGCAAAGAGTGAGAGACTGATTTCTTTGCTGATTCGGATGCCTTTTATTTCATTTTATTGTCTGATTGCTGAGGCTATGACGTCTAGTACTATGTTGAACAGTAATGGTGAGAGGGGACATCCCTACCATGTTCCTGACCTTAGAGGAAAAGCTCTCAATTGTTCCCCATTGAGAATGATATTCACTATGGGCTTTTCATATATGGGTTTTATGATATTGAGGTATGTTCTCTCTATCCCTACACTGTAAAGAGTTTTAATCAAGAAAGAATGTTGTACTTTGTCAAATGCTTTTTCTGCATCTATTGAGAGGATCATATGATTCTGTCCTTTCTTTTATTAATGTAGTTTATTACATTGATCGATTTGCAGATGTGAACCAACCTTGCAGCCCAAGAATAAATCCCACCTGGTAGTGGTGAATAATCCTTCTAATGTACTGTTGGATCCTATTGGCTAATATCTTCATGAGAAATTTGGCATCCGTGTTCATCAGGGATATTGGTCTATAATTCTCCTTTTTGGTGGGGTCTTTGTCTGGTTTTGGCATCAAGGTAATGCTGACATCATAGAAAGAGCTTAGAAGTTTTCCCTCCATTTCTATTTTTTGAAACAGCTTCAGAAGAATAGGTATTAGTTCTTTAAATGTTTGGTAGAATTCCCCTGGAAAGCCATCTGGCCCTGGTCTCTAGTTTGTTGGGAGATTTTTTATTACTGCTTCAATTTCCTTGCTGGTTATTGGTCTATTCAGGTTTTCTATTTCTTCCTGGTTCAGTTTTGGTAGTTCATATGTCTCTAGAAAAGCATCCATTTCTTCCAGATTGCCTAATTTGTTGGCATATAGTTGCTCATAATATGTTCTTATAATTGTCTGTATTTCTTCGGTGTTGGTTGTGATCACTCCTCTTTCATTCATGATTTTGTATATATGGGTCCTTTCTCTTTTCTTTTTGATGGCCAGGGGTTTATCAGTTTTATTAATTCTTTCAAAGAACCAGTTCTTAGTTTCATTGATCTGTTCTACTGTTCTTTTGGTTTTTATTTCATTGATTGCTGCTCTAATTATTGTTAATTTTATTAATTCTCTTCTCCTGCTGGGTTTATTTGCTTTACTTGCTGTTCTTTCTCCAGCTCCTTTAGTTGTAAGGTTTGGTTGTATATTTGAAAGCTTTCTTGTTTCTTGAGAAAGGGTTGTATTGCTCTATACTCTTAGGACTGCCTTTGCTGCATCCCAAAGGTTTTGAATAGTTGTGTTTTCATTTTCATTTGTTTTCATGATTTTTAAAAATTCCTCTGTAATGTCCTGGTTGACCCATTCATCCTTTAGAAGGATGCTCTTTAGTCTTCATGTATTTGAATTCTTTCCAAATTTCCTCCTGTGATTAAGTTTTAGTTTCAAAGCACTGTGGTCTGAAAATATTCCCAGAATGATCCCAATCTTTAGCTACCAGTTGAGATTTGATTTGTAACTTAGGATGTGATCTATTCTGGAGAATGTTCCATGTGCATTCAAGAATGTGTATTACGGCGCCTGGGTAGCTCAGTGGGTTAAAGCCTCTGCCTTCGGCTCAGGTCATGATCTCAGGGTCCTGGGATTGAGCCCTGCATTGGGTTACCCACTCAGTGGAGAGCCTGCTTCCTCCTCTCTCTCTGCCTGCCTCTCTGCCTACTTGTAATCTCTCTCTCTCTGTGTCAAATAAATAAATAAAATCTTAAAAAAAAAGAAGATGATGAATGTGTATTCTGTTCCTTTAGTATAGAATGCTCTGAATATATCTGTTAAGTCCATCTGGTCCACTGTGTCATTCAAAGCCCTTATTTCCTTATTGATCTTCTACTTAGATGATCTGTCCATTGTAGTGAGGGGGGTGTTATAGTCCCCACTATTATTGTATTATTGCCAATGTGTTTCTTTAATTTTGTTATTAATTGGTTTACATAATTGGCTACTCCCAAGTTAGAGCATAAATATTTACAATTGTTAGATCTTCTTGTTGAATAGACCCTTTAATTATGATATAGTGTCCTTCCTCATCACTTATTATGGTCTTTGGTTTAAAATCTAATTTGTCTGATATAAGGATTACTTTTGATGTCCTTTAGGATTAGCTTTCTTTTGATGTCCATTAGCCTGATAAATGGTTTTCCACGCCCTCACTTTCAATCTGGAGGTGTCTGCGGGTCTAAAATGAGTCTCTTGAAGACAGCATATCAATGGGTCCTTCCTTTTTATCCAATGTGATACCCTGTATCTTTTGATTGGGGCATTTAGCCCATTTACATTCAGGGTAACTATTGAAAGATATGAATTTAGTGCCATTGTATTACCTGTTAAGTCACTATTTCTATATATTGTCTCTGTTCCCTTTGAGTCTGTGTTATTTTTGGGTTCTCTCTTAGCTTAAAGGATCCCCTTTAATATTTCTTGGAGGAATGATTTAGTGATAACAAATTCTTTTAGTTTCTGTTTGTCCAAGAAGCTAAAAAGCTTCCTTTTATCTCTACTTCTATGTTGAATGACAGCCTTGTTGGATGAAGTATTCTTGGCTGCATGTTTTTCTTGTTTCGCATCCTGAGTGTGCAGGTCTCTGTGGATAAGTCTGGTGTCCTGAGTTGCTTTTGGAATTTTCTCTTTGACTCTGAGAGTTGCAAGTTTCACTCTTATATGTCGAGGTGTTGACCTATTTTTGTTAATTTTGAAGGGGGTGCTCTGTGCCTTAGACTTGAATGCCTGTTTTCTTCCCCAGTCTAGGGAAGTTCTCCACTATAATTTGCTCCAATATACCTTCTCCCCCCGCCCTTCCTCTTCTTCTGGGATCCCAATTATTCTAATATTGTTTTGCTTTATAGTACCACTTATCTCTCTAATTCCCTTCTCATGATCCAGTAGTTGTTTACTGCTGTTTTTTTCCAGCTTAGTTTTTCTCCATCATTTTGTCTTCTATATCACTAATTTTCTCTTCTTCCTCATTTATCCTAGCAGTAAGAGCCTCTATTTTTTATTGCATCTCATTAATAGTCTTTCTGATTTTGACTTGATTAGATTTTAGTTCTCCTATTTCTCCAGAAAGGTATTCTTTAGTGTCTTCTATGCTTTTCTCAAGCCCAGCTAATATCTTTATAATCATTATTCTGAACTCTGGTTCTGACATCTTACTTATATCCATACTGATTAGGTCCCTGGCAGTCAGTACTGCCTCTTGTTCTCTTTTTTGAGGTGAGTTTTTCTGTCTTGTCATTTTGTCCATAGAAGGACAGATGAACGAGAGGACAAAATACAAAAATGGCAACAATGACTCCAGAGAAATAAACACTAAACAAATTAGAAGAGACCTGAAACCAAAAAACAAACAAAAACAAAAATTAATAAAGAGAGAGAGAGAATATAATCAGACAGGTGAGCAGAACAGAGCAATACTCTGGAGCCTGTGTGTATTTTGGTCTGTTTGTTAGAAAACTAGATCCCAAAATTATAAAGAAAGAAAAACTGACATATGTACAAAAATAAAATAAAATACAATGAAAGAACAGAATGTAACTGTAAAAATGAAAATTAAAAAAGACTTTTAAAAGAGTTAATAAAATTGGTTGAAAAAGGAAAGAAAAAAATTAAAATCAGAAGACTAAAGAATTGTGGGGAAAAAACATAAATTCTACATACTGTTTTCCCCCAGTGCTGGGGATTTACAGTTCTCTCTAATGGGTAAACTTGGTCTTGGCTGGATGTTCTTGCTAATCTTCTGGGGGAGGAGCCTGTTGTGCTGATTCTCAAGTGTCTTTGCCCCAGGCACTGCCCTTGCCAGGGGGCCAGACTAAGTAATCTGCTTGGGTTTGCTCTTAGTGGCTTTTGTTCCCTAAAGGCTTTCCCATAGTTTAGAGGATGAGAATGAAAATGGCAGCCTCCCAGTCTCTGGTCCTGGAGCCGAAAGCTTGGGACCCCACTCCTCCATGTGCCTTCAGGGAAAAATAGTCAGTCACTCCTCTCCCTAGTCTCTGTCCGCACTGTGTGCTCACCTGGCCTGTGATCGAGAGTTTCTGTTTCAGACACTCAACCACCTTTCCAGTCTCCAAACTCTGCAAACTCCTGTGGCATGCTCCTGGGCCACTCTTCCCAAGGTGGGGAGGAGAGTCTCACTGCTCTTCTTCCCTTGCTGGGCCCCTTCTCTGGAGAGCCCAAATGAGCTGTGGTTCATGGTTTATGGCAACCCCTAGCTGAGAGCCCACTCCTGGGATCACTGATTGCAGCCAGCTTCCCCATTCCAATGCCTGGGAGCTCTGCCACACTCAGGCACCCCTGGTCTTCCTATGACCCCAGAGATCCTGAGACCACACTGTCCCACCTAGGGTTCCTCCCCACTTCACCACCTCAGCACCTTTCGGGTAGGGACACCCTCCACTGGAGCAGACTTCTAAAAGTTCCAATTTTGCAATTTGCTGTAATATCAATTTCTGGTGGCCGGCTGATGGAGGCTCCCTCCCTCTGTGGTTTACCTTCCCATGTATCACCTCAGATTCACTTCTCCCCACCTCCTACCTTGCACAAGGTCATAGTTTTTCTATTTGTAGAGTTGCAGCTATTCTTTTCTTATATCTCTGGTTGAGTCTGCAGGTGTTCAGAATGATTTAATAGCTATCTAACTGAATCCCAGGGACCAGATAAAATGAAGATCTACTCCTCCACTATCTTGGGCTCCTAGGGAGAGAGTCCATTACCTTTTTTTTTTTTAGATTATTTATTTTAGAGAGAGAGAGCACATGCAAGCAGGGAAAGTGGCAGAGAAGGAGGGAGAGAGAATCCTCAAGCAGACTCCCTGCTGAGCACAGAGCCTGACTTGGGGCTTAATCTCACGACCCCAAGATCATGACCTGAGCCAAAACCAAGAGTCCAATGTTCAACTGACTGAGCTACCCAGGCACCCTTGTCATTACCCTTTTAAAGTGAACTGGGGGCTGTAAGTGTGTGTGTGTGTGTGTGTGTGTGTGTGTGTGTGTGTGTGTGTGTGTGTGTGTGTATGTGTGTATGTGTGTGTTTTGTTTTGTTTGTTTTAAGGAAAACATCCACTGCAACCACCTGATCCAGGTTATGACCTCAGAGCAGCACACTAGGGACCTGGCAGCTGCCCGTGCTCTGTGTCCTCCAGGTTTCCCCACGTCTCTGTTTCCTCACCTGCTAACATGATAATTCCTTTTTCCTCCTCTCTGGGTCTGCTCACCCTGGTGGTTTTCTTCCCTTCTGTTCTATGCCTAAGGCAACACATTAGCTACTTTCCACTCTTCTCGTGGCACTGAGGTTAATGGAAATTCTGATTGCTGGCATTGGTTCATGGGAATGATAGAGTGATTTGTAAGATATCATCCTATTTTCTGGAAGTGAGATCTTTTTTTTAACTCTAATGTGTGCATTAATATTTTACTTATCTCTTCAACTCACTGATAAGAAAGGACTTTCTGTTGAATCAGGATTTTTTATCATGAATCAAAGGAATATGGTAATTAAAGAAGTTCTCAGATCACACTACCTTATAATTTATAGGAACATGCTAAAGACACCTGCATATATATTCAAATGTATGTGCCAGCTACTTCCACTAACACTGGCATTTAGGGGAACCTGAGCCTGACATAATACATCGCAGATAACTGAGACTTCTTCAATCTTGTCTTTATCCAAAGAACCAGCGTTTTGGATACACACAGAATTTGAAGCATTGAAAAAGACTGAACAGTGGAGGCACCTAATTAAATGCACAGAAAGATCAGTCTAGTCTTTGGATGTATTATCTCTACCACTCTGCCACAACTATGCTAAGAAAAGCTTCTTAGGTACAGAATTAAATATCACAGAATTAGTAGTGATGGTTGCATAACCTTGTGATTGTACTAAAAATCACTGAATCATACATTTTGAAAGGGTATGGAACCATGTTGGACATGACCAGGACTCTCCTTACAGCCTCCCTCCAACTACACCCAAGTCTGTTCCCTGAGATAAAGCCCAAAGCAGAGGAACGGTGTCAGGGACCTAGGAGCAGATCTCCTGACCCTACTTTTTCCTTCCCTTCCCATAGTCCCTTGTTTGGTGGAAGGGCTTTGATTTGCTTCCTCTTCTGGTGAAGATTGCTCTCCATTTTGTTCCGAGCCTCTCTAACATGGCCTTTAACTTGCCCCTTTCCTGAAGTTCAGAGTGGTGGAGAGAATAGAAAACTTTTCTCCCATTAAGGAAGCAATTAAAAATAGCTCTTACACTCCCCCAGGGGTTATGAATCTTGCTCATGTCTTTCTTCCTTCTCCCTCCAGGGAAAAATAAATGTTCAGCATGAAATCTGAAAGAATTAATATTTTGGTTGTTCTTGCCCTTTATCCCCCAACATTTTTTTCTAAAAATCCCTACTAATAAATATAACAAATTACAATTCCACTAACGAGGATGGCTGAATATTAAATTTTAGTTACCTGTTAGCAACTTACAAACCATCTTTTGAGGTACAGCCACAATTTTTAACGTGTATAATAAAGGAAAGCATAAAGCTAAAGAAACCACTGTGATGAGAGAAACTTCATGAAGGTATAAAACAGTGGTTTTCCACCCTGGCTAAAATTCTTAGTAAGGACAGTATGTTCAACCGTGCATTTCTATATGTTCCACACAAAGAAAGGGGCACTACGTGAGATCATGCATATAAAAGCGCTTTGTGCAATAGAGATGAAAGACACGTTAAATGCGAGTATTCGTTATTAAGTAACCTCTACTCTCCGGATTATCAGACAACCCCGAGAGGACCAAAGTATAGTGACTGAGGGCAGCACCTGGCAGTAACTGTCTGAATTCTGGTCCTGGTTTCAGGTTTCGCCAACTGTGTGCCCAGGTGCATGGGATGAAAACTCACCCACATTTTCCACACTCTAAAGTAGAGGTAACAATAGAATGGTTTTGAAGGTTAGATCAAATAATATGTGTAAAACACTCTGAACAGGATCTGGCCCATGATGAGTGCTATGAAGTGTTAGGGATTATCCGTTTGTGTGCAGTCTGTTCATGATGCCACCATCCCATTACCTCCCTTTTTTGTTACCAAGATCCCAACTGAGTGTCAATAATGAGTCATATAATCATCTTCTTGGGAGACAATGCCTATGTGAGAAATTTGACAAAATGTTAAATTCTTTTGTTAAATTAATGGAAGACTATAGGCAAGGATGTTCTAGAGCAAAAGCGTTAACTTGATTCATAGGACACGTTAAAATCTATTTCAAAGTCACAATAATCAAAATGGCATACTATTACTAAATCAACTACAACTCAGAAATAGAGATTTCAATAGATATTGAACAGAATCACAGAGAAATGAAAATTATTCAAAAATGTTGAAAAATATTTGAAAATTGGGTAGCTATTTGGAAAGCAAAACTATATTCTTTTTTTTAAAGATTTATTTATTTATTTGACAGACAGCGAGAGAGATCACAAGTAGGCAGAGAGGCAGGCAGAGGGAGATGGGGAAGCAGGCTTCCTGCTGAGCAGAGAACCTGATGTGGGGCTTGATCCCAGGACCCTGATATCATGACCTGCACTGAAGGCAGAGGCTTAACCCACTGAGCCACCCAGGCACCCTGCAAAACTATATTCTTAATCATATCTATGTTCCAGATATTAAGGTGATAAGGTAAAATATTTAAAACTTTAATAAACCAGAAGAGATTACAAATATTCATCTGATTTTCTCAAAGATGCCTAAATACTGTCAATTATTTTATGCAATAGGCTTATCAATTTTCTAAAACTCTTCTCCAACTTATATTTTACATTTAAATCCCTCCTTTGTTATCTCTGCCTATATATCATGCTCATCTGCTTTCTTCATTAATTAACTGGGCCCCTCTTTACTCTGTCTAAACCTACTTCTAGTACTATAGATTTATTGTCTGTATTGATTTTTTGTTATGCCATCATTTAACAAAGTACTATTAAGGAAAGCTTAAGGTATTGAATATGAACTACTCTGCACTCTGTTTCTGGACTGTATTTTCAACCTAGTAATTAATGAGTTTATAATGAGCAAGTTTTCTCAAGTAAATGAGGATCCTAATGCTACCTTCTTTAATGCTGATTCCCACATAGGATCTGTGAAAGGAACGTTCCACTCGATTTTTCCTAATTGCCTGGTGGGCAGTGCGGCTGTCAGATATGAATAAGTAAGTCTCCAGTCTTATCAGTTGGCAGGCTGGAAATGATGAGCAGGTGAAGGTTAATTGCAGCTTCTTGTAAGGTTGGTTTCATTGTTGGCAATACAGTAGGCTTTGCAAATATGCAAACTTTAATACCTAGGTATAGTGATGGGCTTGCTCAGAACTGATAGACCTACAAGAAAAAAATCATACGTATCTATCAGAAAGAAATCAGTCAATCTTAGAGACTTATGAGGATCACCCAGAACTCCATGCCACTATTAAATTCCATGTCTTCAAGATTTCAACTAAGATCAAGAATTGAAATGCAGTGCAGTTACCTCCTGCAATACAAATACTGTGTGTAAGCTGCTTGTCTATCATCCAAGTGGAAGGGACTCTTCCTCAATGTTAAGAGAATCTGAGATCTGTTCTCCATGCCCTGGGAAGGGGTAGAGAGAGGATCCTACTGGATCAGATGAAACACGGAAGGCCAGTCCTGGAACATTTGAGCTGCCAAATCAAGGACTCCTGGGGGACTCTCTGGAGCGAACAAGATACAGATGCAGGCTCATTGACAAGGAGCATCAGATGCATTCCACATGTGTTTTCTTCCTCTTGAGAGGTCTCAGGTGTCAGGCTTCATCCTTAAGCCTCCTGGCAGGTCTTTGGCAGTAACTAAGGAAACATAATCCCTGGGACACCTTCCTAGCAGGAACTATCAAAGGTGCTCTTAAGGACAACAAAGAAACACCCATTATTCCACAAAATGGGTCTGACCCAATTTGATATTTTTCATGGTCTGAAACTTCCTGGGGCTAGGCTAATAAAAACAAAATAATACCCTATTTTCTTCTTTCTCTGATGCAAAGGGTTTTTGTTGTTGTTGTTGTTGTTTCAAACCTTAACACCTCTGCAATGAAGACACATCTCACATGCATCAAAAGAAACTCACCAGCCGTTGGTACGGCAGGTGCCTCTCAGCCTCCAGCTGCACAGGGAAATCATCTGAAGAGCTTTAGAAATAGTGATACCAGGCTACTCAGTTAATTGGCTTGGGATCTGACCTGAGAATGTGAGATTTTTTTTTAAGTTGCCCACGTGATTCTCATGGCCAACAAGGCTTAAGAAGGCAGAGGAAGAGAATGTGAGGATGGCATAGACTCAGAGTTTGCACTGCCGGCACATTTGAGAAATTAATAAGATGTGGGCGTGGATCAGTTCATTGGTCTGTTACTTCTGGGAAGTCATTTGAGCTGGTAGGTGGTAAATTTATTTATTTATTTTTATATTTTTAAATTTTAATTCCAGTACAGCTAACCTACAGTGCTGTATCAGTTTCAGGCAGCTGGAAAACTTACATTCACATCACAGTGATCAGTTAAGAGGTCTTTTAAAAGATTCCACTAGAATGCAACATAGAAAAAAAATGTACAAAATTAGTAACCATACACTGTATGCTGTGACTGAAAGCAGTAAAAATTGCCAAAATTTTGAGAACAGATTACAAGATTTTCAATTGTTGGGACCAACTGATGTGTCAAGAACTATCACTCAAATGTCCAAATCTGTCAAAAGCTTCCAGTTACTTCCCAGAAAACCTCTTTACTTATAGTTACTGATAATTCAATTAGCAGCAACAACACAATGTAGCCAAAAGGGAAGTGCAAACAAACAAAACCCCACATAATCTACAATATTCTCTGACATGTATTTAAATTACTCTGCAGCATCACAAAGATGCTTCCAAGGTCCAGATCATCACCAGGGGTTACCATTGCATTACACGTCACTGCCAATAGCCGTACTCAATAGGCGTTTCCACCCCAGGTGTGACTATCATTCTGAAAAAGCAAACAGCATGTATTCGTAGAGAAAAATGTATGATATTGTAACTTAGGTTTTTTAGAGTTGTGTGTATTTGATGTTGTATTTGGTTTTGATTTTTCTCCAAAAAAGCTAATATAAAGTCCATGGCACATTTTATAATCTCTGACAAAGGCTTCTTACAATTGAGAAATACTCTAATAATATTGGTAGTCATATATTGAACCTCATTGTTTTCCATGCAACCTACAAAAGTCTTACTTAATCTTCATCTTACTTGTACATTTTTCTTATTAGCATTTTAGAAATGAGAAAATCAAAGCATAAAGAGCTTAAGTCACTTGCCTAAGGTCACACAGCAGGCAAGTGTTAGAGCAAAGATTTGAATCCAGCCTAACTCCAGAACCCACACTCTTCATTAACCACTTGGCTATAGGACACCGTGATTGCTCTACCTAGGGCCTCCTGCATACAACACACTCACTCACTCAATATATATTCACTGAGTACACGTTAAACGCTAAACACAGGGAAACACTAGAGATACCAGTGAACAAAATAGACAAGGTCCCCACCTTCTTAGACCTGATATTCTAGTCGAGAAATGCAAATAATAAATAAGTAAATAAATGAAACTTAAGATAATTTTAAATACTAATACCAGAAATGGAACAGGCTAATGAGATAGAAAGTTTTGGATTGTTGGCAATTGCCTCTTTGAGAAGGTGGCATTTGGGCAGAAGAGCCATGGGTGATGCCAGAGGGCCTTGAGGTAGGAACAACCTCCATGTGTCCAGGGAGCTAGTGAGCGAGGCCATGCAGCTGATCTGTGGTGAGAGGGCAAGCAGTGCCCAGGGAGGTCAGGAGGTAGGTGGGGCCAGACCGCTGAGGTTCCTGCAAGGGGGACACCAGGGAGGAGTCTGGTTCAAAAAAAAAAAAATTGGAACTTGACTCTGGCTGACCTAAAGGCACAGACAGAAGGTATTAGAATGGTAGCCCAAAAAAATAAATAAATAAAAATTAAAAAACAAAAACAAAAACAAAAAAGAATGGTAGCCCAGAAATATGGGAACAAGAGCAGCTCTGGGTATCAAGGAGCAGGAACTGATGAGCACTTAGCCTTATCTGGTTCTCCNGAATGGTAGCCCAGAAATATGGGAATAAGAGCAGCTCTGGGTATCAAGGAGCAGGAACTGATGAGCACTTAGCCTTATCTGGTTCTCCACAAAGGCTGCTCAAATGCTCCTGCTCTTTCCCATCTTTTTCTCTCTGCTCAAGCTTTGATTCCCCAAAAGACAGAGTGGTTTTTGCTTGGGTCCCATGTCTGACTCTTAGCTGATAGAGGGCAGGACATCATGACTTAGAACCCAAACCATGGCATCCAACCCGAATGCCATTTCCAGAAAAGTGGGGATGGGTACTGGCAACCAAATGAGCAAAGGAAAGTGACAGTTATATCAATGTAGTGATTTGAATGTATGAGGGCTGTTTAAATCTGTGCCTTTCATTACTAGGATGTGTTCTTTTTTTTACAAAAGCAAATATTTTGGAAATAGCAGGAAGCAAGGAGGCTTCATTTCAATCTCTGCAGAGAAAACACAGTGAAGGGGGAAATTCTCTTCAGTATTGACATTATGTCTCAGAATGCTAGATGCTCACAACTGATGGAGCTCGAAAAACAACAGAGCTTCCACAACTCAGTTGAAACTGGGGCCAGAGCCAATTTTACCTAATACATCTTTTCCAAGAAATGAACACAAGATAGCACTGCCTCTAAGCTACTCAAAACTGAACTGGGAATTTTCTTCTCACAGTTTAAAGATCAACATAGCTGAAAAAAATTTTTTTAAAGATCTGAGGAGCGGGCGCCTGGGTGGCTCAGTGGGTTAAAGCCTCTGCCTTCGGCTCAGGTCATGATCTCAGGGTCCTGGGATCGAGGCCCGCATCGGGCTCTCTGCTT